>CM065715.1:1569928-1662428 GCA_033310375.1 Conus canariensis
AAACAGTTATTAAGGACACAGAGGGTAATTACATTATCATTATTATTCGCACTATGGAAAAAGAATTAGCCCTTGTAAACGTTTATGGTCCAAACACTGACACTCCCCAATTTTACACAGATTTACAAAGTAAAGTTCAACAACTGACTTATGACGGAATCATTTTTGGAGGGGACTGGAACATAGTTTTAAATCCAGCATTAGATTATTACAATTATAAACATAACAATAACACAAGAGCTCAAGAAAAGGTGATAGAACTGTCAAATGAAATGGAATTAATAGACGTATGGAGAGAAATCAATCCAGAAACACTAAGATACAAATGGAGAAGACCAAACCCACCACAACAAGCTAGACTAGACTTTTTTCTTATCTCAGAAAACTTAATCTCCAATGTACGTGATGCTGATATAAACATTGGTTATAGAAGTGATCATTCTCGCATCTCAATAACATTAGATTTTAGAGAGGACACAAAATCGAGAAATTTTTGGAAGTTTAATGCATCACTGCTAAGAGATGAAAGATATGTGGATCTTATTAATGAAACTATCAAAAATACAAAAGAACAATATGCTGCATTAATATACGAAAGAAAAGAAATTGATAATATCCCTTTAGAAAACCTCTGTCTTACTATTTCAGATCAGTTGTTCTTAGACACTTTGTTTATGGAAATAAGAAAAGCGTCAATGGAATATAGTGCAAGAAAGAAAAGAGAAAACGCACAGGCAGAAAAGAAATTAGAAGAAGAAATATCAATCCTAGAAAACAAACTTAACAAAACAATTGAAGAACAGCATCAACTACACAATAAAGAGAAGATCTTGCAGCACTGAGGAAATCAAAAATACAAGGAATATTAGTAAGAAGCAAAGCGAGATGGGCTGCAGAAGGGGACAAGATAACTAAATACTTTTGTAACCTTGAAAAAAGACACTACATTAGTAAGCAAATGTATAAAGTCATTTCAAAAGATGGAAATTGCCTCGAAAAGACAGAGGATATCCTACAAGAAACTAGAGATTATTATGAAAACCTATATACTGAAAAAGAATGTAAAGACACAGATTTAGAAAACTATGTTAATAACCTTCCAAAACTGACAGAAACAGAAGCAGCCTCACTTGAAGGTAAGCTTACTCTTGAGGAAGCATCACAGGCACTCAAAAACATGAAAAATGGAAAAAGCCCTGGAACAGATGGGATGACCGCAGATTTTCTTAAATTTTTCTGGAAAAAAATAGGTGTTCTAGTTGTTCGTAGTCTAAATGAGGGCTTTGAACAGAAACAGATGTCGATTACACAGAGAGAAGGTATCATAATTTGTCTCCCTAAGGGAGATAAACCTAGAGAGTATTTGAAAAACTGGCGTCCCATTTCCCTTCTTAATGTTACTTACAAAATAGGATCGTCATGCATCGCAAATAGAATTAAATCAGTTTTGCAAAAACTAATAAATGAAGATCAGACAGGGTTTATCAGTGGCAGATATATTGGTGACAATGCAAGACTTATTTATGATGTAATCTATTACCTAAAGAAAAAGAACTTGCCAGGACTTTTAGTTTCACTAGATTTTGAAAAAGCTTTCGACTCCATTAACTGGAAATATATGCATAAAGTAATGAAAGTCTTTGGATTTGGGAATGACATTTGTAACTGGATAAAAGCTTTTTATACTAATATAAAATCTTCAATCATTGTGAATGGAAAAGCGTCGCAAAACTTCCCTATCAAACGCGGATGTAGGCAAGGAGATCCAATATCTCCTTACTTGTTTATTTTATGTGCAGAACTATTGGCATGTAAGATAAGAGAAAATCAAACCATACAAGGCATACAGCTGTCAGACACGCAATGTAAAATCAGTCAATTTGCAGACGACACAGTGCTATTTCTAGAAGGAGATAAAAAATCATATGAAACAACTTTTAAAATCCTCCAAGAGTTTGAATGTATATCAGGATTAAAACTAAATTATGAAAAAACTTGCAATATGTGGATAGGAAATAAATGCAATAGTGAATGCAGATTTTTACCCAATCTCAAAATGACTTGGAACCCCATAAAATTCAGAATCTTAGGCCTTTGGTTTACAAATGATCTAAGCAATGTAGCAGAACTAAACTTAACAGAAAAGTTTCAAGAAACTAAAAAACTATTCAATATATGGATGAAAAGAACAACTACACCCCTTGGGAGAATAGCTATTCTTAAATCAGTTATATTGTCAAAATTAACCTACTTGTGGATCATGCTCCCAAACCCACCCGACAACATAGTTCAACAACTGCAAATAATGTGTTTTAAATTCGTATGGGACAAAAAAAGGGATAAAGTTAAAAGGAATGTAGCAACACAAGATATACAAAATGGTGGAATTAAAATCCCTCACATAACATCATTTATTAATTCACTAAAACTAACATGGTTAAAGAAGTGCTATGCACAACGTTCAGTGCAAAATGGAAACAAATTCTGATTAAAGAATGCCCACAAGTTGAAATGCTAGAGGAGTATGGGTCTTTGGTACTTAAAATTGGAGGTCGCCCAATAAATATGTTTTGGAAAGATGTTTTCAAGAGCTATATAGAATTCTTTGAAAAAATCGATTCATACGACCATAAAGACATACTGATGGAACCCCTGTTTTACAATAACAAATTCAAGATTGATGGAAAGGATTTCTATTTTGATGAGTGGGCAGAAAGAAATGTTTTCCATGTAAAAGATTTACTAAAAGAGGATGGTAAATTCATGAATGTTAATGAATTCCAAAACATCTTGCAACGTCCAGTTCAAAGACTGAAATATTTTGGCTGTGTAAGTTCTATTAGAGAATTCTTGAGAAAAAAGGAAATAAAATTAGAAAACAGTAACGAAGGAACTGAACACCACAAAGCATTTAGCCAAATGATTCATGCTGCCAAGGGAACAAAAATATTTTATGAAATACTGATTGGTAAACCAGTGTTACCCAATGCATGTGGGGGATGGGAAAGAACTCTGCAAATGGAAATTCCTTGGGCAAATATTTTCATGGAAACAAAAAGAATAAAAGAAATAAGATTAAAGTGGTTTCAAATAAAAATCAATTATCGGGTTTTGGTGACAAATTCAATTCTAACAGATATGGGTGTAACAGAAAACAACAAGTGTAGCTTTTGTGAAGATGTTAAAGATTCCATTTTGCACTACTTGTGGGAATGTCAACATGTGAAAAGTTTTTGGACAGAATTTACAGAGTACATAAAAGGAAAATGTGCAAATTGTGATAGACTGGAACTAAATCAGTTACTAGTACTCTTTGGAAATGACAACAAAACAAAAACGGACAACTGTTTTCTGCACATCTTATTACTAGCTAAGTATACTATTTATAAATGCAGGATACGAAAAGTAAATCCAACACTTCAATTATTCTTAAGAGATTTAAAAGAAGCTTATGAGATAGACAAATATGTATTCAACACTTCTATGCAATATGATAAATTTGTACTGAAATGGGCATCATACACAAATTTGATACAAACTGATTGAGACTAAAAAAAAAAAAAGTAAAATAATGTTACAAAAGGGGTTTTGTTGTTATTGTTGTTGTTAATAGAAGTCATGTACTATGTACACACAAGTACACAATTTTTTGCCAAACGATGTATTTTTTTTTTTTTTTTTTTTTTTTTTTATTACCTCTGTTGACCCAAGTCACCGTTGACCATAAGATGATTGATCTACGACTACGCTTGTCCAATTATATATTCATAACTGTATGTGGACAGCTTACTAAAGTTCTGCCTTTTATTTGCGATTAACTATTATATAAAATGACTACAATCCAATGAAATACTGAGCAAGTCTGTATGGTTAACAAGAGAACTAAGTTTACATAAAGTCTATTATTAAGTACTGTACTAAATATTGACATTGTGTATATGTTACATGATCAACCCCATGTATAGTAAGAATGATGACACATTTGTGTGCAAACCTTGTTCAACTGAGAAAAAAAAAAGGAATAAAAAAAAAATAATAATAATTTAAGATTCTGGGGTTTCTTTAGAAAAAGAAGCTTTCTCTCCCAGACCATCTTTTTGTCCTATTCCACCCTGGGAACTTAAAAAAGCCCATTTTGATATTGACCACACCAACATCAAAAAAGATGAAAATACCAATATGCTAACAAGTTATACTAAGTGTCATATTGATGAGAAATACACTAACCAATTAAAAATATACACAGATGATTCATGTATTGGTAAGCAAACAGGTTGTGCATTCTTAATCCCAGACCTGAGGTGGAGAAATCTTTTTACATTGGATGTAACATATCCATATTCACAGCTGAATTAACAGCAATACTCATGGCTTTGAATTACCTTTTAAATTTCCCCCCCCCCCCCCCCCCCCCCCCCCCCAAATATTCAAGCTCTGTTTTGTGTAGATTCAAAATCAGTCCTTCAGGCAATAAAAGATTTTCATTTGCATACTAGGCCTGAAATGATTACTGAGATAAGCTGTTTGATCCATATGCTTATTGAAGGAGGCACCCAATTATCCTTTTGTTGGATTCCTTCACACTGTTCCTTTTATTACAACGATAAAGTAGATACGGCAGCTAAGCGTGGAGCAAAACATATCTGTGGTTCTGAATATCTTAAACTACCCTTATCGGTACATGAGCAGTACAATTTAGTTAAAAACACATATTTCAAAAAGTTTCAAAGATAGAATGATAGAACATGACAATCAAAATCAGTTTGATATTTTTTATATTAAAATCATTCAACATAATTTCAGTTTAAATAACAATGTATCTTCATTGATGTATAGGTGGAAACTTGATGTTTTTAAAACAAAATATGTTAAAAATATAGTGTGTTTATGTAAAAAGAAAATAACAGGTGATCATATTGTTACATGTCAAGACATGAAAAAATAATTCCAGTGTTGAGGCAAAATAGTGCACAGGCCATCTTTGAGTCACCAGCTCTAACATATGAGTTTTTTGTATGCTTAGAGCGCACTCCATTGGGGAAGTATTTATAGGTTCCTTTTGTGTGTGTGGGGCGGGGATGGGGGATATGTACAGGGAGGGAAGATGAAATAATGTACAAAGCTCAAAAGTGACAAGGACTGAGAAAGGTTAAGTTTCTCTGCCTTGATGGTTGTTAATTAGTTTTGCTAAAATTTTAACTTTTTTTCCCTTTGAAACTTATTTGAAAATTTTAAGTGTTTTGTAATTACCATTATTATTCATATAAGCACTCATGTAAGCACACACATATGCACACACACATACTCAAACACACTCGCATATGTATACACACACACAAGCATAAGCACATATGCTCTTTCTTTCCCTATCTCTCTTTTGGCACGATTTTTTTTTAAAAATCGTCTTATATCACGATTAGTGGAAAGACGTTAAATGAATGACACACACACACACACACACAGAATTAAGTCTAAGAACACCCTGTCTTTCAGCACCTTGAGCTAACTGAAGAGTAGAGCACGAAAAGGCGGGGGCCCAAGATGGATCTCCAAGGATCAACAACAAAATCTCTTACTCAAGGGAGGCAAATCAACTAAGTAAGGTACGTTTGGATTGAGGTTGGTTTAGCTCCCTTAGAGTTTTCATTTGTGTCCTTGTTAGTGAGGACGAATCCAAGTTCATAGAATTGAATGAAGCCATCAAACTGGTCAGGTAAGAATTTTCTTTTTTCTCTTAAGGGGGTATGGGAAGCTATGCTTTTATCAAGCAGGCAGAAACTATGACAAGAGAAAAATACTGATGAGCTCACATCACAGCCGTGGCAATCTGTTGGAAATAAGCCAGAATGCCCTCTGAGGGCAGCAAATCCCAGGGATGCAGGGAGTCCCACAGGTGAACATGCTGAACCCTAATGCCAAAGTCGTGGGCCAGCTTTTCCTGCAGCTTCTCCTTGACACCTTCAAAACCTCTGTAGTCTTCTGGGATCACTAGCAGGCATTCTGAAAACACAACATGAAGACACTCAGCGGGCTCTGGCATCACCAACATTCTGATCTAACAGACAACAGGTACCAACCCAGTCCAAGCTGACACAAACCATTCAACTCCCCATGACCAGACAGACACAGATGTACGTCTTCTCTGCACTGTCTCCATCATCACTGTCTGTTGGTTGCAGCCATGGTGATCATCTGTCATCTGCCCAGCACTGCATGAGCCTTATGAGGTCAGCAGGGTCACACAGGATTGACACTGTTAGGACACACAGCTGTGTACAGACAACATCCTGGTCCTGAGATCATCACAGATCATAGCACAGTGGGGTACAGACACCATCATGGTCCTGAGGTCATCACAGGGTCAGCAGGGTCACACAGGATTGACATTGTTAGGACACACAGCTGTGTACAGACAACATCATGGCCTTCAGGTCATCACAGATCATAGCACAGTGGGGGTGCAGACAACAGATCATAGAACAGTGGGGTACAGACAACATCATGGTCCTGAGGTCATCACGGATCATAGCACAGTGGGGTAAAGACCACAGATCATAGCACAGTGGGGTACAGACAACAGATCATAGCACAGTGGGGTACAGACAACATCATGGCCCTGAGGTTGTCACAGATCACAGCACAGTGGGAGGTGCAGACAACAGATCATAGCACATGGGGTACAGACAACATCATGGCCCTAAGGTCATCACAGATCATAGCACAGTGGGGGGTGCAGACAACAGATCATAGCACAGTGGGGTACAGACAACAGATCATAGCAGTGGGGTACAGACATCATCATGGCCCTGAGGTCATCACAGATTATAGCACAGTGGGGTACAGACAACATCATGGTTCTGAGGTCATCACAGACCACAGCACAGTGGGGTGCAGACAACAGATCATAGCACAATGGGGTACAGACATCATCATCACCCTGAGGTCATCACAGATCATAGCACAGTGGGGTACAGGCAACAGATCATAGCACAGTGGGCTACAGACATCATCATGGCCCTGAGGTCATCACAGATCATAGCACAGTGGGGTGCAGACAACAGATCATAGCACAGTGGGCTACAGACATCATCATGGCCCTGAGGTCATCACAGATCATAGCACAGTGGGGTGCAGACACCATCATGGTCCTGATGTCATCAGAGATCATAGCACAGTGGGTCATCACAGATCATAGCACAGTGGGGTACAGACATCATCATGGTCCTGAGGTCATCACAGATCATAGCACAGTGGGGTACAGACAATATCATGGCCCTGAGGTCATCACAGATAATAGCACAGTGGGGTACAGACAACAGATCATAGCAGTGAGGTGCAGACATCATCATGGCCCTGAGGTCATCACAGATCATAGCACAGTGGGGTGCAGACAACATGATAGTTCTGAGGTCATCACAGATCATAGCACAGTGGGGTGCAGACAGTATCATGGCCCTGAGGTCATCACAGATCATAGCACAGTGGGGTACAGACAACAGATCATAGCACAGTGGGGTACAGACAACATCGTGGTCCTGAGGTCATCACAGATCATAGCACAGTAGGGTACAGACAACAGACCATAGCACAGTGGGGTGCAGACAACAGATCATAGCACAGTGGGGTACAGACACCATCATGGCCCTGAGGTCATCACAGATCATAGGACAGTGGGGTACAGACAACAGATCATAGCACAGTGGGGTACAGACATCATCATAGAAACAGTGGGGGGTGCAGACAATAGATCATAGCACAGTGGGGTACAGACACCATCATGGCCCTGAGGTCATCACAGATCATAGCACAGTGGGGGGGGGGGGGGGGGTGCAGACAATAGATCATAGCACAGTGGGGTACAGACATCATCATGGTCCTGAGGTCATCACAGATCATAGCACAGTGGGGTACAGACACCATCATGGCCCTGAGGTCATCACAGATCATAGCACAGTGGGGTACAGACAACAGATCATAGCACAGTGGGGTACAGACATCATCATGGTCCTGAGGTCATCACAGATCATAGCACAGTGGGGTACAGACAACAGATCATAGCACAGTGGGTACAGACAACATCATGGCCCTGAGGTCATCACAGATCATAGCACAGTGGGGTACAGACAACAGATCATAGCACAGTGGGGTACAGACATCATCATGGTCCTGAGGTCATCACATATCATAGCACTGTGTGGTGCAGACAACAGATCATAGCACAGTGGGGTACAGACAACATCATGGTCCTGAGGTCATCACATATCATAGCACAGTGGGGTGCAGACAACAGATCGTAGCACAGTGGGCTACAGACATCATCATGGCCCTGAGGTCATCACAGATCATAGCACAGTGGGGTGCAGACAACATCATGGTCCTGAGGTCATCACAGGGTCAGCAGGGCCACACAGGATTGACACTGTTAGGACACACAGCTGTGTACAGACAACATCATGGCCCCGAGGTCATCACAGATCATAGCACAGTGGGGGTGCAGACAACAGATCATAGTACAGTGGGGTACAGACAACATCATGGCCCCGAGGTCATCACAGATCATAGCACAGTGGGGTACAGACAACAGATCATAGCACAGTGGGGTACAGACAACATCATGGTCCTGAGGTCATCACAGGGTCAGCAGGGTCACACAGGATTGACACTGTTAGGACACACAGCTGTGTACAGACAACATCATGGCCCCGAGGTCATCACAGATCATAGCACAGTGGGGTACAGACAACAGATCATAGCACAGTGGGGTACAGACAACATCATGGTCCTGAGGTCATCACAGCGTCAGCAGGGTCAGACAGGATTGACACTGTTAGGACACACAGCTGTGTATAGACAACATCATAGCCCCAAGGTCATCACAGATCACAGCACAGTGGGGTACAGACAACAGGTCATAGCACAGTGGGGGTGCAGTCAACAGATTATAGCACAGTGGTGTACAGACAACAGAGCAAACCACAGTGGGATGCAGACAACAGATCATACCACAGTGGGGGTTTGCAGACAACAGACCATAGCACAGTGGGGGTGTGCAGACAACAGTCAGTCCAGAAAGGTGGCATCCCAGGCATGGCTGGCTGTGTAGAACATGCCACAATGATCTGGGATGCAATCCAAAGAGCAAAAACAGAAAAGACAGACTTGGACATAGTGTGGCTTGATCTGGCAAACGCATATGGATCTGTACCCCATGAGATGATACAGCTGGCTCTTGAGATGTATGTTACGGATGGAAGTGCGTGTGTGTGGAAGTCTGACTCACTCAGAATTATGGATGCATGCACGACTTTTTCTAATTCACATACACACACCCACTCATCCAAACATGGACAGCCAGGCAACAAAATAACACTTCTTTTTTTTTAATGCCGCCCGAGCCATCAAGCAAAACACATACAAAATAAACACACAATTAAACGTAGGTTGGTACACCCACCATCAGGTGTACACACACAACAAGTCAATACAATTATAGTTATCAAAACTGCCGGGTCCCACGATGATGACGACAGCGGCAGCGACGAGTCAAGTCTGACAACAGAGTCTCTGTGGCTCACAATGAAGAAAGAAGGAAGAGAAAAACTAACACGTTCGTGGCGTCTCTGTCAGCAACACGGTGACAGTCTCAACTACGTGCTGTGGCTCAAACACCTAAGAGCTGTGGCTCAACACCAACCAAGAGCTGTGGCACACACACCACCTGTGGCTCAACACCAAGAGCTGTGGCACACACACCACCTGTGGCTCAACACCAAGAGCTGTGGCACACACACCACACATACAGCGACGGCCTCGGACGCAGGTCGCTGGCACAAAAGGGGCGACGTCCTGGCTCACCAGCAGCGACGTCTCCAACCCACTGGCCCAACAGTGGTCGGTCACGGGCGCAGTGGCAGGTAGGGCAATTGTCGGCGCTCAGGCCGGCCTCTCAACACCAGCAGCAAACAGGTGGAGAACGGGGCGTCAACACAGCTATGGCCCCGGCCCTAGCCCGGTAGCAGCCAGTCCCCGTCAGTCCAGGGAACACTATCAACCTGGGGGCAACTGACTGCTACCAGCAAACGGCTGAGTCCCTCTTCGGCCTTCTGTGACTTGTGTTGCCGGAATCACTGCAGAGACTGCCTAACCGGTGCAACTCACCTGGCTTATAGCAATGCGCCGGTGAGTAGCAGTCAGCTAACTTTTGCAACCGGCTTCCGGACAACTACCTTCCGGTAAGCACGGTCGCACATGAAACTTTGTGACCAGATGAAAAACGGTCCGTCACAATGTATCATGTGCCAAAGAACATCCGCGACATGCTCAAGAAGCACTTCAATGGCTTCTCAATGCGGTTCTCATGTGACGCTTGTCAAAGAAGTGTCAACAGAGGCTCTGTGAAAAAGGCACCACTCATGAAAGTACCACTGATCCAAACACCATTTGAAAGAGTAGCAGTGATTTGGTAGGTCCTATAATCCCAACATCTGACAGAGCATGACAAAATCAACCCCCCTGACAGACTTGACAAGAAAAGGACAGCCCGACAAAGTCAAATGGATGAAGACTGTGAGCAAGCATTTGTAACGCTGAAAGACAAGTTGACTGACAGACCCGTTATGAAACTTCCAGACACTTCTCAACAATTTATTCTCAGGACTGACACATCCAATTCAGGAATTGGGGCAGTACTACTTCAGGAGCTTGACAAAAGCTTTAAATCTGTGATGTATGCCAGCAGTAAATTAAAACCTGCAGAAGAGAAATATTCCACCATTCCTTAGCTGTAGTATGGACGATACAGTCGCAGGAATATTCTTTCAATGTAAAAGTCATTCCTGGCAAGAACAACGTAGGAGCAGATCACCTTAGTCGTTCAGAGACTGACTGAAGCATTATGCTTTGTCTGTATTCATGGCATATTTCCAGATACTATATATGTCATCAAATGCTGATACGTGACACTATCTGATATGAAATGGGATACTTTAGAATGATACCGTGCTGAATGGAAACTTTGCTGTTCTATGTATGGTTGATGTATCAGATGATAGCTATATTGGAAAGAAAACTCATGTTATGAACAGCTATCAAAGAGTTTAAAGATGAGTTTTATGCAAACTGTGTTCATGCATCAGAGATGCTGAAACAATGAAGATGAGAAAAATGAAGATGCATTTGCGATGTACTGGAATAAGAAATATATGAATGAAGCGTGTATTTTCAATGGACTATTGATAATTATTACGACGACCTGTGGTGATGGTTATCTGGCTTATGGAAACTGTAAGATATGTATTGGACAATATGGTAAGATTTGGATAATATGATGTGCATCATTATTGTTGTATAAGCTTTGAATAGGTTGATGTTGGTTTATGATCGCGTGCGCTCATAGTTTGTGATATCTAACAAAACTCGAAAACTTTTGTCTTATGAAGGGGGGGTGTCACAAACTTTTCCTCACTGCGATTACTTTTCTTTAAATATAAATTTGACGTCATTACGTCAAGCAGCCAGCAGCCCGACCATATTCCGTATCCAAAGAAATAGTCCTCTACCACAAAATATAATTAGCTGTTTAAAGTTCTTTGATCGATGCTTCAAATGAAAGGAATAATCATTTCCTCATATTAAGTTTATAATGCTGAAAATATATCTAAGAATATGGCCCAAGTGCTAGATGAATCTTGTAGTTATGGATCCGTCGCTAAGAGAGTAGGAGTACACAAGCATCAGATCTAGGCCTAACGGATTCATTTCTGTTGAAGACAGCGGACCAGTTGGGCAGCCACAATCGGATGCCACAGGGCAGGTAGATTTCCTTCTTCTCAACTCGACACCGAGTCAACTCATTAGTTTTTACTAATCTCTCATATTTACTGGTTTTGTTGATTACCAACATTCTTCTTCCTTTGTACGACCAACATCATTTTGCTGATGGTTTTGTCGTATTTGGGGAGATTGCCGAAGATTGCGCTGTTGTGAGGATTTGAGAAAAAAAAAAAAAAAAAAAGCAGGGGGGGGGGGGGGGGAGGGGGGGATTTTAGGGAACAGTGGTCAGGAGGAGGGTAAGGGGGACGGGTTGGGGGTGGTGGGGAAGGGGGGGGGGGGTGGTTGTTTCAGATTCTAAGATGGGAGGCCAGCCTGGACTTGAAGCAGTCCAGTGACTCAGCTGTCACAACCTCCTGAGGCAACTTGTTCCATTCTGGTATGGTCCTTGGAAAGAACGTCATCTGCCTGTACCGCGTCGTGCATGTTAGAATGTCGTAGCTCTGGTCATTGTTGATCCTCGAGCTCAGCCTGCTGTCAGATGGTTTGGGCAGGTATGTGGAGTTGATGGAGATGAGTCCGTGATGGAATTTATAAAACATCTCCAAGCGGGCTTTCTTACGACACTGTTGCAGGGAAGGCCAATTAAGAGAGTCAAGGATGGAGTCGACGCATGATGTTTGGCGGTGGCGATTTGACATCCATCTTGCTGCTCTTCGTTGGATCTTCTCGAGGGCCTCAATCTCTTTGCAGTGTAGGGACCCCAGACGGTGGCTGCGTACTCAAGAAGCGGGCGAACAAGGGCTTTATATGCAGTTTCCTTTGTTTTCTTGTTGCCGATCTTGAGGTTGCACCGGACAAAGCCTAGGGTCTTGCTGGCTTTCTTCGTGATGGAGTCAATGTGAGATTCCCACTGCATATCTTTTATTTGCAGATTGGAAGAACGAATCAGGTCCAGATCAGTGTTAGTGATCTGTGTATTGTTCATTCTGTTCCTGTGAAGACTGTGTATGCTAATGAAAATATAACCAATTACATATTAATGAATATATTTAAGGGGGTGCAGACAACAGATCATAGCACAGTAAAAGTGTAGACTACAGATCATAGCTCAGTGCGGTACAGACAACAGATCATATCACAGTGGGGTGTAGACAACAATGGGGGTGCAGACAACAGATCATAGCTCAGTGGGAGAGAGAGGGGTGTAGAGAACAGATCATAGCACAATGGGGTGCAGACAATAGATCATAACACACTGGGGGTGCAGGCAACCGATCGTAACACAGGGGGTGCAGACAACAGATCGTAGCACAGTTGGGGTGAGTAGACAACAGATCATAGCACAGTGGGGTGCTGACAACAAATCATAGCCCAGTGGGGTGCAGACAACAGATCATAGCACAGTGGGGGTACATATAATAGCACAGTGGGGTACAAACAACAGAACACTAGCACAGTGGGGTGCAGACAACAGATCATAGCACAGTGGGGTTCAGACAACAGATCATAGCCCAGTGGGGTGCAGACAACAGATCATAGCCCAGTGGGGTGCAGACAACAGATCATAGCAGTAAGCACAGTGGGGGGGGGGGGGGGGGGGGGGGGGGGCAGAGAACAGATCATAGCACAATCGGGGTGCAGAGAACAGATCATAGCACAGTGGGGTGCAGACAACAAATCATAGCACAGTGCGGGGGGGGGGGGGGGGGGGGGGGTGGCAGATCATAGCACAATGGGGTGCAGAGAACAGATCAAAGCACAATGGGGTGCAGAGAACAGATCATTGCACAATGGGGTGCAGAGAACAGATCATAGCACAATGGGGTGCAGAGAACAGATCATAGCACAGTGGGGTGCAGAGAACAGATCATAGCACAGTGGGGTGCAGACAGCTGATCATAGCACAGTGGGGGTGCAGACAACAGATCATTGCACAATGGGGTACAGACAACAGATCATAGCACAATGGATGCAGACAACAGATCATAGCCTAGCGGGGTGCAGACAACAGATCATAGCACAGTGGGGTGCAGAGAACAGATCATAGCACAGTGGGGTGCAGAGAACAGATCATAGCACAGTGGGGTGCAGACAACAGATGATAGCACAGTGGGGGTGCAGACAACAGATCATAGCACAGTTGGGGTGCAGACAACAGATCATAGCACAATGGGGGTGCAGACAACAGATCATAGCCCAGTGGGGTGCAGACAACAGATCATAGCACAGTGGGGTGCAGACAACAGATCATAGCACAGTGGGGTGCAGACAACAGAGCATAGCACAGTGGGGTGCAGACAACAGATCATAGCACAGTGGGGTGCAGACAACAGAGCATAGCACAGTGGGGGTGCGGGGGGGTTGCAGACAGCAGATCATAGCCCAGTGGGGGTGCAGACAGCAGATCATATCCCGGTGGGGTGCAGACAACAGATAATAGCCCAGTGTGGTGCATTCAAGCGACCTGTGTACATACAGCATAGTTCTGACTTGATCAACTGGTAAGTGACGGAACTTTTGTCAAGAAAACACTCTACCGATTTGCAACCAATGCTTATCAACCGCTAAGCGATGGATATTTTATCCACAAAAAAGCTAATCAAGTTTACTCTCTCTGCTCATGAATCATTAAGTGATGGATATTTAAAGAAATGAAATAATAATAACACACACACACACAAAAACAAACCTCTACAGGTTCCCTCCTTCCTCTTAGCTGTCCAGGGAAGACGTTACATGGTTGCTCCCTCTACTAACCAGCTGTTAAGTTATGGACATTTTGTCCAGGGAAGACTTGATTGCTCCCTCTACTTACCAACTTCTAAGTTACAGACATTTTGTCCAGGGAAGACCTGATTGTTCCCTCTGCTTACCAACTGCTAAGTTACAGACATTTTGTCCAGGGAAGACTTGATTGCTCCCTCTACTTACCAACTGCTAAGTTACAGACATTTTGTCCAGGGAAGACTTGATTGCTCCCTCTACTTACCAACTGCTAAGTTATAGACATTTTGTCCAGGGAAGACTTGATTGCTCCCTCTACTTACCAACTGCTAAGTTATAGACATTTTGTCCAGGGAAGACTTGATTGCTCCCTCTACTTACCAACTGCTAAGTTATAGACATTTTGTCCAGGGAAGACTTGATTGCTCCCTCTGCTTACCAGCTGCTGAGTTATAGACATTTTGTCCAGGGAAGACTCTCCATGATTGCTCCCTCTACTTACCAGCTGCTGAGTTATAGACATTTTGTCCAGGGAAGACTCTCCATGATTGCTCCCTCTACTTACCAGCTGCTGAGTTATGGACATTTTGTTCAGGGAAGACTCTCTATGACTGCTCTATTTAACAAATGCTAACTGATGGATCTTCTGCCCTGGGAAAACCATACAGGGTTGCTGCCCTTGCTGCCCAATGACAGAGAATTACAATGGGGGGAAAAAAGAAAAATGTTAAACGACAACCTGCAGGTGCACTGTGTCCATCAGCACAATCTACAGGAACATGGAGGTAGAGGATGAAATACTGAACATTTACCTGAGCTATCCTGCACTGGTATCTATCAGCACAATCTACAGGAACATGGAGGTAGAGGATGAAATACTGAACACTTACCTGAGCTATCTTGCACTGAATCCAAATCTTCACCATCAGACAGCGCTGTTTCCCGTCTCTCTTCATCCACTTCACGGGCATCCACATCGGCACAGGCCATCGCTTGTGTCCTGCAGGCTGTGGCACAGACAGTAGAGTCTGGCACCATGTCCCCACTAGTTTCTGGCTCACCATGCACTACTGGCACCATGTCCCCACTGGTTTCTGGCTCACCATGCACTACTGACACCATGTCTCCACTGGTTTCTGACTCAGGATGCACTACTGACACCATGTCTCCACTGGTTTCTGACTCAGGATGCACTACTGACACCATGTCTCCACTGGTTTCTGGCTCACCATGCACTACTGACACCATGTCTCCACTGGTTTCTGACTCAGGATGCACTACTGACACCATGTCTCCACTGGTTTCTGGCTCAGGATGCACTACTGACACCATGTCCCCACCGGTTTCTGGCTCACCATGCACTACTGACACCATGTCCCCACTGGTTTCTGGCTCACCATGCACTACTGACACCACGTCCTCACTGGTTTCTGGCTCAGGATACACTACTGACACCATGTCACCACTGGTTTCTGGCTCACCATGCACTACTGACACCATGTCCTCATTGGTTTCTGGCTCACCATGCACTACTGACACCATGTCGCCACTGGTATCTGGCTCAGGATGCACCACAGACACCAAGTCACCACTGGTTTCTGGCTCAGGATACACTACTGACACCAAGTCACCACTGGTTTCTGGCTCACCATGCACTACTGACACCAAGTCACCACTCATTTCTGGCTCAGGATACACCACTGACACCAAGTCACCACTGGTTTCTGGCTCAGGATACACTACTGACACCATGTCTCCACTGGTTTCTGACTCGCAATGCACTACTGACACCATGTCCCCACTGGTTTCTGGTTCTTGCTGCTCTGATGCCTCTCCTGAAGAATGACTTGATCTTGGGGAGTCACAGAATAGACTTTCCCATCCTGGACTCAGCAAATTCCTCTCATGTTTTCGTAAACAATGCCTCCCTGGCTCAACTGCTCTGCAATTTTCATCTTTGCTTGAGACTGCCATTTTGGAAAGCGAAGTTGTCTGGGCCTTTACTGGAGCACCATCCTGTTGACTGGCTTCTTCGACGTTATCCAAACCTGCAACCTGCTTGCGGTTTTCTTCTGATTCATCTGAACTTATAATAATCGGCTCGAGATTTTGTATGGAATCATTTGAACTTGCATTTTGCTTGTCATTTTCACAATTTGCTTTCCATTTCTGCTTTTGTGATTTCTTTCTCTGAATGTTTCCCTTTTGTCTCTTACCACTGCTAGAATCACGGTGCTTTGTTTCTTCATCTGTTGCCAGTCTTTTCACCTTTTTTGTTTCATCATTTGTTGCCAGTTTTTTCACCTGTTTTGTTTCATCATCTGTTGCTGGCCTTTTCACTGCTTTCTTCTTCTTCCAGTCTCTGTTTCCTTTGTCTCTCTTACTGCTGCTAGAATCATGGTGCTTTGTTTCATCATGTGTTGCTGGTCTTTTCACTGCTTTCTTCTTCCAGTCTCTGTTTCCTTTGTCTCTCTTACTGCTGCTAGAATCACGGTGCTTTGTTTCATCATGTGTTGCTGGTCTTTTCACTGCTTTCTTCTTCAAGTCTCTGTTTCCTTTGTCTCTCTTACTGCTGCTAGAATCACGGTGCTTTGTTTCATCATGTGTTGCTGGTCTTTTCACTGCTTTCTTCTTCAAGTCTCTGTTTCCTTTGTCTCTCTTACTGCTGCTAGAATCATGGTGCTTTGTTTCATCATGTGTTGCTGGTCTTTTCACTGCTTTCTTCTTCTTCCTGTCTCTGTTTCCTTTGTCTCTCTTACTGTTGCTAGAATCACGGTGCTTTGTTTTATCATGTGTTGCCGGTCTTCTCACCTGCTTTCTTTCATCATGTGTTGCCGGTCTTTTCACCCGTTTCTTCTTCTTCCTGCCTACCCTTTCTGATGCAGCAGAAGTGTGTGCTGGGCCTGCTGTGGCAGAGGGCCATCC
Source organism: Conus canariensis (assembly GCA_033310375.1). Taxonomy (NCBI): domain Eukaryota; kingdom Metazoa; phylum Mollusca; class Gastropoda; order Neogastropoda; family Conidae; genus Conus; species Conus canariensis. Next base: position 1,587,350 of record CM065715.1, read on the forward strand.
CTCCCTCTGTCCTATCACTGAAGGGAATAGAGCATCAAGGTTGGAGCCAAATGATCCAGAAGAGTGACCTGTGTCATAAGCAGCACTGCTGCCCTCAGTGTAGACCCAGATCTCTGGGTCTGAATGCTCACTGCATTCAGATGGCATTGGCGTCATGGGCAGGCCTTTGTCAACAGTGTTACCCTGCGCATGGTCCTGGTCCTCTGATGCATCATCTTCATCATCATCATCTTCATCTTCATCAGCAGCTTCACTACAAGCCTCTTTGATCTTCACTAGTGGCTTGTCATCTTCATCATCATCTTCATCATCATCTTCATCATCAGCTTCATTGTCAGTTTCACTGCATGACTCTTCTTGCTTTCCTGTGTTAGAGAGAGAGAAGGGGAGGAGAGAGAGAGAGAGGAGAGAGAGAGAGAGAGGGGAGAGAGAGAGAGAGAGAGAGATGTTTTATTTTCATCCCACAAAGCTGAAACCATTCTGAGAAACATCTATAGCACAGAAATAGTGTTGTCACTTTATGTTGCAATGAATCAAAACATGGCCAGTGTGTACTAGGTAAAGGTAACCCTTCCCTTGCCCAGCATTCCACCCTCTCAACTTTCACTTGACCAGGTTCATGTCAGATATGAGAGACATGGGAGAGAAAAAAGGCAGAATGGTGGTGGTCTGATAACTGTAACACAGATCTAGTCATGAGCGTACTGCACAGTTGTTTTCCAACAGTTACATTTTTCTTTTAACTCTTCACACCTCACTGCTCCCTTGCATCAGTAAAACAAGCATTCAAGTCCATGCATGTCAACACGCATGAAGACACACACACCCAAGGGCAACAGCACACAAAAAGATAGGTGAGACGGGGAGAGGCGATGTTGGGAGTTGATGGGTAAAGGGTGGAAGAAGGAGGGGTGGGGAGTGGAGGGTGGGTGGAAAGTGTTCTTTCAAGAATTGTTCATCCAGTTTCCTACATACAAAACAAGACCAAACCAGCCACAAATTTCTATACACAAAACAAATAGACAAGAACGAAACAGCCACCAATTCTTAAATACAAAACAAGACAGGAAGCCAGTCTCTGACACAAGCCAGTCTCAGAGAGAAGCCAGTCTCAGACAGAAGCTAGCCTCAGACAGAAGCCAGCCTCAGACAGAAGCCAGTCTCAGATCGGAAGCTAGTGTCAGACGGAAACCAGTCTCAGACAGAAGCCAGTCTCAGAGGGAAACCAGTTTCAGACAGAATCCAGCCTCAGACAGAAGCCAGCCTCAGACAGAAGCCAGTCTCTGACTGAAGTCAGTGTCACAGACAAGCCAGCCTCAGACAGAAGCCAGCCTCAGACAGAAGCAGTCTCTGACTGTAGAGACTGAAGTTAGTGTCATAGAGAAGCCAGCCTCAGACAGAAGCCAGTCTCAGAAGCCAGCCTCAGACAGAATCAGTCTCTGACTGAAGTCAGTGTCACAGACAAGCAAGTCTCAGAAGCCAGCCTCAGACAGAAGCTAGTCTCTTAAGTCATGGTCATAGAGAAGCCAGTCTCAGACAGAAGCCAGTCTCTGTCTGATATCAGTATCATAGAGAAGCCAGTCTCAAAAGCCAACCTCAGACAGAAGCCAGTCTCTGACAAGTCATGGTTATAGAGAAGCCAGTCTCAGAAGCCAGTCTCTGACTGAAGTCAGTGTCAGAGAGAAGCCAGCCTCAGGCACGTCAAATCTCAATCAGAAGCAAGTGTTGGTCAAGTGTCAGTCTTGTGAGAAGCCAGCCTGTTTGAGAAATCAAGTTTCAGTGAGACGACAATGACAGCAAGATGCCAGAATCAATAGTATCCATGTTCGGTCAGAAGCCAACCCACTGAGAAACCAGCCTCATTGAGAAATTCTGTGTTATCATTATCAGAATGTATTTATGTAGTTGCCTATCCTTGGTTAAGAAAAAAAGCTCCATGTGCTTTACGATCCAGTCTCATTTGTACAATGAGCGGCTTACCTGGGTAGAGCTGCCTGAAGACCTGCCTGCTGGCTGTTATCATTCATTTCCAGACTCATTCAGTCAAATATCAGTGGCTCATTTTTCACTTGTTCCTTCAATTTTTCATGGAGGATGCATACTATGTGTATACATCATCTATACCAATGGCCAAACCGGTTTTCTGTTCTGAAAGTTGGTGACGGGACTTCATATATGCACAAATGTTATACATGTGTTGACCCACTGAAAACCTTGGTCTGTGGTCTGTGTTATACATGTGTTGACCCACTGAAAACCTTGGTCTGTGGTCTGTGTTATACATGTGCTGACCCACTGAAAACCTTGGTCTGTGGTCTGTGTTATACATGTGTTGACCCACTGCAATCCTTGGTCTGTGGTCTGTGTTATACATGTGTTGACCCACTGAAAACCTTGGTCTGTGGTCTGTGTTATACATGTGTTGACCCACTGAAAACCTTGGTCTGTGGTCTGTGTTATACATGTGTTGACCCACTGAAAACCTTGGTCTGTGGTCTGTGTTATACATGTGTTGACCCACTGAAAACCTTGGTCTGTGGTCTGTGTTATACATGTGTTGACCCACTGAAAACCTTGGTCTGTGGTCTGTGTTATACATGTGTTGACCCACTGAAAACCTTGGTCTGTGGTCTGTGTTATACATGTGTTGACCCACTGAAAGCCTTGGTCTGTGGTCACAATGCAGACTGACTGCCCTCTCAGCCAGCTCTTTTCAGTGAGAAGTCAGTCTTAGTAAGAGTCATGGTGAGATGTCGGCCTCAGTTAAAGAAAAAAAAAGAAAAAAGAAAAGTCAATAAAATGGAGAAAGTGGCCTGTGAGAGATGCCAGTGTCTGTAGTACCACAGTCTGAAAGACAACTCAAATCAGGACAAGCCAGCCTCAATGGCTGCACTGTCAGTGAAAGCAGACTGAAATGAAGCCAGCCTCAATGGGCAGGCACTGTCAGTGAAAGCAGACTGAAATGAAGCCAGCCTCAATGGCTGCACTGTCAGTGAGAAAGTACACTGAAATGAAGCCAGCCTCAATGGCTGCACTGTCAGTGAAAGCAGACTGAAATGAAGCCAGCCTCAATGGCTGCACTGTCAGTGAGAAAGTACACTGAAATGAAGCCAGCCTCAATGGCTGCACTGTCAGTGAGAAAGCAGACTGAAATGAAGCTAGCCTCAATGGCTGCACTGTCAGTGAGAAAGAGCACTGAAATGAAGCCAGCCTCAATGGCTGCACTGTCAGTGAGAAAGTACACTGAAATGAAGCCAGCATCAATGGCTGCACTGTCAGTGAGAAAGTACACTGAAATGAAGCCAGCCTCAATGGGCAGCACTGTCAGTGAGAAAGCCGACGAAATGAAGCCAGCCTCAATGGCTGCACTGTCAGTGAGAAAGTACACTGAAATGACACCAGCCTCAATGGCCGCACTGTCAGTGAGAAAGCAGACTGAAATGAAGCCAGCCTCAATGGCTGCACTGTCAGTGAGAAGCAGACTGAAATGAAGCCAGCCTCAATGAGCTCGCACTGTCAGTGAGAAAGCAGACTGAAATGAAGCCAGCCTCAATGCGCACTGTCAGTGGAAAGCAGACTGAAAATGAAGCCAGCCTCAATGGCCTGCACTGTCAGTGAGAAAGCAGACTGAAATGAAGCCAGCCTCAATGGCTGCACTGTCAGTGAGAAAGCAGACTGAAATGAAGCCAGCCTCAATGGCTGCACTGTCAGTGAGAAAGCAGACTGAAATGAAGCCAGCCTCAATGGCTGCACTGTCAGTGAGAAAGCAGACTGAAAATGAAGCCAGCCTCAATGGGCAGGCACTGTCAGTGAGAAAGCAGACTGAAAATGAAGCCAGCATCAATGGGCAGGCACTGTCAGTGAGAAAGCAGACTGAAATGAAGCCAGCCTCAATGGGCAGGCACCGTCAGTGAGAAAGCCGACTGAAATGAAGCCAGCCTCAATGGCTGCACTGTCAGTGAGAAAGCAGACTGAAATGAAGCCAGCCTCAATGGCTGCACTGTCAGTGAGAAAGCCGACTGAAATGAAGCTAGCCTCAATGGCTGCACTGTCAGTGAGAAAGCCGACTGAAATTAAGCCAGCCTCAATGGCTGCACTGTCAGTGAGAAAGCCGACTGAAATTAAGCCAGCCTCAATGGCTGCACTGTCAGTGAGAAAGCAGACTGAAATGAAGCCAGCCTCAATGGCCGCACTGTCAGTGAAAGCCGACTGAAAATGAAGCCAGCCTCAATGGGCAGGCACTGTCAGTGAAAGCAGACTGAAATGAAGCCAGCCTCTATGGGCAGGCACTGTCAGTGAGAAAGCCGACTGAAATGAAGCCACCCACAGTGAGAAGCCGTTCTTAGGGAAAAGCCATCCCCAGTGAAAACAAAGGCAAAGAGCCTCCAGCTTGGTGGAGAGCCAGCCTGGGAAAAGTCAGCCTTTCCTACAATCAAGTCCCAGTGAGAAGACAGCCTCAGACAACCAAAAACTCTAGAGGTTCAGAGAGTCCAATCTCAGACAGAAGCCACTCTTGCTGCCACGGCAGACTCACAGGCAAGCTTATTTCTCACTGCTTTCCACCTGATGAAGGTTCAGAGTGAGAACCACTGACCAGTACAGTGTCCACACATTCTGAAGGATACCTGATTCTTTTTCGTTCATTTCATACTTTGACATTTACCATTTAACTTCCTTTTGTTTCTTTTCATATTTTCACATAAATCTCAAGACTATCACTTAAAAAAAAACCGATTACATAACATCCAAATTTTCTGGAGCACCAGACAAACTACAAAAACAGGGGCACTATCAGAAAAATAATGACATCACATTTTTGATGGAAAATCTATTGGTTGATGTACTCTGCTGTACACGTGTCTGTATATGGTTACCATTTTTCACATGTTTGCAGAAACTACAGAATCAATCTGACTGACAACGCCAACTCCACTCTTCTTAGTCGTCTCGGTCAATGAAGTCTGAAGTGAGGTCAATGAAGTCTGAAGTGAAAGCAACTGCACCAGTATAGTCTCCATGGTTCCCTGAGCTGTTCTTTACTGAACAACACAGGCTAGCACACTGTCCATCAGAGTATCCTGTCAGTCTTATTCATTCTCCAATACGACTTATAAAAAGAAATTGGGATGAAATCAAAGCACTTTAAATGGCGGTCATTCTGTTCTGATAGCTGCCTCCCCATACTATGTGGAAGATGCCCAAGGCTTCCCCATGAAAACCCACAGATCATTCTCAACAGGCTTATCTAGTTAACTTGTGACAGCTGACAGGCACACATGGACAGAAAGGTAATGATCTTTGTACTGTCTACATTATTCAGCACTGCTTTTACCTTGATCTGTTTTCAGATACTCCTCTCTGTGCTCCTCACTGCAAAACACCCTACACACACACACACACACACACACACACAAAAACAAACACACACACACTCGTCAAACTTAAACGGAAAAAGAAATCCAAGGAGGCAGTTTGTAACGGAACACGCACACATATACGCATGCATGCATGCACACACTCACACCACACACACGCACACCCATGCACGCATGTATGCACGCACGCACACCACACCCACACCCACACATGCACACACATACCACACCACACCACACACACACACACACACACACACACACACACACACACACACACACACTTTGCCAGACAGCTTGACAAAACAACACAGCTTCTAACCGGAATCTGTCCAAACTAATCACAAGGAACGTCTGCAGTGTCCTGAAACATGGCACAAACCCTGCATGCTCCAGTGTTACTCTCCACACACACAAACATACACTGCAGGGTCAACAGTGTCTGGTGGCCATCTGGTCAGACCCAAAAGCCCTGGCCCAGTGACTGACCTGCAGACACCTGGAGAGTTGTTCCTTAGGGGCTCCCCACTGACTCCCCACAGAGTCAGGGAGAACAAGAAGAAGCCATTGTCAGGTGTACACAGTGAGACCTTGCAGCTGTTATATGCACTGCCATCATGACCAGTCCAGGAAAAGAGAATGGGAATCTCCCATACTGATCTGATTTTCCTTGGAGACAGACAAACTGAAGCTGTTATACATGACATCATGACCACTCCAGGAAAAGAGAATGGGAATCTCCCATTCTGATTGATTTTCCTTGGAGACAGACAAACTGAAGCTGTTATATACATGACATCATGACCAGTCCTGGAAGAGTGAATGGGAATCTCCCATACTGATTGATTTTCCTTGGAGACAGACAAACTGAAGCTGTTATATACATGACATCATGACCAGTCCAGGAAAAGAGAATGGGAATCTCCCATTCTGATATGATTTTCCTTGGAGACAGACAAACTGAAGCTGGTTATACATGACATCATGACCAGTCCTGGAAGAGTGAATGGGAATCTCCCATACTGATCTGATTTTCCTTGGAGACAGACAAACTGAAGCTGTTATATACATGACATCATGACCAGTCCAGGAAAAGCGAATGGGAATCTCCCATTCCGATATGATTTTCCTTGGAGACAGACAAACTGAAGCTGTTATACATGACATCATGACCAGTCCTGGAAGAGTGAATGGGAATACCCCATACTGATCTGATTTTCCTTGGAGACAAAGTACAAAAAAAAAAAAAAACAGACAGACAAACCAACAGACAATGATTCACTATTTTCTCTTCTTTTTTTTGTTTGTTAATCATTCTAGCCCAGCCCACTACTGCCCCTTCACCTGCTCTGTCTCTAAACTGTAAAAAAAATGTCCTGTGTCCTATAAAAGCACTGCCCCCTCACCTGCTGTCTCTAACTGTAAAAAATGTCCTGTATCCTATATAAAGCAAGCAACAAAGACAAGAGAACTGCTTACAAATTTTACAATAAAAAAAAAAGAGAATTGATCTATTGACACTCCGAAAGCACACAACACCTGGCCGGACCTCTTGCCTTCATTTTTCAACCCTGGTGTTACAACATGGCCACAGGTTATGGAAACATTTACATACAGCAACACTGCATTGAAAAAAAGCCACATGACGCAGGTTATGGACACATTTACATACAGCAACACTGCATTGAAAGAAAGCCACATGACGCAGGTTATGAACACATTTACATACAGCAACACTGCATTGAAAGAAAGCCACATGCTGCAGGTTATGGAAACATTTACATACTGCAAAACTCCATTGAAAGAAAGCCATATGTCGCAGGTTATGGACACATTTACATACTGCAAAACTCCATTGAAAGAAAGCCACATGCCGCAGGATATGGACACATTTACATCCAGCAACACTGCATTGAAAGAAAGCCATATGTCGCAGGTTATGGACACATTTACATACTGCAAAACTCCATTGAAAGAAAGCCACATGTCGCAGGTTATGGACACATTTATATACTGCAAAACTGCATTGAAAGAAAGCCATATGTCCAGGTTATGGAAACATTTACATCCAGCAACACTCCATTGAAAGAAAGCCATATGTCGCAGGTTATGGACACAATTTTACATACTGCAAAACTCCATTGAAAGAAGAAGCCGAAACAATTACATCGCCACTGCAGGAAAAGCATCATGGACACATTTACATCCAGCAACACTGCATTGAAAGAAAGCCACATGCTGCAGGATATGGACACATTTACATCCAGCAACACTGCATTGAAAGAAAGCCATATGCACAGACAGACTGCGTAATGGACAGCAAGTGTACACTCTGGACCGTGTACTCTCTCACTGTCAAGTTGTCTGAATACAACAAAAAAAGGGCAAGTTATGAATTTAAATAACCAGTGAGTTTCAGTTTCAGTTTCAGTCATCAAGGTGTCACTGCGTGTGGACTAGTCCATATACGCTACACCACAACTACAAGTTTCCAGACCACACTGTGTACAATTAACCTGATGGATAAATGAATGAATGGCTAAGATGAGAGAATGTAAAAGGAGGGCTGAATGGCACGTTCTTAACAGATGTCTGACCTGTGCATTAGCCCATTGTGCTGCTCAGACATTGGGAAAACAACAAAAGGAAAAAGTGTAAAGAAATTTCCAGAAGAAAAATATGAAAATGAGCGACAAAAGCAAACAAACAAACAAAAAGATTGAATCGACAGAAAAAAAAGACAAAATTAAAGTAGGCAGAGTCATGACAGACAAGAGGACATCACTGGGACAGAATTCCCCAAGGCAGCGCTAAAATCAGCACTGAAAGACCCCCCCCCCTCCCCCCACCATCATCCCTGTACGGCAACACTGCTTTGCTGGTGTGCAGGTAACAACACTGCAACCCTGAATCATCACACCATCATACCAGTACACGTGTTCGCCCGTGTCACGGTGCCTTCTCCGACAAGTTCGACTGTGAGGATGTTGATGGGCACAGTAGAAATGGAACGACCGGCGGCAAGCCTTCCACTCACATCCTGATGTGGCACCGTTCCTCTTGGTAAGCTTGCACGCACAGCATTTCTGTGGAAAAAAACATTCACCTATAGATAGATTTAAAATCACAACAAAGCTGAAATAAACACAAAAGATATTATTAAACCACACACACACACACACACACACAAGGACACACACTCCAACCTCCTTCCCTCCTGCTCTTCCTCTCCCACCATCCCTACACATACAGCAGAGTTACTCAAGTTGTACATGATTCATGTGCAATAAATGCAGTTATATTAATTTTGATAAACAAACAAACAAAAAATGTATTAAAATATCAAGGAGAGTGCCGGCTGACGCACTGAAACATCAGAGAAGAAAGGCTGTTGCAGTTCAACTTTCTCATATATGTCAATCCACAGGTACACTCCAAAACTTCACCTCAGGTATTCTTGCAGCAAATGCATGTAACTTCACCACAGGTATTCTTGCAGCAAATGCATGTAACTTCACAAAATCACCACATATCAGCCACAGGTACACTCCAAAACTTCACCTCAGGTATTCTTGCAGCAAATGCATGTAACTTCACAAAATCACCACATGTCAGCCACAGGTACACTCCAAAACTTCACTTCAGGTATTCTTGCAGCAAATGCATGTAACTTCACACAATCACCACATTTCAGCCACAGGTACACTCCAAAACTTCACCTCAGGTATTCTTGCAGCAAATGCATGTAACTTCACACAATCACCACATGTCAGCCACAGGTACACTCCAACACTTCACCTCAGGTATTCTTGCAGCAAATGCATGTAACTTCACACCATCACCACATGTCAGTCACAGGTACACTCCAAAACTTCACCTCAGGTATTCTTACAGCAAATGCATGTAACTTCACACAATCACCACATGTCAGCCACAGGTACACTCCAAACTTCACCTCAGGTATTCTTACAACAAATGCATGTAACTTCACACAATCACCATATGTCAGTCACAGGTACACTCCAAAACTTCACCTCAGGTATTCTTGCAGCAAATGCATGTAACTTCACACAATGACCACATTTCAGCCACAGGTACACTCCAGAACTTCACCTCATGTATTCTTGCAGCAAATGCATGTAACTTCACACAATCACCACATGTCAGCCACAGGTACACTCCAAAACTTCACCTCAGGTATTCTTGCAGCAAATGCATGTAACTTCACACAATCACCACATGTCAGTCACAGGTACACTCCAAAACTTCACCTCAGGTATTCTTGCAGCAAATGCATGTAACTTCACACAATCACCACATGTCAGCCACAGGTACACTGCAACACTTCACCTCAGGTATTCTTGCAGCAAATGCATGTAACTTCACACAATCACCACATTTCAGCCACAGGTACACTCCAAAACTTCACCTCAGGTATTCTTGCAGCAAATGCATGTAACTTCACACAATCACCACATGTCAGTCACAGGTACACTCCAAAACTTCACCTCAGGTATTCTTGCAGCAAATGCATGTAACTTCACACAATCACCACATGTCAGCCACACACAGTTCCATCCACATGGGATGCAAACTCTAGTCAGCTGATTCCTGTCCCTACAATTGCTACATCTCTCATGCTGCTCATTTATTAAACAAGTATTTTTAACTATATATGTTTCTACTATGACGTAACACACACAAAAATGAAAGCACAATGACCAGCAACATTAACAAATTCTGGAAATAATTATCAACAAAAGAAACAATAACATATTAAAAATAAAACCAAAACATATTCTATAACAAACAGGACTGTGTAATATACTGTGATAAGTATCATGTAGATCCACATTCTTGTGTACAAAAGATCTATCGGCCAGTTCATCTTGAATCCCATAGTTTGTTGTAACTATGTGTGGCAGAAGGGAGGAAACCCCTGCCTTTCTTCGTTCTTTCACTGTTGATTTTGTGCGTTGCTGTGTATATAATTTGTCGTGTATATAACACTATTCTCAAGTTGGCACTATGCCATGCGCAGATTTTAGTCAGCAAAAATGTTTGGCACTGTGTTTTGCGTATAGTCGTAGTTGGTAGAAAATGTTGAACGGAAGAACCCAAGCTACGGATTTGCATAAGGTATGTTTGGTTAGAATTTTTTTAATTGTAGGGTTTTGTTGGTGGTTGTAATGTTTTGAATTTGAAAGAAAATATATTGGTAGGGCAGTATTAGTAGTTAGAAGTAGTAATAGTTTTATTAAATAGATTTAGGGAGATGAGATAGATGTGAGTGGGATTATGCCCTCTCTCCCCCATTGGGTGCAGTATGGGGAATATCCGGATAGAGCAGTAGACACAAAACAGAACGAAAGTAAGTGAGGGGAATATCCGGATAGAGCAGTAGAATGGGGAATATCCGGATAGAGCAGTAGACACAAAACAGAACGAAAGTAAGTGAGGGGAATATCCGGATAGAGCAGTAGACACAAAACAGAACGAAAGTAAGTGAGGGAAATATCCGGATAGAGCAGTAGAAACAAAACAGAACGAAAGTAAGTGAGGGAAATATCCGGATAGAGCAGTAGAAACAAAACAGAACGAAAGTAAGTGAGGGAAATATCCAGATAGAGCAGTAGAATGGGGAATATCCGGATAGAGCAGTAGAAACAAAACAGAACGAAAGTAAGTGAGGGGAATATCCAGATAGAGCAGTAGAAACAAAACAGAACGAAAGTAAGTGAGGGAAATATCCGGATAGAGCAGTAGAATGGGGAATATCCGGATAGAGCAGTAGAAACAAAACAGAACGAAAGTAAGTGAGGGAAATATCCGGATAGAGCAGTAGAAACAAAACAGAACGAAAGTAAGTGAGGGGAATATCCGGATAGAGCAGTAGAAACAAAACAGAACGAAAGTAAGTGAGGGGAATATCCGGATAGAGCAGTAGAAACAAAACAGAACGAAAGTAAGTGAGGGGAATATCCGGATAGAGCAGTAGAAACAAAACAGAACGAAAGTAAGTGAGGGGAATATCCGGATAGAGCAGTAGAATGGGGAATATCCGGATAGAGCAGTAGAATGGGGAATATCCGGATAGAGCAGTAGAATGGGGAATATCCGGATAGAGCAGTAGAATGGGGAATATCCGGATAGAGCAGTAGAAACAAAACAGAACGAAAGTAAGTGAGGGAAATATCCAGATAGAGCAGTAGAAACAAAACAGAACGAAAGTAAGTGAGGGAAATATCCGGATAGAGCAGTAGACACAAAACAGAACGAAAGTAAGTGAGGGGAATATCCGGATAGAGCAGTAGAATGGGGAATATCCGGATAGAGCAGTAGAATGGGGAATATCCGGATAGAGCAGTAGAATGGGGAATATCCGGATAGAGCAGTAGAATGGGGAATATCCGGATAGAGCAGTAGAATGGGGAATATCCGGATAGAGCAGTAGAATGGGGAATATCCGGATAGAGCAGTAGAATGGGGAATATCCGGATAGAGCAGTAGAAACAAAACAGAACGAAAGTAAGTGAGGGAAATATCCAGATAGAGCAGTAGAAACAAAACAGAACGAAAGTAAGTGAGGGAAATATCCGGATAGAGCAGTAGACACAAAACAGAACGAAAGTAAGTGAGGGAAATATCCGGATAGAGCAGTAGAAACAAAACAGAACGAAAGTAAGTGAGGGGAATATCCGGATAGAGCAGTAGAATGGGGAATATCCGGATAGAGCAGTAGAATGGGGAATATCCGGATAGAGCAGTAGAATGGGGAATATCCGGATAGAGCAGTAGAATGGGGAATATCCGGATAGAGCAGTAGAATGGGGAATATCCGGATAGAGCAGTAGAATGGGGAATATCCGGATAGAGCAGTAGAAACAAAACAGAACGAAAGTAAGTGAGGGGAATATCCGGATAGAGCAGTAGACACAAAACAGAACGAAAGTAAGTGAGGGGAATATCCGGATAGAGCAGTAGAAACAAAACAGAACGAAAGTAAGTGAGGGGAATATCCGGATAGAGCAGTAGAATGGGGAATATCCGGATAGAGCAGTAGAATGGGGAATATCCGGATAGAGCAGTAGAAACAAAACAGAACGAAAGTAAGTGAGGGGAATATCCGGATAGAGCAGTAGAATGGGGAATATCCGGATAGAGCAGTAGAATGGGGAATATCCGGATAGAGCAGTAGAATGGGGAATATCCGGATAGAGCAGTAGAATGGGGAATATCCGGATAGAGCAGTAGAATGGGGAATATCCGGATAGAGCAGTAGAATGGGGAATATCCGGATAGAGCAGTAGAATGGGGAATATCCGGATAGAGCAGTAGAATGGGGAATATCCGGATAGAGCAGTAGACACAAAACAGAACGAAAGTAAGTGAGGGGAATATCCGGATAGAGCAGTAGAAACAAAACAGAACGAAAGTAAGTGAGGGAAATATCCGGATAGAGCAGTAGAAACAAAACAGAACGAAAGTAAGTGAGGGGAATATCCGGATAGAGCAGTAGAATGGGGAATATCCGGATAGAGCAGTAGAAACAAAACAGAATGAAAGTAAGTGAGGGGAATATCCGGATAGAGCAGTAGAATGGGGAATATCCGGATAGAGCAGTAGAAACAAAACAGAATGAAAGTAAGTGAGGGAAATATCCGGATAGAGCAGTAGACACAAAATAGAACGAAAGTAAGTGAGGGAGGGAGAAGATTTGCTGTGAAGGGAACAGATCAGTCGTGCATTGCGATTACCTTAAGGGGACTTTGCATGTATAAGGATCGATTGCTGTATGTTGCTGTTCTGATGGGCTGTAGTTACATGGACACACCCATCTTCACCATTGAGATGAACATATCGCTTGTGCATTGTGATTGCCTTTAAGAGGATTTTGCATGTGCAAGGATTGTTCAGTTTTGTTTTCTCTAGTTGCACAGACAACCCCATCTTCACCCTTGAGATGAACAGACCAGTTGTGCAATATGATTGCCTTTAAGGGGACTTTGCATGTGCAAGGATTGTTCTGTTTCTACGTTGCCGTTCTGTAGTTACACAGACAACCCCATCTTCACCTTTGTGATGAAAAGACCAGTTGTGCAATGTGATTGCCTTTAAGGGGACTTTGCATGTGCAAGATTGTTCAGTTCTGTGTTGCTGGGCTGTAGTCACACAGGCACCCACCAGTGAGGTGAACATTGGTCTGTATTAAGGGACTTGAATGTTGGAGGATCATTCTGTTCCCAAGTTGCTGTTTTGTTGGGCCACAGTCACACAGGTACCCCACATGGACAGACTGGACTAGATTAAGACAAGGTAAATGAGTTTTTGTTTATTTAATTAGTGTAGTAATAGATTTAATTTAATACTGTTTTGACATGAGGTTTAATGGTTAGTGCTTAGTTTTATTGCAATGGTCTTGAGCCACATTGTTCCCAAGTGATGCGGGGAACAAGTATAATATTTAAAGTTATTATTATATGCTTGTGTATGAGTATGATTGTTGTGTAGAAAGATTTAAATGATTATGTGGAGTGATTTATGTATGTTTGTTGTGTGGAGTGGTTTGTGTATGTATGTTGGGTTGAATGGTTTTAGTATACGATTGTTATGAATGATTTATATGTACTATTGTGTGGAATGGCTTATATATGTGTATGATTGTTATATGGAATGGTGAATATGTTGGAGTTGATTGTAATAGTCTTGTTATTTATTTATTGATGTTGAAGTAATAATTGTTTTATTTAAAGTTGTTGTTCAGATGTTTATGATGTAAAGAGTGGATATTCTGAGTTAAAGGCTTTTCCTAGTAAAAGTTACTTATCAGGTATCCTTGACTTAAATAGTAGTTATTCTGATTGGAGTAATAATTGTTATATTTGAAGTTTATCAGATGTTCATGATGTAAAGGGTGGACAATCTGAGTGAAGCATTACTTTGTTGAAGTCCTTCATCAGTTATTCTTGACTTGAAGAACAGATATTCTGATTGAAGTAACAACTGTTACATTGAAGGTTTTCATCAGTTGTTCTGGACTTAAAGAGTGGACAATTTGGGTGAAAAGATTGTTTTATTGAAGTTATTTAGTAGGTTGTTGGTATAATAGCAAATATTTATAAGAGGAATGTTGCATAATAATCATGTTTATATAGTATATGTTGTTCTGTCTGCTTGTGTAGGATCAACAGGCAGCATGGTGGGTTTTTCCTTAGTTCTGTTTTGTTGTTTAGTTCTGTCAGTTTTGTTTGTCCGTTGTTTGTGTAAACATTTTGTCGTGTGAATGTGGGTTGAAAGTGCTCACTGTCTGTCGTCACTGAAGGAATATTGGTTTAACGAACTCTTGCCCTGTATCACATTCCACAAAGAATAAAAGTATTTGCAATTCATTCTTGAGTGTGTTCAGACAAGGGGAGGCTGACTGACTGGGAGCTGTTTTGCTCATAGAACCGACCGCTTGGTCACATAGGTTTTGGTTCTAGACACAAAGAATATGCTCCTGGGGAAATGCCTACATGTAGGCTTACAACTGACATGCTTAGAACGTTTCATTTTCCATGCATCAGGTTTCATCCTGTATAGTAAACTCTTGATACATCTTGTCATGCTGTTTTTTCAGTCTGTTGTATTAACTGTTCAATGCCCCAAACAGGATGTAAAGCACTGCTGATTTAGCATGCAGCAGAAACAGACATGTGAATCTTTAACATATAATTTTTTCTAGTTATGTTACAAAAAAACAGACAAAAGAAGTGCAAAACAATACTCCCCTGGTAACAGTCATGTGCTGAATATTGTTTCCATTAGTGGTTCCTTCACCAACAATCAATTTGGAGAGTATTAAGCACAAAAACAATTCTCCCCTGGTAACAGTCATGTGCTGAATATTGTTTCCATTAGTGGTTCCTTCACCAACAATCAATTTGGAGAGTATTAAGCACAAAAACAATACTCCCCTGGTAACAGTCATGAGCTGAATATTGTTTCCATAATTTTGTTCCTTCACTAACAATCGGTCAATTTGGAGAGTATTAAGCACAAAACAATATTTCCCCGGTAACAGTCATGTGCTGACTATTGTTTTGTACTTTCTTTTTTCCTTTTCTAAAAACTGGTCAATTTGGGGGGTATTCATTTGTGTCTTTGTTACGCCATTGTTAGTGATGTCTGAAAAAGACAGAGTTGTTTGGTAATGGGCGTTACTTCACACTTTGTGTTTGTGATCGTTCGTATTTTGCCTTAGTTATACTAAGGCTGCAGTCCGGTTCATTTTGCTTTCAACATCTGCGGCCTCTTAATTTGAACAAAGCTGAGATTCTGCTCTCTGAGACATTGGAATTGAGGTAGTAGCTTAGCATGTAACGTTGGAAGCTGTCACACCCATTGTCTAATTATTGTCTAATTAATCTCATCACAGTGATTGATAAGGGTTCTGTGTCACCTGTTCCGCCAGTCACAGACAAATCATGCACACATTTACCTCCTATGATCCCAATAAGCAAACTGAGTTCAAAAAGTATGATTACAAATACATAATCCTGCACGTCCTTGACCTGTGTGAGAACACAGGTCTTGTGCATGTACATATTCTTTTTCACAACAAAATGAAGCTAAGTTGATATATATATATATTCAAAAGTTAACTTGGAAACTGTGTGGTACATGTACATATTCTTTTTCACAACAAAATGAAGCTAAGTTGATATATATATATTCAAAAGTTAACTTGGAAACTGTGTGGTACATGTACATATTCTTTTTCACAACAAAATGAAGCTAAGTTGATATATATATATATATATTCAAAAGTTAACTTGGAAACTGTGTGGTACATGTACATATTCTTTTTCACAACAAAATTAATGTAAGTTGATATATTCAAAAGTTAACTTGGAAACTGTGTGGTACATGTACAAATTTGAAAACATCTGATCATGCAAAATATTTCAAAAGATGTGCAAACTAAACTGTCTTGCAAAAAAAAAAACCCAAAGAACAGAAATAATGCTACACCCTTGAGAAAGATCAAAGCCTTGGTAAAACTGACTACATCCACTTTCACATGATGATTATGATCATCTGAAGATTATTTCTCTCTCATATATAAAACAAGAGATATACATTACAAAAAGGCTTTCAAAACGTTGTTTTAAAGATAAGCATGTCTGCAAACAAGCCGGCCTCCACATACCAAAGTAGAGTTTGAGTCCACTCACCAAACGCTTTCCTCTCTTGATTTCATTCTGCACATTGTCTAAATAAAAGCCACCAAAGCGTGTATGTTTGTGCT
This sequence comes from Conus canariensis, assembly GCA_033310375.1. Classification (NCBI taxonomy): domain Eukaryota; kingdom Metazoa; phylum Mollusca; class Gastropoda; order Neogastropoda; family Conidae; genus Conus; species Conus canariensis. The sequence goes on from CM065715.1 coordinate 1,604,015, forward strand.
GGTCCAAGCCAGATGAATACTGCTGCAAGAAAAAAAATTAGTATAAATCAACTCAGCATACACAGGGAAAAACAGAAAGAAGAAAAGGAAAAAGAAAAAAAAGCCTGAAGAGATAATCAGTGGAACAGAATGTGCACACAAAAAAATCAATGGTCGGAATGGCCTGATCAGATCTGTGCTGTCCTCTACATCCACCATCAATGCTTACCCTCTGTCAAAGGATGCTGAGACCACTGCTGACGGACTTCCACCCAATGGACTGTCCTTTTCACCTTCAGTAAGCCCACTCAGAAAGACCCACCCAATGGACTGTCCTTTTCACCTTCAGTAAGCCCACTCACACAGATTCACCCAGTGGATTGTCTTTTTCACCTTCAATAAGCCCACTCACACAGATTCACCCAGTGGATTGTCCTTTTCCCCTTCAGTAAGCCCACTCACACAGGTTCACCCAATGGATTGTCCTTTTCACCTTCAGTGAGTCCACTCAGACAGACCAACCCAATGGATTGTCTTTTTCACCTTCAGTAAGCCCACTCACACAGACCCACCCAATGGACTGTCCTTTTCACCTTCAGTAAGCCCACTCACACAGACACCAATGGACTGTCCTTTTCACCTTCAGTAAGCCCACTCACACAGACCCACCCAATGGACTGTCCTTTTCACCTTCAGTAAGCCCACTCACACAGACCCCAATGGACTGTCCTTTTCACCTTCAGTAAGCCCACTCACACAGACCCACCCAATGGATTGTCTTTTTCACCTTCAGTAAGCCCACTCACACAGACCCACCCAATGGATTGTCTTTTTCACCTTCAGTAAGCACTACACAGACCCCAATGGACTGTCTTTCACCTTCAGTAAGCCCACTCACACTGACCACCAATGGACTGTCCTTTTCACCTTCAGTAAGCCCACTCACACAGACCCACCCAATGGACTGTCCTTTTCACCTTCAGTAAGCCCACTCACACAGACCCACCCAATGGACTGTCCTTTTCACCTTCAGTAAGCCCACTCACACAGACCCACCCAATGGACTGTCCTTTTCACCTTCAGTAAGCCCACTCACACGACCACCCAATGGATTGTCCTTTTCACCTTCAGTAAGCCCACTCAACAGACCACCCAATGGATTGTCCTTTTCACCTTCAGTAAGCCCACTCCACGACCACCCAATGGATTGTCCTTTTCACCTTCAGTAAGCCCACTCACAAGACCCACCCAATGGACTGTCCCTTTTTTACCTTCAGTAAGCCCACTCACACAGACCCACCCAATGGACTGTCCTTTTCACCTTCAGTAAGCCACTCACACAGACCACCCAATGGACTGTCCTTTTCACCTTCAGTAAGCCCACTCACACAGACCCACCCAATGGACTGTCCTTTTCACCTTCCAGATAAGCCCACTCACACAGACCCACCCAATGGACTGTCCTTTTCACCTTCAGTAAGCCACTCACACAGACCACCAATGGACTGTCCTTTTCACCTTCATAAGCCCACTCACACAGACCCACCCAATGGACTGTCCTTTTCACCTTCAGTAAGCCCACTCACACAGACCCACCCAAAGGACTGTCCTTTTCACCTTCAGTAAGCCCACTCACACAGACCCACCCAATGGACTGTCCTTTTCACCTTCAGTAAGCCCACTCACACAGACCCACCCAATGGACTGTCCTTTTCACCTTCAGTAAGCCCACTCACACAGACCCACCCAATGGATTTTCCTTTTCACCTTCAGTAAGCCCACTCACGACCACCAAGGATTTATAGAAGCCCTCCACGACCCACCAATGGACTGTCCTTATTCACCTTCAGTAAGCCCACTCACACAGACCCACCCAATGGACTGTCCTTTTCACCTTCAGTAAGCCCACTCAGACAGACCACCCAATGGATTGTCCTTTTCACCTTCAGTAAGCCCACTCTCACTGACCCACCCAATGGATTGTCCTATTCACCTTCAGTAAGCCCACTCACAACGACCCACCCAATGGACTGTCCTTTTCACCTTCAGTAAGCCCACTCACAGAGACCCACCCAATGGACTTGTCCTTTCACCGTCAGTAAGCCCACTCACACAGACCCACCCAATGGATTGTCTTATTCACCTTCAGTAAGCCCACTCACACAGACCCACCCAATGGACTGTCCTTTTCACCTTCAGTAAGCCCACTCACACAGACCCACCCAATGGACTGTCCTTTTCACCTTCAGTAAGCCCACTCACACAGACCCACCCAATGGACTGTCCTTTTCACCTTCAGTAAGCCCACTCACACAGACCCCCAATGGACTGTCCTTTTCACCTTCATAAGCCCACTCACACAGACCCACCAATGGACTGTCCTTTTCACCTTCATAAGCCCACTCACACAGACCCACCCAATGGATTGTCTTTTTCACCTTCAGTAAGCCCACTCACACAGACCCCTCCAATGGACTGTCCTTTTCACCTTCAGTAAGCCCACTCACACAGACCCCCAATGGACTGTCCTTTTCACTTCAGTAAGCCCACTCACACAGACCACCCAATGGATTGTCTTTTCACCTTCAGTAAGCCCACTCACAACAGACCACCCAATGGACTGTCCTTTTCACCTTCAGTAAGCCCACTCACACAGACCCACCCAATGGACTGTCCTTTTCACCTTCAGTAAGCCCACTCACACAGACCCACCCAATGGACTGTCCTTTTCACCTTCAGTAAGCCCACTCAGACAGACCCCAATGGACTGTCCTTTTTCACCTTCAGTAAGCCCACTCACACAGACCCACCCAATGGACTGTCTTGTACCTCTATCTCTCCAGCACCGATGTCTTTCACTTCAGTAAGCCCACTCACACAGACCCACCCAATGGACTGTCCTTTTCACCTTCAGTAGAGCCACTCAGACAGACCAACCCAATGGATTGTCTTTTTCACCTTCAGTAAGCCCACTCACACAGACCCACCCAATGGACTGTCCTTTTCACCTTCAGTAAGCCCACTCACACAGACACCAATGGACTGTCTTTTCACCTTCAGTAAGCCCACTCACACAGACCCACCCAATGGACTGTCCTTTTCACCTTCAGTAAGCCCACTCACACAGACCACCCAATGGACTGTCCTTTTCACCTTCAGTAAGCCCACTCACACAGACCCACCCAATGGATTGTCTTTTCACCTTCAGTAAGCCCACTCACACAGACCCACCCAATGGATTGTCTTTTCACCTTCAGTAAGCTCACTCACACAGACCCTCCAATGGACTGTCCTTTTCACCTTCAGTAAGCCCACTCACACAGACCCACCCAATGGACTTGTCCTTTTCACCTTCAGTAAGCCCACTCACACAGACCCACCCAATGGACTGTCCTTTTCACCTTCAGTAAGCCCACTCACACAGACCCACCCAATGGACTGTCCTTTTCACCTTCAGTAAGCCCACTCACACAGACCCACCCAATGGACTGTCCTTTTCACCTTCAGTAAGCCCACTCAGACAGACCACCCAATGGATTGTCCTTTTCACCTTCAGTAAGCCCACTCTCACTGACACACCCAATGGATTGTCCTTTTCACCTTCAGTAAGCCCACTCACACACGACCCACCCAATGGATTGTCTTTTTCACCTTCAGTAAGCCCACTCACACAGACCCACCCAATGGACTGTCCTTTTCACCTTCAGTAAGCCCACTCACACAGACCCACCCAATGGACTGTCCTTTTCACCTTCAGTAAGCCCACTCACACAGACCCACCCAATGGACTGTCCTTTTCACCTTCAGTAAGCCCACTCACACAGACCCACCCAATGGACTGTCCTTTTCACCTTCAGTAAGCCCACTCAGACAGGCCCACAATGGACTGTCCTTTTCACCTTCAATAAGCCCACTCACACAGACCCACCCAATGGACTGTGCTTTTCACCTTCAGTAAGCCCACTCACACAGACCCACCCAAAGGACTGTCCTTTTCACCTTCATTAAACCCACTCACACAGACCCACCCAATGGACTGTCCTTTTCACCTTCAGTAAGCCCACTCACACAGACCCACCCAATGGACTGTCCTTTTCACCTTCAGTAAGCCCACTCACACAGACCCACCCAATGGATTTTCCTTTTCACCTTCAGTAAGCCCACTCACACAGACCCACCCAATGGACTGTCCTTTTCACCTTCAGTAAGCCCACTCACACAGACCCACCCAATAGACTGTCCTTTTCACCTTCAGTAAGCCCACTCAGACAGACCAACCCAATGGATTGTCCTTTTCACCTTCAGTAAGCCCACTCTCACTGACCCACCCAATGGATTGTCCTTTCACCTTCAGTAAGCCCACTCACAACGACCCACCCAATGGACTGTCCTTTTCACCTTCGTAAGCCCACTCACAGAGACCCACCCAATGGATTGTCTTTTTCACCTTCAGTAAGCCCACTCACACAGACCCACCCAATGGACTGTCCTTTTCACCTTCAGTAAGCCCACTCACACAGACCCACCCAATGGACTGTCCTTTTCACCTTCAGTAAGCCCACTCACACAGACCCCCCAATGGATTGTCTTTTCACCTTCAGTAAGCCACTCCACAGACCCACCCAATGGACTGTCCTTTCACCTCAGTAAGCCCACTCACACAGACCCACCCAATGGACTGTCCTTTTCACCTTCAGTAAGCCACTCACACAGACCCACCCAATGGACTGTCCTTTTCACCTTCACTAAGCCCACTCACACAGACCCACCCAATGATTGTCTTTCACCTTCATAAGCCATCACACAACCCTTCAATGACTGTCCTTTCACCTTCATAAGCCCACTCACACAGACCCAAGGACTGCCTTTTCACATTCATAAGCCCACTCACACAGACCAACCCAATGGATTGCTTTCACCTTCATAAGCCACTCACACAGACCCACCCAATGGACTGTCCTTTTCACCTTCAGTAAGCCCACTCACACAGACCCACCAATGGACTGTCCTTTTCACCTTCATAAGCCACTCCACAGACCCACCCATGGACTGTCCTTTCACCTTCAGTAAGCCCTCAGACAGCCAATGACTGTCCTTTTCCCTTCAATAAGCCCACCGAGAGACCCACCCAATGGACTGTCCTTTTCACCTTCAGTAAGCCACTCAACAGACCCACCCAATGGACGTCCTTTTCACCTTCATTAAACCACTCACACAGACCACCCAATGACTGTCCTTTCACCTTCAGTAGCCCACTCACACAGACCCACCATGGACTGTCCTTCACCTTCATAAGCCCACCACACAGACCCACCAATGACTTCCTTTTCACCTTCATTAACCACTCACACAGCCCACCCAAGGACTGTCCTTTCACCTTCAGTAAGCCCACCACACAGACCCACCCAATGGACTGTCCTTTTCACCTTCAGTAAGCCCACTCACACGACCACCCAATGATTGTCTTTTTCACCTCAGTAAGCCCACTCACACAGACCCACATGACTGTCCTTTTCACCTTCAGTAAGCCCACTCACACAGACCCACCAATGGACGTCTTCACCTTCAGAAGCCCACACAGACCACCCAATGATTCTTTCACTTCATAAGCCCACTCACACAGACCACCCAATGGACTGTCCTTTCACCTTCAGTAAGCCCACTCACACAGACCCACCCAATGGACTGTCCTTTTCACCTTCAGTAAGCCCATCACAGACCACCCAATGGACTGTCTTTCACCTTCACTAAGCCCACTCACAGACCACCCATGGATTGTCTTTTCACCTTCAGTAAGCCCATCACACAGACCCTTCCAATGGACTGTCCTTTTCACCTCAGTAAGCCCACTCACACAGACCCCAATGGACGTCCTTTTCACATTCAGTAAGCCACTCCACAGACACCCATGATTGTCTTTTTCACCTTCAGTAAGCCACTCACACAGACCCCCAATGGATGTCCTTTTCACCTTCAGTAAGCCCACTCACACAGACCCACCCATGGACTGTCCTTTTACCTTCAGTAAGCCCACTCACACAGACCCACCCAATGGACTGTCCTTTTCACTTCAGTAAGCCCACTCAACGGCCCCAATGGACTGTCTTTTCACCTTCAATAAGCCACTCAGAGAGACCCACCCATGGACTGTCCTTTCACCTTCAGTAAGCCACTCACACAGACCACATGACTGTCCTTTTCACTTCATTAAACCCACTCACACAACCCACCCAATGACTGTCCTTTTCACCTTCAGTAAGCCCACTCACACAGACCACCCATGGACTGTCTTTTCACCTTCAGTAAGCCACTCACACAGACCCACCAATGGACTGTCCTTTTCACCTTCAGTAAGCCCATCACACGACCACCCAATGGACTGTCCTTTCACCTTCAGTAAGCCACTCACACAGACCCACCCAATGACTGTCCTTTTCACTTCAGTAAGCCCACTCAGACACACCAACCCAATGATTGTCCTTTCACCTCAGTAAGCCACTCCACTGACCCACCCAATGATTGTCCTATCACCGTCAGTAAGCCACTCACACGACCACCCATGGATTGTCTTTTTCACTTCAGTAAGACACCACCCAAATGGACTGTCCTTTTCACCTTCATAAGCCCACTCACACAGACCCACCCAATGGACTGTCCTTTTCACCTTCATAAGCCCACTCACACAGACCCACCCAATGGACTGTCCTTTTCACCTTCAGTAAGCCCACTCACACGACCCACCAATGGATGTCTTTTCACCTTCAGTAAGCCCACTCAACAGACCCCAATGGACTGTCCTTTTCACTTCAGTAAGCCCACTCAAAGACCCACCCAATGATGTCTTTTCACCTTCAGTAAGCCCACTCAAAGACCCAATGGACTGTCCTTTTCACCTTCAGTAAGCCCACTCACACAGACCCCAATGGACTGTCCTTTTCACCTTCAGTAAGCCACTCACACAGACCCACCCAATGGACTGTCCTTTTCACCTTCAGTAAGCCACTCAACAGACCCCAATGGACTGTCCTTTCACCTTCATAAGCCACTCAAAGACCCCAATGGACTGTCCTTTTCACCTTCATAAGCCCACTCAAGAGACCCACCCAATGGACTGTCCTTTTCACCTTCAGTAAGCCCACTCACACAGACCACCAATGGATGTCTTTTTCACCTTCAGTAAGCCACTCACACAGACCCACCCAATGGACTGTCCTTTTCACCTTCAGTAAGCCCACTCACACAGACCCCAATGGACTGTCCTTTTCACCTTCAGTAAGCCCACTCACACAGACCCCCAATGGACTGTCCTTTTCACCTTCAGTAAGCCCACTCACACAGACCCCAATGGACTGTCCTTTTCACCTTCAGTAAGCCCACTCACACAGACCCACCCAATGGATGTCCTTTTCACCTTCAGTAAGCCCACTCACACAGACCCAATGGATGTCTTTTTCACCTTCAGTAAGCCACTCAACAGACCCTTCCAATGGATGTCCTTTTCACCTCAGTAAGCCCACTCACACAGACCCACCCAATGGACTGTCCTTTTCACCTTCAGTAAGCCCACTCACACAGACCCCCAATGGACTGTCCTTTTCACCTTCAGTAAGCCCACTCACACAGACCCACCCAATGGACTGTCCTTTTCACCTTCAGTAAGCCCACTCACACAGACCCCAATGGACTGTCCTTTTCACCTTCAGTAAGCCCACTCACACAGACCACCCAATGGACTGTCCTTTTCACCTTCAGTAAGCCCACTCCACGACCACCCAATGGATGTCCTTTTCACCTTCAGTAAGCCCACTCACAACGACCCACCCAATGGATGTCTTTTCACCTTCAGTAAGCCCACTCAACAGACCCCCCAATGGACTGTCTTTTCACCTTCAGTAAGCCCACTCACACAGACCCACCCAATGGACTGTCCTTTCACCTTCAGTAAGCCCACTCACACAGACCCACCCAATGGACTGTCTTTTCACCTTCAGTAAGCCCACTCACACAGACCCACCCAATGGACTGTCCTTTTCACCTTCAGTAAGCCCACTCAACAGACCCCCAATGGACTGTCCTTTCACCTTCGTAAGCCCACTCAACAGACCCACACCATGGCTTGCTTTCACTTCAGAGCCATAGCCCACCCAGGAGTCTTTACATTTCATAAAATCACTACCCACAAGAAGGGGTGCCCACCTTCAGTAAGCCCACTCACACAGACCCACCCAATGGACTGTCCTTTTCACCTTCATAAGCCCACTCACACAGACCCACCCAATGGATTCCTTTTCACCTTCAGTAAGCCCACCACACAGACCCACCCAATGGACTGTCCTTTTCACCTTCAGTAAGCCCACTCACACAGACCCACCCAATAGACTGTCCTTTTACCTTCAGTAGCCACTCAGACAGACCAACCCAATGGATTGTCCTTTTCACCTTCAGTAAGCCCACCTCATGACCCACCCAATGGATTGTCCATTCACCTTCATAAGCCCACTCACACGACCCACCAATGGACTGTCCTTTTCACCTTCGTAAGCCCACTCACAGACCCACCCAATGGATTGTCTTTTTCACCTTCAGTAAGCCCACTCACACAGACCCACCCATGGACTGTCCTTTTCACCTTCGTAAGCCCACTCACACAGACCCACCCAATGGACTGTCCTTTTCACCTTCAGTAAGCCCACTCACACAGACCCACCCAATGGATTGTCCTTTTTCACCTTCAGTAAGCCCACTCACACAGACCCACCCAATGGACTGTCCTTTTCACCTTCAGTAAGCCCACTCACACAGACCCACCCAATGGACTGTCCTTTTCACCTTCAGTAAGCCCACTCACACAGACCCACCCAATGGACTGTCCTTTTCACCTTCACTAAGCCCACTCACACAGACCCACCCAATGGATTGTCCTTTTTCACCTTCAGTAAGCCCACTCACACAGACCCCCAATGGACTGTCCTTTTCACCTTCAGTAAGCCCACTCACACAGACCCCCAATGGACTGTCCTTTTCACACTTCAGTAAGCCCACTCACACAGACCAACCCAATGGATGTCCTTTTCACCTTCAGTAAGCCCACTCACACAGACCCACCCAATGGACTGTCCTTTTCACCTTCAGTAAGCCCACTCACACAGACCCACCCAATGGACTGTCCTTTTCACCTTCAGTAAGCCCACTCACACAGACCACCCAATGGACTGTCCTTTTCACCTTCAGTAAGCCCATCCACGACACCCAATGGACTGTCCCTTTTCACCTCCATGAGCCCACTCAGAAGATACCACACCCAATGGACTGTCCTTTTCACCTTCAGTAAGCCCACTCACACAGACCCACCCAATGGACTGTCCTTTTCACCTTCATAAACCCACTCACACAGACCCACCCAATGGACTGTCCTTTTCACCTTCAGTAAGCCCACTCACACAGACCCACCCAATGGACTGTCCTTTTCACCTTCAGTAAGCCCACTCACACAGACCCACCCAATGGACTGTCCTTTTCACCTTCATTAAACCCACTCACAACAGACCCACCCAATGGACTGTCCTTTTCACCTTCAGTAAGCCCACTCACACAGACCCACCCAATGGACTGTCCTTTTCACCTTCAGTAAGCCCACTCACACAGACCCACCCAATGGATTGTCTTTTTCACCTTCAGTAAGCCCACTCACCAGACCACCCAATGGACTGTCCTTTTCACCTTCAGTAAGCCCACTCACACAGACCCACCCAATGGACTGTCCTTTTCACCTTCAGTAAGCCCACTCACACAGACCCACCCAATGGATTGTCTTTTTCACCTTCAGTAAGCCCACTCACACAGACCCACCCAATGGACTGTCCTTTTCACCTTCAGTAAGCCCACTCACACAGACCCACCCAATGGACTGTCCTTTTCACCTTCAGTAAGCCCACTCACACAGACCCACCCAATGGACTGTCCTTTTCACCTTCAGTAAGCCCACTCACACAGACCCACCCAATGGATTGTCTTTTTCACCTTCAGTAAGCCCACTCACACAGACCCATCCAATGGACTGTCCTTTTCACCTTCAGTAAGCCCACTCACACAGACACCAATGGACTGTCCTTTTCACTCTTCAGTAAGCCCACTCACACAGACCAACCCAATGGATTGTCTTTTTCACCTTCAGTAAGCCCACTCACACAGAACCCACCCAATGGACTGTCCTTTTCACCTTCAGTAAGCCCACTCACACAGACCCACCCAATGGACTGTCCTTTTCACCTTCAGTAAGCCCACTCACACAGACCCACCCATGGACTGTCCTTTTCACCTTCAGTAAGCCCACTCAGACAGGCCACCAATGGACTGTCCTTTTCACCTTCATAAGCCCACTCAAGAGACCCACCCAATGGACTGTCCTTTTCACCTTCAGTAAGCCCACTCACACAGACCCACCCAATGGACTGTCCTTTTCACCTTCATTAACCCACTCACACAGACCCACCCAATGGACTGTCCTTTTCACCTTCAGTAAGCCCACTCACACAGACCCACCAATGGACTGTCCTTTTCACCTTCAGTAAGCCCACTCACACAGACCCACCCAATGGACTGTCCTTTTCACCTTCAGTAAGCCCACTCACACAGACCCACCCAATGGACTGTCCTTTTCACCTTCAGTAAGCTCCACTCAACAGACCCACCCAATGGACTGTCCTTTTCACCTTCAGTAAGCCCACTCAGACACACCAACCCAAGGATTGTCCTTTTCACCTTCAGTAAGCCCACTCTCACATGACCCACCCAATGGATTGTCCTATTCACCTTCAGTAAGCCACTCACAACGACCCACCCAATGGATCTGTCCTTTTTCACCTTCAGTAAGCCCACTCACACAGACCCACCCAATGGACTGTCCTTTTCACCTTCAGTAAGCCCACTCACACAGACCCACCCAATGGACTGTCCTTTTCACCTTCAGTAAGCCCACTCACACAGACCCACCCAATGGACTGTCCTTTTCACCTTCAGTAAGCCACTCACAACGACCCACCAAATGGATTGTCTTTTTCACCTTCAGTAAGCCCACTCATACAGACCCCAATGGACTGTCCTTTTCACCTTCAGTAAGCCCACTCAGAAGAACCCACCCAATGACTGTCCTTTTTCACCTTCAGTAAGCCCACTCAGAGAGACCCTAATGGACTGTCCTTTTCACCTTCAGTAAGCCCACTCACACAGACCCCAATGGACTGTCCTTTTCACCTTCAGTAAGCTCACTCACACAGACCCACCCAATGGACGTCCTTTTCACCTTCAGTAAGCTCCACTCACACAGACCCACCCAATGGACTGTCCTTTTCACCCTTCAGTAAGTCCCACTCACACAGACCCCAATGGACTGTCCTTTTCACCTTCAATAAGCCCACTCATAAGACCCACCCAATGGACTGTCCTTTTCACCTTCAGTAAGCCCACTCACACAGACGCCAATGGACTGTCGTTTTCACCTTCAGTAAGCTCACTCACACAGACCCACCCAATGGACTGTCCTTTTCACCTTCAGTAAGCCCACTCACACAGACCCCAATGGACTGTCCTTTTCACCTTCAGTAAGCCCACTCACACAGACCCCAATGGACTGTCCTTTTCACCTTCAGTAAGCCCACTCACACAGACCCACCCAATGGACTGTCCTTTTCACCTTCAGTAAGCCCACTCACACAGACCCACCCAATGGACTGTCCTTTTCACCTTCAGTAAGCCCACTCACACAGACCCCAATGGACTGTCCTTTTCACCTTCAGTGAGTCCCACTCAGACAGACCTACCCAATGGATTGTCCTTTTCACCTTCAGTAAGCCCACTCACACAGACCCACCCAATGGACTGTCCTTTTCACCTTCAGTAAGCCCACTCACACAGACCCCAAAGGACTGTCCTTTTCACCTTCAGTAAGCCCACTCACACAGACCCACCCAATGGACTGTCCTTTTCACCTTCAGTAAGCCCACTCACACAGACCCCAATGGACTGTCCTTTTCACCTTCAGTAAGCCCACTCACACAGACCCACCCAATGGACTGTCCTTTTCACCTTCAGTAAGCCCACTCACACAGAGCCACCCAATGGACTGTCCTTTTCACCTTCAGTAAGCCCACTCACACAGACCCACCCAATGGACTGTGCTTTTCACCTTCAGTAAGCCCACTCACAGACCCCAATGGACTGTCTTTTTCACCTCCAGTAAGTCCACTCAGACAGACCCACCCAATGGACTGTCCTTGTCACCTTCAGTAAGCCCACTCACACAGACCCACCCAATGAATTGTTCTTTTCACCTTCAGTAAGCCCACTCACACAGACCCACCCAATGGACTGTCCTTTTCACCTTCAGTAAGCCCACTCACACAGACCCATCCAATGGACTGTCCTTTTCACCTTCTGTAAGCCCACTCAGACAGACCCAGCCGCAGTCTACCTGGTGACGGTCTTGTCTGTTAAATTAACAGAGCCATTTTGGTGTCTCAGGCACCCTGAGGCGTAAATCTTGTGGAGCCATTTCATCACAAATTCTCTCCACAAAGTGAAGGGGGGGTGGCCCAACACATATCTGTTAGCTGAATGTCGTTACTCCAATGATGCCACCAGTGACACCTAGAGGTAGGACGATAGGATCATGGTGGTCATTGAATACCCCCACCCCTCATGTCTGCCTGTTTTGTTATTATGATTATTCATTAATCTTCTGACAAAAATGAATTTTCCATTTATTACAGAACTTGTTTTTATTCAAGACACATATAACAACACCACCCCAGTGACATACACAGTAGAACACTCACACATCCCTTAAATTACAGGGGCATAGGTGGCAGTATTGACACAAAAGGAGACCAATCTTTGTACATGTGTTTCTCTTTTATGCATGTGTATAAAACAATCCTACATCCTGAAAAGACGGCTCTGAGACAGCAGAAGATCAAACTAATATCCTCTTAAAGCACCGACAGCACATGTTTACATATCCTCAAGTGAGGGAGGAGGGGGGGAGGAAGAAACTTTGTGAGTATCATATGCATACATATCACACCATCGTAGAGTCAAGTTTCTTACATAAAGACATTTTTATAGCATTATCACTCCATGAAAAATTCAGATATTATGAAATGTATCCGAGTATAATGCTTTTATATCTAAAATCTGTAGGTGACCATTAAATTGAACATGTTTAAATCAAAATGCTTACCATTCCAATTACAACTGCAACTATACTGCCAAGCTGAAAGTGTAATGCAGTCGACCATTGAATCGAACATGTTTAAATCAAGATGTTTATCATTCCATTTACAAATGCAACTATACTGCCAAGCTGAAAGTGTAATGTAGCTGACCATTGAATCGAACACGTTTAAATCAAGATGTTTATCATTCCAATGACAACTGTAACTATACTGCCAAGCTAAATGTATAATGTAGTCGAAAACTGCTTCAGTTCTAATGTTTCCATCAAATCAAAACAAAATCAGATTTTTGACAAATTTGAAATTTGAGGTGGCTGCACATTTTTGATTAAGCAGATATTCAAAATAAGTCCATAATCGCTGACTTACTTAACCCTTCTTAAAAGTATAAACATTACTATCTTTTACAACAATACAGAGGTTACATTTAATTTTGTCTAAATTTCCCATTTCTTTGAGTGCAACATTTGTTGCCAAGTGTTAAACAAACCAGTGAATTCCATAGGATCACAGGTTACAAAAGTCAAGGACAGAACAGAGTTGGAAAAGAAAAGTGGTGTGGTGTATCACATTCAATGTGAGGAGTGCAGTGAGGACTATATTGGAGAAACTGGTCGGCCTTAGAAAACAAGGCTAAATGAACACACTACCAAAACTTCTTCTGCATAGTATGAACATCTGACAACAACAACCCACCATACCAACAAGTTTCAAGCCACCATAACTGCAGCTGAATCACAGTTCACAAAAAGGAAAGTGAAAGAAGCAATAGAAATCAGGGAGAGAAAAACAAGTTTGAACAGAGACTGTGGCTATGACCTGCCCCCCATTTACAGGTGCGTGCTGAACACCAATCACTCCACCAGAGATGACAACTCAGAGGACACTAACACTCACCACAACTACCAGTCAGTCTGGGCTGATGAAGACCAGCAGTAGCTGGCCGAAAATTTCCCCTCAGGTAAATTTCATTAGACTCTGAGTCAGAACACACAGAAACATTTAAAAGGATAGGCCAAAAAATAGTTCTATTAACAGAATCAAATGCTTTTTCAATGTCTATAAAAGCAACTTATAACTTAAGATTTAAAGAAAATAATTTCTGAACAAAAGCCATCAAAGTAAACACATGATCCATAGTCGAATAACTGTGGTTTAATCCTGCCTGACATTCTTCATAATATTACCATCTTCAGCCCATTCTTGTAGCGTGTGAATGATAACAGTGCTGTAAAATTTACTGCTAGCATCACTTTAACAAATTCCTCAATAATTATTAGGATTATTCACATCACCTTTTATGTACAGTGGTAGTATGATACATTTTGTATGTGAGAGACAGAGAGAGAGAGTGAGAAAGAGAGACAGAGGGGGGAGGGAGAGAGAGAGAACTTGTCATTTATTTCAGAGCACACTTACCATACATTTCTTGTGAGCAGCGAGATGTGTGGTCTTCAGTTTTTCAGTGTAAAGTGTTCCACAAATATCCTCCACATCTTTCCCATGTCCACAGAAAGCACACATGCTTGGAGCCTGAAATGTCTACGTTTCATCAGTGCATATGAACCGCATATGCCAGCCTGAACACAGACACACACACACACACACACACACACACACACACACACACACACACACAAAACAGACAACAATCTGAAAACTTTACATATTATTCCTTCACTAGTCTCAAAGTTCAAACTTGCTGTTCTGTCTACTTTACATGTAATTAATCTTGTTGCAACTGGATTGATCTTATTCTAAGTCTTTTCACCTTCAACATCAACTACAAGTCTTCAAGACACAGTTAATGCACACAAGTGAACGATATTTGCTGATAGTCTTCAAGACACAGTGAATGTACACAAGTGAACGTTATTTGCTGATAGTCTTCAAGATGCAGTTAATGCACACAAGTGAATGCTATCATGATCAGCAGGCACACGGAAGACAGACGAACACACTTAATGATGTTTTGCGATCCAATATAATCTGACTAGAAGTGGGACAAAGTAAACCGCCATTCCAAGCGTGGGTCTTTTTGCGCATGCACATCTTACAACCGAATTCTATCACATCTCTCCCCTTTTAATGGACAAACAGGTGCATCGAGTTGCACAGAAACTTAGAATTTAGAGTCTGTTTGGGATAACCAAGGGAGAGATGAGTCTTTGACAAATTTCAAAACAATTCGAGAAACCAGGCTGGTACGGTAGACCACAGGGTGAAGAGGATGGTATTAGTCCCTGTATCGTGCTGGAATGACAACAGCTCATCCAGAGCGAGTTGTCTGAACGGGAACAGGTGATGGACCAGTCTGGATGGGTCGCTGTGGAAGGCAGGGTACTGGTGTCCCGGGAGAGTTCAGCTGGTGGCATTGGATACCAGCCTGAGGTGGTCCTGGTGACTGGGGATCAGCCAAAGGATATACTTTTGGCTGAGGGTCAGAACAGGGGACCCTGGGGTCAGTTGGGAGTTGTGGGCAGGCGGCACTCTGAGCAAAGGCACCCTGAGGGATGGAATGGGATAGGCGGAGATGTCTGCAGTTCCGCCTATACCGCATACCTTAGGAGTTCTCCACCAGGTAAGATCTGGGCACGATCTGGTCGAGGACTCTGGCAGGTTTGGACCACTGGGGATCATGATCCAATTTCTGCAGAACACAGTCTCCTGGGAGGAGCTTGGGAAGGGATCGAACTCCATGATGCCTATCATAGTATTTCTTGTTGTTCTCTTAGGCTTTAGCATCCCTTTGAGCTATGGTCTCTCTATCATATTCCTGTGGTTTCAAGTTGACAGGAAGTGTTGGAACTGTAGTCCTCAATCTTCTTCCCATGGCAAGTTCGGCTGGACTCACTCCTGTAGACGCCGTGGGAGTTGCTCTGTACGCGAGTACAGCAAGAAAAGGGTCCTTCTGTTGCAAGATCTGCTTGGCGATCTGCACTCCTCTCTCTGCTTCTCCATTGCTCTGCGGGAAGTAAGGACTACTGGTAGCGTGCGTGAAATGCCAAGTGTCAGAGAAGGTCTTGAATTCCGATGAGGAAAACTGTCGTCCGTTGTCTGTGACTACAACATTCGGGATCCCAGGCAAAAATGTTCTTCAGTTTTCCGATCACACAGGCAGATGTCATGGTTGCAGGTGAGCAATTTCCAAATATCTGGAGAAGTAGTCAATGACGACAAGGTACTGAGAACCTTTGACTTCACACAGGTCGGCACCAACCATTTGAAAAGGCCCTTCGGGTAGAGGTGTAGGTTGAGAGGCTCTGATCTCTGTGATGGCTTCTTTTTATCACAGAGGGCGCAAGAGCGTACCTTTTGGGCAATTTCTTTGGAGATTCTGGGCCACCAAACAGCATTGTTGGCGCGCTCGCGACACTTGGTGATTCTTTGGTGTCCGGCATGGATGGCTTCCAAGATTTCCTCTTGCATAGAGACTGGGATGACAATGCAATTTCCTTTGATGAGTAGCCCTTCGTGAACACTGAGCTCGTTTCGGACTGCATAGAGCTCCTGGAGTTCAAGGCTGACGTCACTCTTGTAGCTGGGCCATCCTTTTGCCGTGTACTCGAGCGCTGCGCTGAGGGTGGTGTCGCTCTTTGTTTCTTCTGCAATTCTTCAGAGCTGCTTGTCTGACACTGGCCAGGTTGACCAGACAAGGTCGATATGAGTCACAACATCATCCATCAACTGGCGTTCTTGTGGGCTTTCCGGCTCTGTCTGGGGGCTTCTTGACAGTGTGTCGGCGATGATGAGGTTCTTGCCAGGAGTGAAGACGGCTATCGGGTTGAACCGCATCATGCGCATAAGGAGCCGCTGGCAGCGAAGGGGCATGTCCTGAAAATCCTTGGTGTTGATAAGTGGCATGAGGGGCTTATGATCTGTCTCCAATTTGATGTCTTCTAGTCCCACAAGGTATCTGGAGAATTTTTCGCAGGACCACACTGCTGCTAGGCATTCCTTTTCTATCTGAGCATAGGCGCGCTCAGCAGGTGTGAGGGTGTGTGAACAGTACGCAACAGGTTTCTTGACCCCATTATGTTCTTGGAGAAGGATGCCACCAAGTCCATTGCTGCTGGCATCACTGCTCACTGTTGTGGGTTTGGCAAGGCCAAAGAAGGCTAGAGTCGGAGCCGTTGACAACATGGTTTTGACGGCACTAAAACTTGCTTGCTGAGGCTTTCCCCACATCCACTCCTTGTCCTTTTCCAGCAGCTCTGTCATGGGACGCAGGGTGCTGGACAGATGTGGAATGAAACGTCCAAGAAAGTTGACCATTCTCAGGATCCTTTTCAGGTCAGTGATGTTCTGTGGCTCTGGCATGTTGATCATTGCTTCAACTTTTTCGTTGCTTGGACGAATACATTCTCCACTGATGCGATGTCCCAGGAAATCAATGCTGCTTTTCCGGAATCCTGACTTCTCCTGGTTGAGTTTGAGACCGACCTCCGCAAGTCTCTGCATAACTGCCTCAAGGTGTCTCTCGTGCTCTTGTGCGTTCTGGCTGTGGATCAAAATGTCATCAAAGTAGCAGATGACATTGCTGACTCCATGGAGAATCTCTTCCATCTTCCTCTGGAAGACCTCTGGGGCTGAACTAATGCCAAATGGTAGTCTTTTGTAGTAGAATCTTCCAAAGGGTGTCATAAAAGTTGTCAACTTTGCTGTCAGTAAGTCCAGGGGGATCTGCCAAAATCCTTACGTGGCATCTAGTTTTGTAAACACTGTTGACTCCTTCAGCTTGTGAAGAACGTCATCGATCGTCGGTATCATATACCTTTCTCTCTTCACCGCTAAATTCAGCTTCTTGAAGTCCGTGCAGATCCGGACTGCTCCAGATTTTTTCATAACAGCAACCATTGGTGCACACCAATCAGTCGGTTCAGTAATGGCCTCGATGACATTGGTTGCTGACATTCTCTCTAATTCTGCTTTCACCTTCTCATGCAGTGGAGTTGGTACCCTCCTTGCCGTTGAGATGCTGTAGGGTTGAGCATCATCTTTGAGTTGAATTTTCACGGAAGTGCAGTTGACAGGCTTATCATCAAGCTCCCCGAAGACATGAGAGGAAAGCTCGTCAATGCGCTGGATAAGGTGAAGTTGGCACGCTGCTGTTAGTCCCAAAAGATTGTCAGTAGTGGTTGAGTCAACAATGAAAAACTGCAAACAGTGAGGTCCATTTTCCGTTTCGACAGTTGCAGTGAACTGTCCTCTGCAGGGTAAGGGACCAGATGGGCTACAGAGTGCTACCTTTGTTTGCTGTAAGGGAGGAGGGCAGGGAAATTGGTTGTATTGGGATGAAGAGATGATAGACACATCAGCGCCCATGTCTATCTTGAAGCGGACTGGGGTGTTGCAGACATCCAAATATGTGAACCATGGTGGCTCACTGGCTGGAGTGGAGATGGAGCCCAGGTAGTATGTCTCCACCTCGTTGACCTCTGGCCGCCGGTTCTGTCTGCAGACATTGATAAAATGTCTGTATTTCCCGCACTTGCGACAAATTTTGCCGCAAGCAGGACACTCGTTTCTGCTGTAGTGTGGTTCCCGACCACAGCTGCCGCACGTTCCACCTCCTTGATGATGGTCCATACCGCCCCGTTGTCCTCTGGCGTGTTGACTGCTGGTGTGTTGACCTCTGGCGTGTTGACCTCTGGGTTGATGGCCTCTGGCGTGTTGACCTCTGTTACCCCTCTGCGGTGAGTTGAAGTGGGAGGAAGAATGCCCTCCGTGGCCACCACCACGGTGCAGTCCCCGTTGTTCACCTCGAAAACTATTGGAGTGCACTGCATCAAGGCTGGCGCTCATGTCACGTTGTTCCCTCATCTGCTGCTTGACAAGTTCGTGCTGCCTTGCTATCTGGATAGCATCCTTGAGAGTCAGGTTTGGTTGAAGCTGTAGTTTCTCTGAGAGGTCCCTGTCACAGAGACCTACCACCAGTTGATCCCTAATGACGGTGTCCTTGCAACCGAAGTCTGCACTCTCGGCCAGTTCATACAGTGCACGAATGTAGGTCTCTACGTTTTCACCTTGTGCCTGGTTGCGCAGGTTAAATTTTATGCGCTCATGAAGTATGTTTTTCTTTGGAGTGAAATGTTCATTAAACATCTTAATAACATCATCAAAATTTGTATCTGGTGGATCTTCGTCTGCCTGGTGACCAGTGGTGATGGTGAAAGTGGAATATATCCTTTCAGCATCAGGCCCCATGCTGTGAATCAGACTAGACACTTGAACTTCAAAGTCCTTCTTAGTGAGTTCACTACAAGTGCGATATGGAAGAAATCTTTGACGCCATGAGGGCCACTGTTCTGGTTGTGAGAAGTCAAAGGCATCTGGTGGTTTAAATGCCATGACTCGTAATAACTGACCAAATGTTAAAACTAATTAGCTTTGAAAAGAAATGCCAAAATTCACAAGTCCCAAATTTTCCGACGAAGTGAAAAAAAACAACACAAAAAAAAGTAACTGTAATACTGAACAAAGTTGGTAATATGAAGCACAGCTGAGCGTCTATCATTAAATTTTGAGGTAATTCACACTTATCTGACCAATGTCGCTGGCACTTTCTGCACACTGTCCGTTGACTTCATAGGTTAGGTCGTTGAAACAGCACAGAGAGTTGTTTCGAAGTAAAGGGGCAAAACGTCACTGAGAGGCACTGTCACTTATAGGAGACGTGGCACTTGAGGACCGCTGCCACCATATCACGATCAGCAGGCACACGGAAGACAGACGAACACTCTTAATGATGTTTTGCGATCCAATATAATCTGACTAGAAGTGGGACAAAGTAAACCACCATGCCGAGTGTCGGTCTTCTTGCGCATGCGCGTCTTACAACCGAATTCTATCACAAACGCTATTTGCTGATAGTCTTCAAGACACAGTTAATGCACACAAGTGAACAATATTTGCTGATTGTCTTCAAGACACAGTTAATGCACACAAGTGAGCAATATTTGCCGATGACACCCACATTAACAACGAGCCTTACAATGAGATTCTGAAAAGATAATAAAGATTTCTTTTTCTCACTTGTCAAAACGTACACAGGATAAAACAAAATAAAGCCGTGACAACATGCACTATTAACACCCCAGATGGAGAGATTAAGCCCATGAAATGCACACATGGGAAAATTTAATGGGCTCAGGAGAAATTATGGAATGTGATTTGGTGTTTCACAAGGTGGCAATAAATAATTCAAAGGGAATACTTCAGCCCTCTGTTCAAGCCCTTTCATCCCTAGGCATGAGAAAGCTGTTGTCACCTCATGTGATCAGCTGTCTCTGTCAAACACACTATCTGTTACACCACAGAAGGCTGTCATCACCTCATGTGATCAGCTGTGTCTCTGTCAAACACACTGTTACACCACAGAAGGCTGTTGTAACCTCATGTGATCAGCTGTGTCTCTGTCAAACACACTGTTACACCACAGAAGGCTGTTGTAGCCTCATGTGATCAGCTGTGTCTGTCAAACACACTGTTACACCACAGAAGGCTGTTGTTACCTCATGTGATCAGCTGTCTCTGTTAAACACACTGTTACACCACAGAAGGCTGTTGTAGCATCACTCATGTGATCAGCTGTGTCTCTGTCAAACATACTGTCTGTTACACCACAGAAGGCTGTTGTAACCTCAGGTGACCAGCTGTGTCTCTGTCAAACACACTGTTACACCACAGAAGGCTGTTGTAACCTCATATGATCAGCTGTGTCTCTGTCAAACACACTATCTGTTACACCAGAGAAGGCTGTTGTAACCTCATGTGATCAGCTGTGTCTCTGTCAAACACACTGTTACACCACAGAAGGCTGTTGTTACCTCATGTGATCAGCTGTCTCTGTCAAACACACTATCTGTTACACCACAGAAGGCTGTTGTAACTTCATGTGATCAGCTGTGTCTCTGTCAAACACACTGTTACACCACAGAAGGCTGTTGTAACCTCATGTGATCAGCTGTGTCTCTGTCAAACACACTATCTGTTACACCTAAGAAGGCTGTTGTAACCTCATGTGATCAGCTGTGTCTGTCAAACACACTATCTGTTACACCAGAGAAGGCTGTTGTAACCTCATGTGATCAGCTGTCACTGTCAAACACAGTTACACCACAGAAGGCTGTTGTAACCTCATGTGATCAGCTGTGTCTCTGTCAAACACACTGTTACACCAGAGAAGGCTGTTGCAACCTGATGTGATCAGCTGTGTCTCTGTCAAACGCACTGTTACACCACAGAAGGCTGTCGTCACCTCATGTGATCTGCTGTGTCTGTCAAACACACTGTTACACCACAGAAGGCTGTTGTAACCTCATGTGATCAGCTGTGTCTCTGTCAAACACACTGTTACACCACAGAAGGCTGTTGTAACCTCATATGATCAGCTGTGTCTCTGTCAAACACACTGTTACACCACAGAAGGCTGTTGTAACCTCATGTGATCAGCTGTGTCTCTGTCAAACACACTATCTGTTACACCACAGAAGGCTGTTGTAACCTCATATGATCAGCTGTGTCTCTGTCAAACACACTGTTACACCACAGAAGGCTGTTGTAACCTCATGTGATCAGCTGTGTCTCTGTCAAACACACTATCTGTTACACCACAGAAGGCTGTTGTTACCTCAGGTGATCAGCTGTGTCTCTGTCAAACGCACTGTTACACCACAGAAGGCTGTTGTTACCTCATGTGATCAGCTGTCTCTGTCAAACACACTGTTACACCACAGAAGGCTGTTGTTACCTCAGGTGATCAGCTGTGTCTCTGTCAAACACACTATCTGTTACACCACAGAAGGCTGTTGTAACCTCATGTGATCAGCTGTGTCTCTGTCAAACACACTGTTACACACCAGAAGGCTGTTGTTACCTCATGTGATCAGCTGTGTCTCTGTCAAACACACTGTTACACCACAGAAGGCTGTTGTAACCTCATGTGATCAGCTGTGTCTGTCAAACACACTGTTACACAACAGAAGGCTGTTGTAGCCTCATGTGATCTGCTGTGTCTGTCAAACACACTGTCTGTTACACCACAGGGTCAGATCTAACAGACCTCATGGAACCTCCAACTTAGATCTATCTTCATAATACTGGCAAGAGCTATTCCAACATTTTCTTGAGCTAACAACTGCCTTTGAATGAAAACGCCATCATGTGAACCTTGTGTCTGCATTCAATTTCTATTGATATCAATGCAATACAACTGTCTAGCTGGTCTTCCAGATTCTTTGAGCATCAACATGAAATTCTGATTGCAGTAGACTTCTTTCAAAAGTCTGAATCTGACAGTTCAACATTGGTCTTTATGACAATGTGCGAAGTAAGGTCAGTGCTCAAGTAGGAGCTCACTGGCTGGAGGATAAGGTGTGAAACACACACTGCTGTGTTTAGAATGGATCAGTGAAAAAACACCTCTCAGCCATTTGAAGTGCGAGGTTTTAGTGGTGAACAATCCATCACCATTGGTGAATCAAACTGACCTCCTGAAATGTATGATTAAAATGGCTCATGTGGCGAAGCCTGCAGACATTAGCAGCAGACCCTTACATTACATTTGTACCAGCCAGGCCTGCAGACATTAGCAGCAGACCTGTACATTACATTTGTACCAGCCAGGCCTGCAGACATCAGCAGCAGACCCTTACATTACATTTGTACCAGCCAGGCCTGCAGACATTAGCAGCAAACCCTTACATTACATTTGTACCAGCAAGGCCTGCAGACATTAGCAGCAGACCCTTACATTACATTTGTACCAGCAAGGCCTGCAGACATTAGCAGACCCTTACATTACATTTGTACCAGTCAGGCCTGCAGACATTAGCAGCAGACCTTTATATTACATTTGTACCAGTGAGGCCTGCAGACATTAGCAGCAGACATTTACATTACATTTGTTGCAAAGTGTTTCCACTGAGTTCCCTGACCTGCACATAATGTAGAAAATACATTTTAAAATTATGTTTTGGGCTTCAATCAACCCTTTACAAATTTGCTGTCTTTTGGGTCAATCCTTTAAAATTCTGTAGTAAATATATTTACAGTACATCACAGTGTGACATGTCCAACTTGACACCCAACACTCCATCCCCCACTACACCCACCCTCTTGTACAACTTGAACAAACACGCACGCCACCCCCCCCCCCCTCCCCCCCCTTTCTCTCTCCCTCCTGTCTTACAAATGGCAGTATAGATTTCAAATCTATGCCAACTCTCCCCTCTCACCCTCCCTCCAACAGGGGTAAACCAGCAATACAGTGTAGCCACAAAGACAACAGGGGTAAACCAGCAATACAGTGTAGCCACAAAGACAACAGGGGTAAACCAGCAATACAGTGTAGCCACAAAGACAACAGGGGTAAACCAGCAATACAGTGTAGCCACAAAGACAACAGGGGTAACCCAGAGAGAGTAAATGTTGATCTCACCTTCCTCTAAATCTCCTTGTCTAGGATTCACTGATCTCAAAGAAATGTAAGTTGAAACTATGTTTCTAAAATTCAAGACTATGTATTGGCTGTGTGCATGCCATGTGGTCTAACAGTAAAAAAAAACCCAAAACTTGGTGACATCGATCAAGATGATGAACGAGTATTCTGTTGTAATAGTTTGTTTGCAACCACTTAGTAAAAGCTATTACCATGCTTGGTTAAGATTCTATATTAACAATCTGACCACCATTCTTTGTGTAAAATCGGACTTTTGCCAGTATGCAAATCTGCCAGTATGCCATCTGTTAAGACAATAACTGAATGATAAATTCTGATTAGAAAAAGAGTATGCATGTACTAGATGAAAACTGTTACGTTGATTTATGAATACTGGTGATTATTGGGATGCTTTGTAGTGTGTGACTTTAAGTCTACACCACATGTGTACTTGGGCTAAGTGTATTCCAAATTACGGCAATTTAATTCATAAGAAACACTGAAGAGTTATTTGCCTAAAGTTGTTTAGCATTGTATTACTGTCTCCTACACTTTTGTAAACTATACTAAAAATCTGAACAAAAGTGGAGATTGATCATCATGGCAGATATATTTATGCTAGTCTAATCCTTTGCTGGCTGAGATCTCACACATTCTCTGAAAGCCAGAGGGCAAGTGTGAGAACTCTACAAGCCAGACTCTCAGCTTCTTAACTACAGACCAGGTTCTGTTTGTTTTAGCATCTGGGACCCTATCTACCCTGGGTATGCCTGGTAGTGAAGAAACACCACAGCCCAGCAATTGAGCAGCAGATCCATAGAAGTGGATCAGTCACCAACAACAAGAGAGAGATCAACTATCCTGTCCAACATCAGATAAGTTCTGATATTCCAAGTGGACTCCAACTCAACTCATCCAGAACTTTCCCTCTCTTCATGATGAAACAGTGAGAACCAAAAGTCAGTTTGAACTGACTGAATATTGTATAAACAAGTAAAGTTGATGTGTGAAAGTGCACTTAACTTGTGTCAGTTCTTTGTTGTTCAATCAGTATTGAATGTTTGAACTTCTCTCTAATTCTGTCTCTCGGAGCTACAAGTACTTTTAGGAGTACAAACCTCAGGAAACTCATCCCTGAGCCACTATTGAGCATTTTAACAGTCCTGAGAAAAACAAAAATTTCTTTCGATGACTAGTACCGGAAAGTTGCTCCTTCCACCACAAGTAAGAGAGAGGGTGGAGGTGAAATTTTAACATACGTCTATCAGAGAAAATATTCCAACTCCTTCCCCTAGAGGACACACTGACCCACCCCCAACTCTCGTCACACACAGCATGTTGCACAAGCCTGCAAAACATTCACAGGGTCTTCCTAGTCCCACAGCAAAGGATGCCGTTACTTCTTGACTCAGACTGGCCTGCACTCAGTGCATTCTCATAGGCAAGCTGAAAACTGAATGAATGAATCAAGCCATGTGTCAGACTTACACACTAACAAGGGCAAAATGGCCACAGTGGATATGAAACCATTCAGATGCTCCATAATGACCCTGTAGAATGCTGGGGTCAGGTGGCCGCCAAAACACAAAGCCAGCTTCAGCTCTTTTATATCAGTGAATGTAACACCCTTGCTCATCCTCACCTTGCATTATTGGTCAGCACACTTACCTCACTCCCTACTGGGCAATTTGGAACTGAACTTTGCTCTGTCTTCTGGGCATTTGTATAAGTTTCAAAGTTATATGTATTTTCATAGTGACCTGAAGCACACATTCCTCACTCTGATCTGCCAGTGGATCATTTGCATACATGTCACCCACGAGTCTCCCACCTTGGCTGTCTGTAACACTCACACTGCCCACACCCCCGCTATCCCTCTGGATGTCATGATCACCATCTGATGCATGTTCAGCACGTTCACCCTCGTCATATGAGTTTACGTTACTATCAATATCTTGTTCAACACCTTCAAGATCTAAATTTTCAGTTTGAACGAGATCTACAGCTTCAAATATATTAAGTATCACTTACCACTTCCTCATTTGCTTTAAATATCACTTGTCAAGACCTGAGATGCCATTGTGACCTCATTCTACACATAGGACTGTGTGGGTGTAAAAATAGCTCAACTTGAGAGCACAACCCCCATCCCAAATATGTGCACGTGCGCGCGCACACACACACACACACACACACACACACACTCTCTCTCTCTCTCTCTCTCTTCTTCCGTTCTCTACTACTCCTTTTATCACTGCTTGTGACTGTTATTCTATTTTCTGTCTGTTCTCTCTGTGTGTGAGTAATTTTCTGGCTGCTGTATACTTTTCATTTCATCATTTAATCCGGTAATTCTCCCTTCTTCTTGTTATCATTGACTGCAACATATGCCACCCTCTTCTTCAGTGAACAAACGGAAATCTGGAATTTTATGTCAGAAGAGTAAATGAATATCTTTTCTAAAACATTTCGTTTATTCTTTTAGTATGTCAACACATTCTGCTGTATCTAGTCACCACCTTCATAGATAAAACAAGTATGTTTTAAATGAGTAAACTATCAGAGGGCCACTTAACCTTTGTCATACATCGCCTAAAATTCTGTGGACCATTCGTCATGGTCACTATAAATCCATGCATTTTTTATAGAAATTACCCCTTGCCATACGTCATGGGTCTTTAGGGAGCCATGTTCTTTTGTATAAGAATAAAGCCTTGCTATACATTGTGGGTCTGTAAGGACCCATGCCTTTTATAATAAAGCCTTGCAATACGTTGTAGGTCTGTAAGGACCCATGCCTTTTATAATAAAGCCTTGCCATGCACTGTGGGTCTGTAAGGACCCATGCCTTTTATAATAAAGCCTTGCCATGCACTGTGAGTCTGTAAGGACCCATGCCTTTTCATACAAGAAAACCTTGCCATACATTGTGGGTCTGTAAGGACCCATGCCTTTTTCATATAACAAAGCCTTGCTGTACATTGTGGGTCTGTAAGGACCCATGCTTTTTCATACAAGAAAACCTTGCCATACATTGTGAGTCTGTAAGGACCCATGCCTTTTCATACAAGAAAACCTTGCCATACATTGTGGATCTGTAAGGACCCATGCCTTTTCATACAAGAAAACCTTGCCATACATTGTGAGTCTGTAAGGACCCATGCCTTTTCATACAAGAAAACCTTGCCATACATTGTGAGTCTGTAAGGACCCATGCCTTTTCATACAAGAAAACCTTGCCATACATTGTGGGTCTGTAAGGACCCATGCCTTTTTCATACAACAAAGCCTTGCTATACATTGTGGGTCTGTAAGGACCCATGCCTTTTCATACAACAAAGCCTTGCTATACATTGTGGGTCTTTATGGCTCTATAAATAAAGCCTTGTCGTGGTTTTGTTTTTTTGTGTACTCCTTTGCTGACAAACGCGAACAATTCTTAGTAGTACCTATACTTTATTGCTAAAGTAATAAAATTTGTGGAGACAGCATACATACTGGCGCTTTTATCAAGTCAAACCTGTGACTGTGGATCATTTAATACACATGACCTTCAGTGAAGGCCAGCACAAAAACACATTTGCAAAATGTACAAACTGGAACTCATAACGCTGCTGACAAAACACACTGATGCTGTTGTTCTGTGTCTTGACTCAGTCAATAGTATGTACCAAGGGACACAACTGTCATGTTGTATAACACAATATATAAAAGTCCCCTCAATGGCCAACCTTAGCATGTAAAATCATTGGTTTCTAGGGATCAAATTGTGTTTGATGTACAACAGATCAGATGGCCAACTGAAAAAAGCAACAGTATGATTTTCTTGTATGTCAGATAGTCAAAAAACAAAACAAAACAAAAGTAAGAAACCCAAACAGCACCACCTGCCACAATCATGCAACACAGAGCTACTGCTGTACAGTACCCACCCCATCTTCCTCTGAGTCTGACATGGACCTGTCTGTTCTCACTCTCAGATGACGGCCTGTTTCTCACAATGACAATGCTGGCCACTGAAACCGCTCTCACACTCTGCAAAAAAAAATGAGACAGGACAACTGAGAGAAAAGAGGTACAACTGCTGAAACAATCTCAGAATATGTCTACCTTACACTCAAAACCAAATCATGGGTTTCAAAGTGAGGTGACTGCTGGCGGAAACTGAAACAAACTTAAAAAGAAGATTTACTGTTCCACCGAACGAAACGGACAAACAAACTACAAGACAAAACATGACACGTTTTGACCTCGTTGGTCTTCTTCAGGCAAGACAAGCAACACTGAAGACAATGAAAACGAAGAACGGAGAATCACTTTCCTCCTCAAACTGGGTGCAAAATGGATGTGGAATACAAAAATCATTCATCTACATCCAGTCCACATCCATGTTAGGTCCTTTCTTGTTATGCCACATCCATCTGCATCCAGTAGGAGGAAATCAGTGATTGTTTGTTCTTCGTTTTCACTGTCTTGAAAGTTGTTTCTCTTGCCTGAAGAAGACCAAAGAGGTCGAAACGTGTTGTGTGCTGTCTTGTAATTTGTATGCCTCTTTCATTCAGTGGAAAATAAATCTTCTTTAAAGTTTGTCAAAACAAAATAATTCAGTTAGACACATGACGCTGTTTAAAAAAAAAAAAAACAAGAAGAAGGAAAAGAATCAGATACCTGCCTTTCTACATCTACCTTTCTGCTGCACTGAGGGCTGTCACCTGCCTTTCTACATATCTTTCCGCTGCACCTGAGAGCTGTCACCTGCCTTTCTACATCTACCTTTCTGCTGCACCTGAGGGCTGTCACCTGCCTTTCTACATATCTTTCCGCTGCACCTGAGAGCTGTCACCTGCCTTTCTACATCTACCTTTCTGCTGCACCTGAGAGCTGTCACCTGCCTTTCTAGATCTACCTTTCTGCTGCACCTGAGGGTTGTCACCTGCCTTTTTTACATCTACCTTTCTGCTTCACCTGAGGGCAGTCAAAAGCTGATGCCAGTGGCTCTGCCACCACAGCCATTAACTGCAAGATCAGTGAGACTGCATGCTGACTGGTCCATTAATGTTCCGGAGCTTTTGCCAAAATTCTCTGAACATGTATTCCCAGACCATGAGATTTGTTGAACCCTACTCTCTCATTTTTGCTAAAAATCTTAAAATCAACATCTGTTCTTCTTACAGGAGGGCAAACCTGCACAAATTTACCTTCACTAACAGTGCACATCAGTCTGCTTACACATTTTTCCAGCGCACCTCCAACAAGATTATTTGCGCTTGCAACTCCTTAGCCAGCATCACTGTGACTTTGTGAACAAATTCTGAAACTGCAAGTGGACCAGAATATTTTCATTGTCCAAAATAGCAGTTACCTCAAAACAAAATTTGACAAAGCAAATCAAAGACTGCAAAGCCTATGCCAACATCTCATATGACAAAAGATATTCCAAGCCTGGAATCCCCCCCCTCCCCCCCCTTCTCCCCTCCCCCCCCTTCTCCCTCCCCCCCCTCCCCCTCCCCCCTCCCCCCCCCCTCCCCCCCCTCCCCCCCTTCTCCCCCCCCTCCCCCCTTCTCCCCCCCCCTCCCCCTCCCCCCCCCCCCCCCCTCCCCCCCCCCCCCCCCCCCCCCCGAGTTGCTACTGCCTCAGCACATATGCAGGCCAGGCCCCCTTGGTCGGAAAGTTCCCATGTTCTTCTCCTTAAGACTTGATCCTATAGCAGTCTCCTTACAAGGCAAAATTCTAACAATGGGTCTCTTACAGAAGTCTGTATACATGCAAATTCCATAAGGGATGGAGCGTGTAAACATTCAACACATGGTTCCTGCAAGTAGTTTTTTGTTATCTGCTAAATCATGTTTGTGTTTGTTTTACTTTTCATTTTTGTATGTATAAATGTTTCTTATGGGTGTTCAACTTACTAATCCTAGTATATCTATCTAGAAGCAGAAAAAGAAACACCATAGTTCCAAATATTAACCGAGTTTATTTTTGAAACAATGGAATGTTCCCGTTATTCATCTTGTTAAAGCTGATAATGAGTTTCAAAGATAAAAATTTAACAAAACCACCTATGTACAGTAATGAACATGAATTAAACCAATAACAGTTACCAATTAACAACTTTGTTAATAACACACCTATGCATAGTTAATGATATGAAAATATACCACCTATGTATAGAAGCTGTTTCAGTCTTCAAGTTTCAAAATCATATTGTAGTCCTAATTTCAAACATCTCTCCTCTAACTTAACAATGCTCAAGTCTGGGCTTTCCTTTCTTAAATATGCAGTTTACTTCATCCAATCACTTGCTTCGACAATCTACGGTCATTTTCAACAAGTTGCTTTCTCAGTTGAAGAGCAAGAAGGTTGCTTACATTTGACTTGTAACAGCCCTACAAGTTGTGACTTACCTGGATAAATCACAAGCACTATGACTGCTAGGAATGTCTGTAAGTAAGGCCCACTGTTTCCTTCCTTTTCAGTTCATCACACCAAAGACAGTACACCCTACAGAGTGCGTACTATCTGATCACACTCACCGCAAGCAGACACAGTAGGCAGTGCAAAGAGATAGGTGGCAGATCTCTCTCAAATGGTGTTGATGTGACAGGTTAACTTTGGGCAGCACAGCCAACCTTCCATCCACTGTGGGTGACAGTGGGTCTAATGTCTAACCCTCTTCTCTGGGGTACTGCTCCTGGAGATGAAGGGTGGTCAGTGATGGGGCGTTGACTGACTGCAATAACAGTGGCCTGGCTCACAATGTTTCGGGGTCTGCATGGGGCAAAACCCTCACTGGGCTGGCCTGAAAAATCGCACTCTCTGTCGGTCTGAGCGGACCATAGTGGGGAACTGTGCAGCACTCCAGCATCCACTGTCCTGCTAACTCTTTGAGTCACCTCACTCCAGCATCGACTGTCCTGCTAACTCTTTGAGTCACCTCACTCCAGCAACGACTGTCCTGCTAATTCTTTGAGTCACCTCACTCCAGCAACGACTGTCCTGCTAACTCTTTTGAGTCACCTCACTCCAGCATCGACTGTCCTGCTAACTCTTTGAGTCACCTCACTCCAGCAATGACTGTCCTGCTAACTCTTTGAGTCACCTCACTCCAGCAACGACTGTCCTGCTAACCCTCTGAGTCACCTCACTACAGCATGGACTGTCCTGCTAACTCTTTGAGTCACCTCACTCCAGCATGGACTGTCCTGCTAACTCTTTGCGTTACCTCACTCCAGCAACGACTGTCCTGCTAACTCTCTGAGTCACCTCACTCCAGCAACGACTGTCCTGCTAACTCTTTTGAGTCACCTCACTCCAGCAACGACTGTCCTGCTAACTCTCTGAGTCACCTCACTCCAGCAACGACTGTCCTGCTAACTCTTTGAGTCACCTCACTCCAGCAATGACTGTCCTGCTAACTCTTTTGAGTCACCTCACTCCAGCAACGACTGCCCTGCTAACTCTCTGAGACACCTCACTCCAGCAACGACTGTCCTGCTAACTCCTTGTGTCACCTCACTCCAGCAACAACTGTCCTGCTAACTCTTTTGAGTCACCTCACTCCAACAACGACTGTCCTGCTAACTCTTTGAGTCACTTCACTCCAGCAACGACCGTCCTGCTAACTCTTTGAGTCACCTCACTCCAGCAACGACTGTCCTGCTAGCTCTTTTGAGTCACCTCACTCCAGCAACGACTGTCCTGCTAACTCTTTGAGTCACTTCACTCCAGCACAGGACCATAATCACACAAGCATGAAGAAGGCAACCCTGCAGGACTGAAGACAGGTCCTTCTGGGTGGGTGGGGAGGGGGGGGGGGGGAGCAAAGTATACTAGTACCCATGGTCGCATGACCAACACCACAGAGTGGACACTAGTTCACATGGGACCAGACCCAAGTGCTGGACACCAGTTCAGCAGAAAGAAAGAGGAGGACCCGGTCTCCAGCCTGGCATGAAACCAGAACAAGATAGGACAGCCCCCCTCTGGAACCAGGCCTAAAGCTCCTGCCAATGACCAGACATCCTGCCACCCAAACTGATGACTTTGGTCCAGGACACCATGTCCTTAGGGGCCTCAGACCAACAGGATGTGAAACTCAGATCTCCAGCTTCCCTCCCCTTTCCAGCCCATGGCAGCAGGGTCCAGTGATCTACAACTGGAGCTGAGTGTGCAAAGGCATGGTGCATGCTGCCCCTGTCTCCAACTTTCAGCCTGGCCTTGTCACAGTTCATTTCTGTGTTGTGCTCTGTCATACATCTAGTCAGATTGTATCTTCTAGTTCATATAGTCCTGTGTATGTTACTCACGTGATGTCAAACTGACCCAACAGCATATCATTATAATACAACACT
The DNA here is from genome assembly GCA_033310375.1 of Conus canariensis. Classification (NCBI taxonomy): domain Eukaryota; kingdom Metazoa; phylum Mollusca; class Gastropoda; order Neogastropoda; family Conidae; genus Conus; species Conus canariensis. The sequence continues at coordinate 1,636,018 of CM065715.1, forward strand.
CAAAATCAATACCATACATTTGCTAGCCTTACTGGGAACTCGGAAAGTGGCACCACTGTTTGAACTGAATAAATGTGTTCAATCATCCATGTGTTCAATCATCCGTGTCACTGAACTGTATTCGTCTTTTTCATTGCTGCTGCTGTAACAGCTGTAAATCAAATGCATGCAACATGCGGGTCAGGTCTGCTGTCGTCTACTGTCACTGTGTTTGTGTGTGAATAAACTAAAATTAATCAACAATAAACAAGTAGGGTAACTTTTGCTCCCATAAGAAAACCTAGTGAAGAGTTTTCATATTTATAATATAGTTTCTTAATTTTATGTTCCCATTTTCTTCATCTTCAACGCCCCCCCCCCCCCCCCCCCCCCCCCCCCCCCCCCAAGTTCAAATCTTTGCCAATTCATTACTGTGATGACGGAGGGGTTGTTGGCCTGCACTTGTCTTTCCCCCACTATTAGATTGTTCGTCTTTCAGGATCAGGATCAGGATCAGGATCAGGGGCGTTGTATCAAAAACAACTCAGCCTATTTAGGCTTTTTATGCCCCTTCTGTATGTATATTTTTTTCGTGTCTGTTGGTCCAGTCGTAGGCTAGCTCAGTCTAACTATCCATCAAATTCATATTTTATTTTAGTTACTAATTCATGTTTATCTATGAGGTTCTTAAAAACATTAATACTAGGTGCATGTTTGATGTTAATTGTTAATTCATTCCAAAAATTGGTTACTCTGTAAGTAAATGTAAATTTTCTCAAATTAGTTCTGGAATATTGTTTAAATATCTTATCTTCACTGTTCCTTGTAGTACAAAAAAAAAAAAAAACATGCTTTATCAACATCACCAATTCCATTAAATATCTTATATGTTTGAATCAAGTCTCCTCTTATTCTTCTTGCTTTAAGTGTTGGAAGTTGTAGATATTTTAATCTTTCCTGATATGAGTAATCTTTTATATTATGAATCATCTTTGTTGCTCTTCTTTGTACCCGTTCTAGAGCTTCTGATTGTCTCTTTAGCATTGGATGCCCGACAGTATTTCCATATTCAAGAACAGGTCTAACTAGTGTCTTATATAATTGTAAAAAAGTGTCCTTTTCTATGAATGTAAAGGTTCTTTTAATTATTCTAATCATTCTGTTAGCCTTATTAATACTATTCACAGTATGATGCCATCATGTAAGGAAAAAGAGAGTTCAGAAGTTAGAAAGGATCAGCTTTTCCAAAGAGAAGGTGCTGAAGAAACTTAAGCAGCTGAACCCTGGGAAGTCTCTCGGCCCTGACGGTGTTCATTCAGGTGTTCTGAAGAAACTTGCTGAGGAGTTGGCAGAGCCACTTTCTATTATTTTTACAAAGTCAGAAGAAGAAGGAAAGTTACCAGAAGAATGGAAGGAGGCGAATGTCTCTCCCTTATTCAAAAAAGGAGATTGGAGCCAGCCCTGTAACTACAGACCAGTGAGTTTGACAAGCACAGTCTGCAAAGTTATGGAGTCCATAATCAAGAATGAAGTGATAACCCACATGGAAGTCAACAACTTTTTCGTACCATGCCAGCATGGGTTCATCAGCCAGAGATCTTGTGTTACGAACCTTCTGAGTATACTGGATGCATGGACTTAATCATTAGATGAGGGGAAACCTGTAGATGTAGTCTACTTAGATTTCGCTAAGGCGTTTGATTCTGTGCCCCACCAACGGTTAATCTCCAAGCTTGAATGTTACGGAGTCACTTCACAGGTTTTGTCCTGGATCACAGACTTTTTGATAGGCAGAAGACAAAGGGTTGGGGTCACAGGGAGTTTCTCCAGTTGGAAGCATCTGTTAAGTGGAGTCCCTCAAGGTAGCGTCTTGGGGCCAGTGCTGTTTGTGGTATTCATCAATGACATGCCAGAGATGGTGAACTGCATATGTCAGATGTACGCAGATGATACAAAAGTGTTTGACACAGTAGAGGAACAAAACAAGAGGGACAGGATTCAACAGGATTTAGATAACCTCGTCAACTGGGCAGAGTGTTGGCAGCTGCGGTTCAATGAGACAAAATGCAAGGTTTTACACCTCAAACGCAGTAACCACAAGGCAGAGTATAGCATGAAACTACATAACAGCGAAGAGAGAGTGATACTGGAGTCATCAAAGGGAGAGAAAGATCTAGGTGTATTAGTAGATCAGGAACTCAAATTTAGCTGGCATGTCGAGATGCAAGTCAACAAAGCCAACAGAATTTTAGGACTAGTCAGGCGCTCATACCAGTACCTCGACATTGAGACTATGCGACAGCTCTTCATTGCACTGATACGCCCTCACTTGCAGTTTGCCAACAGTGTGTGGTCACCACATTATCAGAAAGATAAGGATCTCATTGAGGGTGTTCTCAGGCGAGCAACAAAGATGGTTCCTGGTCTGGTTGACTGTCCCTATGAAGAGCGACTTGCCAGAATGAAGATCCCCAGCATGCAGTACAGGAGGGACAGGGGTGACATGATTGAAACTTACAAGTTCACTCATGGGCTATACAATGTGAAGAGTCCTCTTATGATGGAAAATAGTGTTAAGCAGACCCGTGGGCATAATCTGAAGCTCAGAGAAAGGATTTGTGATAGTTCACTGCACCAGCACTATTTTGCCTATAGACTGGTGAATCCTTGACGGAGGGGTTGACCGTCTATTGTGGACTTGACACCTTTGAAGAAAAGGTGCCAAGGCTGGGGGACAGGACGGCGTCTGCTGGCAGGCTGTTCCAGTCCCTGACTGTGCGGGGGAAGAAGGCCATATTGCAGTGGTCATTTTTGGCGGGGATCCTCTTCAGCTGTTTGCTGTGGCATCTTCTGGAGCGGGTCACAGCGGGGGCCAGATGGTTGCAGCGCATGCACACCAGTTTGATGATGATTTTGTACATCATGCAGAGGCATGCTGTGCGTCGGCGCTGTACCTGGGGGGGAGGGGGGGGGGGGCATTTCAACTCATGCAGCATCTGTTTCACACTGGAAGTTTTCCTGTGGCGATCGAGGACAAAGCGGGCTGCGCGTCGTTGGACCTTCTCCAGAGAGTCACAGTCATTCTTATCGTGGGGATCCCAGACACAGGCTGAGTATTTGAGCACTGGACGGATCAGAGCTTTGTATGCTGTTTGTTTGATGCGCTTCCACACATTAGATACTTTTTATTTCCTTGTCTCCAATTTTTATTATGTAATCCTCTTATGGGTCTGTTTTTACCAATATGAAGTACTTTACATTTTTCTGCATTAAAATATAGGTTCCAAGTATCAGACCACTGTACCAATGTTTCAATATCGTTTTGTACCTTATAATGCACTTGCATTTCCTTTGTATTTGTCTGACTTTATTCAAGTTTAAAAGGCTGTGCCAGTCTTGAATAAAAGTTACGCTGAGTTAGGTTTCCTTATGGGAGCATGAGTTACCCTACTTGTTTATTATTTACTTTTCCCTGCCTCATTTCATTTTCAATAAAAATTAATCAACTCAAGAACTTTCAGAAATCGATACTGACGTTCAAACTGCTTACCACGCGTTAAGGAAAATGGAAGGAAAAGAAAACAAAAATGACTGCAGTTCAGTGCTTGAATCTGCACTCCGCAAAACTGTCCGTCTGTGATAACTTTTTCAGATGATGATTTGTATCCGCGCACATAGTATTCCGCAGTATTCGTCCGACTTCTACTTTCTCTTCCCAAGTTCAGTACGCCTTTTGTTGAGACGTCTTAAAATACAAAACAACTGAAACAGAACGCCTGTGAAGTCAGGTCCATTTCAGGTTCAGGTTCAGGTTTGGGGGCGATGATTTATTTCATCATAGCCTCACGGCTTTATATGCCCGTTCTTAGTCTACTCGTTTATTGGTCAGGTCTATAGCGAGCCCAGTTTTTATTTTCGTCCATCAAAGTCGAACATGATATCAACAATTGTTTTATGCTTGTCGATAAGATCTTTAAAAGAGTTAGTATTTGGTGCACGTTTGATGTTAGGAGTTAGTTTATTCCAAATTGATGCTATCCTCTGGCTGAAGGAATATTTACTTATATTAGTACTAAATTGCTGTATTTGTACTTTGTCACAACTGTTACGGGTTATATTGATTAGTGCAGGTTCAAAAAAACATGCTTTATCAATATCATCTAGGTTATTGAAAATTTTAAGTTTGGATTAGACCTCCTCTTATCCCTCTGGCTTTGAGGGATGGCAACCTTAGATATCTTAATCTGTCTTCATATGAATAATCACAGATGTCCGGTATTAGCTTAGTTGCTCTTCTCTGCGCCTTTTCTATTTCTATTGACTGCCTTTTTAATCTTGGATACCATATCACATTGCCATAATTATTCAAGAATCGGTCTTACCATTGCCTTATATAGTCTAAGAAAGATATCTTTGTCCAGGTATGTAAAAGTTCTCTTAATAATACCAATCATCTGAATGGCTTCTATACGGTCTGTGCAATGTGTCTGTCAAAAAGTAAGTCTTTATCAAATATGACTCCAAAGTCTTTTTCGTATTCCAAACTTTGTAACGGACGGAAGGGGGTGTGAAGAAATGACTGATGAATGGAAAGGGAGGGGTTCTGAGAAGCCCTGAATTCTTCTCTGCAGCCCCACTCCTTCAGTGAGTCGGTACCAAAGTTCATCTTCACAGTCACGTTGCTGAGACAAAACCAATTCAACACCCCGACTTTCGCCCAACGCCGTGCTGTTGCTAAACCCATGTATGTCTAACTATTTACGTCATTAGTTGGGTGTAACGGAATAAGAGGCCAACAGTGTTTCGTGTGTTTTTTTTTACCCCAAGGAGCCCCAGACTGTCAGGTGGTACAGTACAGGTTGGTGCGTGCTGTCCGTTATGATGGGCAGGTGTTTCAGGTGGTACAGTACAGGTTGGTCCGTGCTGTCCATTATGATGGGCAGGTGTTTCAGGTGGTACAGTACAGGTTGGTCCGTCCTGTCCGTTACCATTGGCAGGTGTTTCGCCCCTTCCCGTGCTCATCGTCCGGTTCTTTTCTTTCCTTTTTTTTTTTTTTTTTTTTTTTTTTTTTTGTCCCTCCTGAAAACAGTTTTGTGTTCGCGTATCGGTTTTCTTGTGTCGACGAACGTCACGTCATTTCATGCTTCAAGTTTTTGCTATGTACATATTCACACACACATACACACACACACACACACACACACACACACACACACACACGCACACACACACACACACACGCACACACACACACACGCACACACACACACACACACACACACACACACACACACACACACACACAGAATGATAATAGTGGCGCAGACAATGCTAGGTAGGAAGCTAAGGCCTGACCGGCGCTTTCGATAATGTGCAGGTCAGACCAAAAATATTTTTGGTCAGACATCTGCAAAGTCGTAAACCATGAAACTCTCGTCTTCAATCTTTTATCTTAGTCGTTGATTCAATCATCCATCAGCTGTAAATCCTGCACAGCGTGATGTGGAAACTTAGCAGATGTAGTGTAGCTTGTATGGACCAGTTGGCATGCAGTGACACCTCCTTGGTGTATCAGATGTAGTGTAGCTTGTATGGACCAGTTAGCATGCAGTGACACCTCCTTGATGTAGCAGGTGTAGTGTAGCTTGTATGGACCAGCTGGCATGCAGTGACACCTCCTTGATGTAGCAGATGTAGTGCAGCTTGTATGGACCACTTCGCATGCAGTGACACCCCCTTGATGAAACTGAAACTGAATCAACTGGGGACTCCTTTATGACATGCCGACAACAGTTGTCCACTGAGAGAGACCAACATTAGGTCAGAGTTCGGGGTCATCACTAAGGTCAAGTACTACTACAGTTTAACAAGATGAAAATCGGCCTGACTGTGAGGAAAAAAAACAAAAAACCTGAATGTGAAAAAGACGATTTAACCTGGAATTTGGGGTGGGTAAATTGGTTCAACGCCAGGTGTCAGCAGGGACAGCAGATTTAGGCACGGCTTGTGGATTTCTTGTGTGTCTACACCATTGGTAGAGCATGAGGATTTGGGAGTGAAAAGTCCAGTCAACGACAGGAATTGATTATCAAAGTGTTGTGTCCAATGCTGTTTCTGGAATAGGTACCTTTACTTAACTATCACCTTTACTTTCATTGTTATTCCTGTCTATCGATATGTGCATATTTGTGCTTTGTATGTGTCTTGTAAAAAGCGAAAAATTGTTCAATAAAAAAAAAGGGAATTGAAGGGTCACAGGGATTGTACTGTAATACAAAAAGGAGCGGACAGTGGCTCTGCCAAGTCAGGTACAGTAGGCCTATGGGTCAAGGGCTGGACTGTGCGATTAATATGTTTTGCTAATGGCTGATCTTCTTACAAAAGCCAGGTGCAGCTTCGAGAGAATACATAGCGTTTTGAGCCTAATTTGTAACCGTGGAACTTAAGCTCAGAAGTAAGAAAGATCACTCCACACACTCCACCATAGCCACCTCTCGGGTAACCAGACAAACATTCATCGCCATGAAAGCACAGTCAACATACGAGTTCGAGAACAAAATCACTCACTCCGGTTTGGAGGTCGGCCCATCTCTCCCCATTTACATGGTAAAACCTTGAAAACAGTCTGCCGTTGAAAACACAACCCAAATAAACAAAACAATAACTAGGCAGGAAAAAAAATGTAATTATAGGAAATCGTCAGTGTGAAATGCGATATGAAATGATACGACATTGTGCGTTCAATCGCTAATATCGTGTTATTTCAAAGCAGCCTTTATGTCATTTTGCATGACCAATTTGTGGCTGAAAGTGGGTTGTGGTGGGATAGTTTTAGTCCTTTTATGTTTTAAGACAATTGAAAAAAAAAACAACAGGAAGTGAAAGTACAGGCGTTCTGCGAATCAGTTTCCATTGACACCCGGATATGACTTGTAGGAAGAGGAAATAATGATGGTACGACTGTAACTGCCGTTCGTCTTCTTTTCAAGTTGAAATGCACTTTGCATACACAACGCGTTGTCAGTCTGACAAAGGGAGATTTTAGAGATTGCTGACGTGGCTGGAGAAAGACGCATGGTAAGCACTTTGTCGGTTCCTCTCGGCCCGTAGAATGGAACACAATCACGTGATTGACGAAACTCGCGTCCCGTTTACGCTTTCTTTCCGTACAGTGTCCACAATCATTAAGTTGACACTTGTTTGTGGCCATGAATTCTCGCCCCTGCTTCACGCCACCCACCCACCTCCTCCACAACTACCACACTACCCGTTAGCCTTTCGTGTACCCTTTTTGTTTACGGAGGTTCTCATGAAAGTTGGAAGGTCGATGAGACAGACCCATCAGGTATCGGGTATCAGGTATGGGCCCTAAGCCTCGCGGCGTATTATGGGCTCCCACACTTGCTTCCAGTCGTTGGCAAATGTGGTCTATTTTGTGCATCAATGTGTGCTTGTCTATTTTGCCTTTGAAATCATCCAAGCTGGTACTCAGGACTATATCATCACTAAGCCTATTCCAGTCTTGAAAGACTCTTCTAGAGAAATGATACTTTCTACAATCTTTTATTCGATTTAATTTTTTTAACTTAAAGGTGTGTCCACGTGTTCTGTTTCCTTTATTAAAGGTGACTAATTCGATTATGTCAATGTTGTCCTTTCCCTTGATAAGTCTGTACATCTGAATCAGGTCCCCTCTTCTTCGTCGGTAGCTTAGTGAAAACAAATTCAAATGTCTCAGTCTGTCTTCATATGTTAAGTCCTTTATGTATGACACTAGTCTTGTCGCTCTTCTCTGTACTGCCTCTAGGGTTGTTATATGTTTCTTTAACCATGGTGCCCAGATTATTTGTGCATATTCCAGTATTGGTCTGACCAATGTTGCATATAATGTTCTAAACATATCCTCATCCATATATGAAAAAGATCTTATTAGTCCAATCATCATGTTTGCTCTTTGGGCAATGTTTTGTATATGGGTATCAAACTTTAAGTCCGAATTGAATGTCACACCGATGTCCTTTTCAGCATCAGTCTCTGTCACATCAACCAAGTCACCTTTACTATCTCTCATATTATATATCACTTTTGGGTTTTTACTTCCCATATGTAATACCTTACATTTTTGTACATTAAAACTCATTTGCCACTTTTTTAACCATTCCACAGCTTTTCCAAGATCCTCTTGTAGTTCAATACCTGGTTTACCAAATATCTTTGTGTCATCGGCAAAAATTTTACAGTAACTTTTAATACTGTCCGGCAGATCATTTATAAAAATGATAAACAGCAACGGACCTAAGATACTACCTTGAGGTATGCCGCTCCTCACCTTTGCCCAGTCCGAGTATGCCCCCTCAACCCTTACCCTTTGTTGTCTATCTGCTAAGAAATCCTTAATAAAATCAAGAAGTGGGCCACTGATTCCAGCTGCTTTTATTTTCATCATTAGCCTTTTATGTGGAACTTTATCAAAAGCCTTTTGAAAGTCAAGGTATAAAATATCTGTACTCTCTCCCATGTCCTCTCTATTGGATAAGATTTCTGTTACTTGTAGTAGTTGTGTTACGCACGATCTACCATTTCTAAAGCCATGCTGGCAATCATTGAAGTAATTCTTCTCTTCCAAGAAAGAGTATACATGTTCCTTAACAAAGCTTTCTGCCACTTTACAAAGTACACATGTTAGACTGACGGGTCTATAGTTTTCCGGCTGGCTACGCTCCCCTTTTTTAAAGATACAAGTAATGTTTGCCTTCCTCCAGTCTTCTGGTACCTTTCCAGTACTAAAACATTTATTAAATAATATGCACAATGGGTGGGCTAATTCATTTGATAGCTCTTTAAGGACTCTTGGGTGTATATCATTGGGGCCTTTGGATTTATTCTGATTTAATTTTCCCAATTTTTGTTTCACAGCTTCTGGTGTAACTAGAATCTCATTTAAATATTCCCCTACAATCACTTCTTCTACGTTAGGGACATTTGTGCAGTCCTCCTGTGTAAATACTCCACAGAAGAAATCATTTAGGATCTGGGCTTTCTCTAGGTCCGTTTCTGCATAACCATCCTTGGATCTCAGTTTGCCAATTCCATCCCTAACTCCTGTTTTTGAGCGGACGTATTTCCAAAAAGCCTTTGGATTTTCTTTGCTTTCCTGTGCTATACGTTTCTCAAAATTACGTTTCGTCTTTCTGATTTCACTATTTGTTTTATTTCGAATTTCTATATATCTTCTCTTATCATACTCCTTTTGTGTTTTTAAGTATTTCTTATACGCTCTATTTTTGTTCTTAATTTTTATAAGCAGTTCTGTTGTCATCCATCCTGGTTTTCTGATATCATGAATTGTTGTTCTTTTTGGTACGAACTTTTCCACCCCTTCTAATATTTGTTCTTTTATTAGGCACCATGTTTCCTCGACCCCCAGGCTTTGAGTTTGCGACCAATCTATCTTTGCAAAGTGTTTTCGCATCGTTCGTTGTTAGGGGGCTGTCACCTTTCAGGGCTGCTGCTGATGTTGACCATCGTCATGATTTGAGATCTCATTGATTCGTGCTGTCAGGAAGACTGCACCAGTCCATGACATCCACACAAGGGCGGATTGGAGGAGGAGGGGAGGCTCAAAACAAAACTTGGACTCTTCCGGGGAGAGGGGGGTATAGAGGAAACGAAACGCTAATAAAGGACCAGCACCGGTTCTGTGCACTCCCGCTGTTGCCATGACACCAGTAATAGTAACAAACTTGTCCCAGTAATTAGGGAAATTTGGTAACGGTTGATTGAAAGTCTGTCAGATGTTTTCATCCTGCTAGGAGGTGGTTGATTCAGGCAGAACAGCTTAGATGTTTGTGGGGAAGATTGAGTGTAAATAAAGCTTGCCAGAAAGAAGGAAAGTAAAAAGGGAAATCAATCTGAAACAAAAAGTAGCATACAGAGACAGTGACAGAGATGAAGTAGTTATCTTCATCCTGCAAGAGGTCAGCAGTTTACAGTGACACAGGGAGGAAGTAGTTATCTTCATCCTGCAAGAGGTCAACAGTTTACAGTGACACAGAGAGGAAGTAGTTATCTTCATCCTGCATGAGGTCAACAGTTTACAGTGACACAGAGAGGAAGTAGTTATCTTCATCCTGCATGAGGTCAACAGTTTACAGTGACACAGAGAGGAAGTAGTTATCTTCATCCTGCATGAGGTCGACAGCTTTAAAAACTAACCTTCTGTCTTTTTGGTTCTTGTCACTTGATTCAAAATGCCCTAACTGATGGCTGTTACAGCACATTGTGGCGAATGATTCCAATACCTAATGATTCTGGGTTTGAAGATGTCCTATCTCTTCTGTACAGAATAATTATTATGGCATTGAAGTTACTGGGCCTCAATTTTAATTCATGTTAATTTAGGCCAGTCAACCACAAGGGGCTATATCAGAGCTGTTTCTTGGGAGTTACCTCTTCTGCTTGTGACTGGCAGGGGAACTAATTTCAGAGGTGGACGAGGTACTAATAGAGGGGGGGGGGGGGGGGGGGGGAGATTTAGACTGGGTCAGGGTGCATGTTCAAGGGGTCTGAGGGGGAGGGGATGGGGGGCAAACCCCCTCATATGTTTAAGATAATGTCAGTTTATGAGGTGCACTGCAGGTATTGCCAGCAGATACTCACCATGAACATGGATTATGTAAGTCCTAATTTGTTTACTTCAGTAAGTTGTCTATTCACCGTGAACATGGATTATGAAAGTCCTAATTTGTTTACTTCAGTAAGTTGTCTATTCACCATGAACATGGATTATGTACATCCTAACTTATTTTCCTCAGTAAGTTGTCTAGATTCACCATGAACATGGATTATGTATATCCTAACTTGTTTTCTTCAAGTTGGGCGGTTCGCTAACATTTATTTAAGATTTGTTTTCTTCAGTTTTTCTTTTTCTTCAGTAAGTTGTCTATTCACCATGAACATGGATTATGTAAATCCTAATTTGTTTTCTGGAGTGAGTTGTCTATTCACCATGAACATGGATAATGTAAATCCTAATTTGTTTACTTCAGTTTGGACTGCAGCTTTGACATGTTCAAGATTGCTGTTGTAACGAAACGCTTGATAAACCCATCCGATTGGTCCCGCTAAAACCCCAGACCAAAGAATAGATTTCAAATCTATGCCCACTCTCCCCTCTCACCCCCCCCCCCCCCCCCCCCCCCCCCCTTTTCTCTCTCTTAGAACAGTGTGAGCCGCTCAGCTTCGCTATCTCGTACAAGAGAAAATTACATCATGCCGCGCTCACGTCATTCTTATCGCTCACGTCATTCTTATCGGCCTACCTCCCTTCCCCTCTCATCCCTCCTTCCCCACACGGGGCGTACTACGCAGCACAAAAATTTCCATTGCATTGTGACAATTGCCTGTCTCCCCCCCCCCCCCCCCCCCCCCCTTTTTTCCCTGGCGCTATCTTCACCCCCCCCCCCCCCCTTCCTATCCCACCGTGACACAAAGGCATGTTGCCGCTCTCTCCACCGCCACCCCTTCCCCCCCCCCCACCCCCCCCCCCCACCCCCACCCCCCCCCCCCCTCCTCTTGCTTGAAGAAGACTAAGAGGTCGAAACGTGTCGTGTTTTGTCTTGTAATTCGTTTGTTCACGTTTATTTGGCAGTTCGCTAGTATTAATATTTAAAATTTGTTTAGATTTCTGCCTGCAGTCACCTCACTTTGCAACTTGTTAGAAAAAAAAAGAGCAACTAGTACACAGTTGCCTTTTGAACACATTGCTGTGTGTATGTGTGTGTGTGTGTGAATGAGTGATCAGTGCCTTACTACACAGCAATTGCTGAGGAGGTCCATTCTGGCCTTATCTGAGAAAGACACAGCTGTAGTCTTTGCTCCTGTTACATCATCCCAGCATTATGAGAGAGACAGGTACGTGCTGTATTGGACAAGAAATAGAAAGACACAGCTGTAGTCTTTGCTCCTGTTACATCATCCCAGCATTATGAGAGAGACAGGTACGTGCTGTATTGGACAAGAAATAGAAAGACACAGCTGTAGTCTTTGCTCCTGTTACATCATCCCAGCATTATGAGAGAGACAGGTACGTGCTGTATTGGACAAGAAATAGAAAGACACAGCTGTAGTCTTTGCTCCTTTTACTTCATCCAAGCATTATGAGAGATACAGGTACCTGCTGTTTTGGACAAGAAATTTGTACCTTGCGATTTCCATGGTCAGCGTTGAGCGCTGTGGTTTCCTTCATCCTATTTTAGCGTATCACGCTCGAAACAAATCTGGACAAGTGCTAGACAGGCCACAAAACTTCCACCATTCTGCATTCATCAGATGGGATTGAAACCTGCATCCTCCCAGTTGTAGCCTGCTGCAGTCACCACAGCCATTGATTCTTTATTGAGATTGTTTCCTTTTCTGCTGTAATTCAAGCTGGCCTACACATTTTCAGTCAACTTTTGCTGAGCTTCAGTCATTTTGCTTTTCAGGCATCGGGCAAGGTGTGTGTGTTCTGCGGACGAGGGCAGAATGCGCAGACAGTTTGTGGAAAGCTTTACTCTAAACGGTTGACCAGGGTAACGATTGCTGCTCACAAAAAATGCATGGTAAGTGCATGGTCACTGAAAAATACCTCCCTTTTCTTCTGTTCTCATGCTCTGTCTTTTGTCTACACACACTTCTACAGTCCACAAATTAACTATCAGTCCATTTATTCAGGAAACCTGCATGAAAACTCCCTTCATCCCCTTCCTTATCCACACTCACACACACTATAGCTTACGTTTTAAGCTTCCAAGTGTTCAGGGTGTGGGCTTACTTGGCAAGAATTCCTTAATACATTTTGATTGGCAATGATTTGTTATAAACTTGTGTGCATGACTTTGGTTGGTTTGAGAAGAACTAAAAGAGTGTGATGTGTGTTTAGAAGTTGTGTCACCTGCAGAGAACGGTGTATTTCAATTAATCAAAATGTTTTGGCTTGCATCTGCCTTTTGTGTCACCAATCACTGGTGCCAATGATTCAATTCATGACATTATCAAGAGTTTTTTCTTTCAGGAAACTTAGTGACCATGAAAGGGAAAACCTGTTAAAAAGACTTTATATAGTTGATATCAAAATGATAGATGTGTCTCAGATTTTCAACATTGCTGATATCAAGAAACTGATTGTCAGTTTTATCAGGAGAGTAGAATGCATGCATACATGAGAACCTTGCAACCTCTTTGGGCATTTTGCTGACCTCCATCCTTCAGTCCCTGACCACTCTTGGATCACAGAAGAATGTATGAAAAAAATACTCCGGGATAAGATTTATGTTCACACATGTCTTTTGATGACTGCAACGCTGATTGTTCCAAAGAGACTGCTATTGTAGTTGGCACCAAAATCAAAGACTGGCTAAAACAGGGACCTCACCTTTTTTTTGAAAACCATAGGACTGGCAATAGAGGAGTGTAGCATATCACAAGAAGAAGAAAATAGGCCCTACAAATTATGGAAAAAGAGCTATGATACAACAGACACATGTCCGTTTGGTTTTGTCCTCACAAACAGGTGATGGGATGGAATTCACTCAGGGCTTTACTGATCATTGTGAGCCAACAACATTGCAATGGCAGTGTGGGGTAAGGTGGGGAGGTATGGAAGAAGTGAGGATAATGGAAGGAGAGAGGGTGGGGGTGGGGGGGAATGAGGACTAAATATGGTCAGAAAAGTGTCCAAGTATGAGGACTGCAGGCGAAGTTCACACATGAAAATAGCTGTGGTCATGAAAGAAATGATACAAAGAAATAAACCAAGCAAACAACAAGAACAAAACAAAGCAGAAGAAGTTATCAGAAATAGATATCAAAATAGATAATCAAGCATTTATTAATCCAAAAAGATATGTTAAATGATTTTAACTTCTTTGCAAATATGGGAAATGAAACAAGGCAGGGAACAGTAAACGATAAACAGTAAACAAGTGGGGTATTTTTTGCTCCCATAAGAAAACCTAACACAAAGTAACTTTTATTCAAGACTGGCACAGCCTTTTAAACTTGAATAAAGTCAGACAAATACATAGACGAACAATCTAATAGTGGGGGAAAAACAAGCGCAGGCCAACAACTCAACTGTCTTCATAGTAATGACTTGGCAAAGATTTAGAATTAAGGAGGGGGGGGGTGGAGTTTGAAGAAGGAGAAACTGGGAACATAAAATTAGGAAAATATGTTACAGATATGAAAACTCTTCACTAGCTGCATAAGGGAACCATCGCAATCCCTTTTGAAGGCAGATATATTTGTATTGCCTGCTCCGAGGCCTTTTGTCCGCTGGGTTGGAACTCATCAGGGAGACACGGCTGGTTGTGTCTGCGCTCCTGGCTTCAAATAGAGACACACCACAGTCCATAATACTGTGGTGTTCTCACTATTAGATTGTTCGTCTATGCATTTGTCTGACTTCATTCAAGTTTAAAAGGCTGTGCCAATCTTGAATGAAAGTTACTCTGTGTTAGGTTTTCTTATGGGAGCAAAAAATACCCCACTTGTTTACTGTTTATCGTTTACTGTTCCCTGCCTCATTTCATTTCAGATTTTGTTTTGATTAAATTGAGGTTATTTGTGTTTGTTTCTGTCCGTTTGTGTGTTTGTCTTTTGATCTCCCTTGCATCTTTGGGTGGATCCTCAAGCGTAGGCTCAAAGATTGTCCCCTACATTTTATACTATTTGCATAATGTCTTTAGTTTTTCAGCAACTTTTTTCCTCCCCACACTTTCGTTTGGTTTCATTTACTACTCTCTTCGCTGGCTGCTTTGGGGGTGGTATTGGATTCTTCTTTTCACCCTTGGTGGTGAGAACCCCACAGTATTATGGACTGTGGTGTGTCTCTATTTGATGCCAGGAGCGCAGACACAACCAGCCGTGTCTCCCTGATGAGTTCCGACCCAGCGGACGAAAGGCCTCGGAGCAGGCAATACAAATATATCTGCCTTCAAAAGGGATTGTGATGGTTCCCTTATGCAGCTAGTGAAGAGTTTTCATATCTGTAACATATTTTCTTAATTTTATGTTCCCAGTTTCTCCTTCTTCAAACTCCCCCCCCCCCCCCCCCCCCTCCCTTAATTCCAAATCTTTGCCAAGTCATTACTATGAAGACAGTTGAGTTGTTGGCCTGCGCTTGTTTTTCCCCCACTATTAGATTGTTCGTCTATGTATTTGTCTGACTTTATTCAAGTTTAAAAGGTTGTGCCAGTCTTGAATAAAAGTTACTTTGTGTTAGGTTTTCTTATGGGAGCAAAAAATACCCCACTTGTTTACTGTTTTTCTTTGCAAATAGGAAGAGTCATCCAAATGCATCTGTTTTGTAACTTTGATCATAAAAAAGACACTGCTGCCTTCTAAAGTATCACTTAACTCATTTCAGATGAATTCCAGGGTAACGTGAACAAGAAGAGTGTTAATCATTTCAGATGAATTCTAGGATAACTTGAACTAGTAGAGTATTACTCATTTCAGATGAATTTTAGGATAACTTGAACTAGCAGAGTGTTATTCATTTCAGATGAATTCCAGGATAACATGAACTAGCAGAGTGTTACTCATTTCAGATGAATTCTAGGATAACTTGAACTAGCAGAGTATTACTCATTTCAGATGAATTCCACGATAACATGAATCAGCAGAGTGTTACTCATTTCAGATGAATTCTAGGATAACTTGAACCAGCAGAGTGTTACTCATTTCAGATGAATTCCATGATAACATGAACCAGCAGAGTGTTACTCATTTCAGATGAATTCTAGGATAACTTGAACCAGCAGAGTGTTACTCATTTCAGATGAATTCCATGATAACTTGAACCAGCAGAGTGTTACTCATTTCAGATGAATTCCATGATAACATGAACCAGCAGAGTGTTACTCATTTCAGATGAATTCTAGGATAACATGAACCAGCAGAGTGTTACTCATTTCAGATGAATTCCATGATAACTTGAACCAGCAGAGTGTCATTCAGCACTGACTCTGGAGCATATTCCTAACAAGAAGCTGCAAGTTGAAAACTCATCCAATCCGCCTTTTCATAATCCATACCATGTTGCACGCGTTACTTTCTCTGAATCAGTCTTCCTGTCTTCATTTGACTTGGGTTTGGTGGTCTTTGTTTGGAAGTGGAAAGTGTTCCAAAGGTGTGAGCAGGCTTCGAACCCAGTGAAGTGGATTTATGAGTCACAAGTGTGCCAGCATGTATACTCATTGTTGCCTTTTGCCGTCTGACAGCTTGTTTTGTGTGTGTGTGTGTGTGTGTGTGTGTGTGTGTGTGTGTGTGTGTACCATATCTGCACCATTTGAAGTGTTTGATTCCATCTGATTCACTGTCAAAACAGTGCAAATTGTTTGGCAATAGGAATTTCAACTGCCCTAAACTTTACTCAGTCTACTATCATCATGCCAAGGTTTAGGCCAGTCTGCCAGCAATAAAAACCTGTTTTCTAACCATCTTTTGTAGGCAGCCTCAGGCTAGGAGTACTGCTTGAGTGAGGCAGCACTGTCCTCAATGGGTTAAAACAGACCTCCTCAGCAACTGTTTGAACAAGTAACTCCTTTTTTTCTGACATGAATGGGTTAAAACAGACCTCATCAACAACTGTTTTAACAAGTAACTCCCCCTTTTTTTTTTTACATGAATGGGTTGAAACAGACCTCCTCAACAAGTGTTCAAACAAATAATTCTCCTTTTTCTACCATGAATGGGTTGAAATTGACCTCAGCAACTGTTCAAAGAAATAAGTCCCCTTTTTCTTCCATGAATAGGTTAAAATAGACCTCCTCAAGAACTGTTCAAACAAGTAATTCCCCTCTTTCTACCATAAATGGGTTAAAAAAAAGACCTCAACAACTGTTTCAATAAATAATTCAGCTTTTTCTACCATGAATGGGTTGAAATAGACCTCAAGAACTGTTCAAACAAGTAATTCCCCTCATTCTACCATGAATGGGTTAGAAGAGACCTCCTCAACAACTGTTTTCACAAATAATTCCTCTCTTTCTACCATGAATGGGTTAAAATAGACCTCAACAACTGTTTCCACAAATAATTCTCCTCTTTCTACCATGAATGGGTTAAAACAGACCACCTCAAGAACTGTTCAAACAAATAATTCCCCTCTTTCTACCATGAATGGGTTAGAATAGACCTCCTCAACAACTGTTTTCACAAATAATTCCCCTCTTTCTACCATGAATGGGTTAAAATACATCTCCTCAACAACTGTTTCCACAAATAATTCCCCTCTTTCTACCATGAATGGGTTAAAACAGACCTCAACAACTCACAAATAATTCTCCTCTTCCTGCCATGAATGGGTTAGAATAGACCTCAACAACTGTTTCCGCAAATAATTCCCCTCTTTCTACCATGAATGGGTTAGAATAGACCTCCTCAACAACTGTTTTCACAAATAATTCCCCTCTTTCTGCCATGAATGGGTTAAAATACATCTCCTCAACAACTGTTTCCACAAATAATTCCCCTCTTTCTACCATGAATGGGTTAGAATAGACCTCAACAACTGTTTTAACAAATAATTCCCCTCTTTCTACCATGAATGGGTTAAAACAGACCTCCTCAACAACTGTTTCCACAAATAATTCCCCTCTTTCTGCCATGAATGGGTTAGAATAGACCTCCTCAACAACTGTTTTAACAAATAATTCCCCTCTTTCTACCATGAATGGGTTAAAATACATCTCCTCAACAACTGTTTCCACGAATAATTCCCTCTTTCTACCATGAATGGGTTAGAATAGACCTCCTCAACAACTGTTTTAACAAATAATTCCCCTCTTTCTACCATGAATGGGTTAAAATACATCTCCTCAACAACTGTTTCCACAAATAATTCCCCTCTTTCTACCTTGAATGGGTTAAAATACATCTCCTCAACAACTGTTTCCACAAATAATTCCCCTCTTTCTACCATGAATGGGTTAGAATAGACCTCCTCAACAACTGTTTTAACAAATAATTCCCCTCTTTTACCATGAATGGGTTAAAATACATCTCCTCAACAACTGCTTCCACAAATAATTCCACTTCTTATACCATGCACTGATTTTAATGCCATGTGTGGTTGTCTCATATTGAGAGGTACCAGTGTGTGGGCGTATGTCTGCATGAGAGAATCATTCACTGGAATTACCATAATTCTATATTTTGGTCATGATACCTGTATGCGTGTGTGTTTATTCCAATCTATTGATTTATGTGATCAAATTATGTTTCTTCATATGTATGAATGTTGATTGTTTTCTGTATTATTCTATTTGAATCCAAAGGGTTATGCATGTTGAAAGGTCCTTTATTAATTCATTTATCATTTTCATTGTGGTTACTGTTGATATTATTATGATGAAGTACCTACCACCTTGTGACTGTGCATTACTAAATGCCGCAAGAACGGCACCTATGGACATTGCACTCAACAAAGATCTGAACACCGACTGAAAGCTTGTGACCAGTATAATACCTGTAGGTTTTGCAAGGTAATGGTTTTATTTATTTCAATAAAGAAAAGTGAATAGCAGTCAAGGGTTTGGTAAGGCCTGAGTTAGCAAAGCGTCAGACTCTTTTTTTCAAGGACTAGGGTTCGATCCCCATCCAAGTCAGCCAGGGGGGGAAGAGATGTTCTCTGAGTAGTAAACATCGGTGCCGATGCTGGTCTCCTCTTAGTTCTTCAGATGAGACTCTCACATACCACCATGAGCCAGTAGGCCAGATGCCATGAAAATAAAACACATGCACTCTGATGTCCAGCTGATGCGACATTCCGGAAGATGACATGTGGCTGCCCTGATAGTGGGATTAATCAGGGCTTCATGACTTGCTAACAGCTCACCAGGGATAAACCTTGGAGTTCTTGCTGAAGACTAGAGAGAGAGAGAGAGATTCATCTTCATTCTCCAAGATTTTTTTTTTTTTAAAAGAAGAAGAGAAAGGAATGAAAGAAAGAAGGTTGTGCCCTGCTGGTAGATTGAGCAACTAATCAGGAAGTAGTCAGGATAGAACTGGTCAGGAGCTAGTCAGGATAGAACTGGTCAGGAGCTAGTCAGGATAGAACTGGTCAGGAAGTAGTCAGGATAGAACTGGTCAGGAACTAGTCAGGATAGAACTGGTCAGGAGCTAGTCAGGATAGAACTGGTCAGGAAGTAGTCAGGATAGAACTGGTCAGGAAGTAGTCAGGATAGAACTGGTCAGGAAGTAGTCAGGATAGAACTGATCAGGTGATCCTGCATTGACTGCTTTGACTGGATGCATAATTATATTCTAAGACACTCTTTTCCTGTGTCTTTCTCTGACTCTTCAGGTTATTAGTATTTTTTTAAATACTATTTATTTCTTACAGCAATATTCATCCAAGTTAAACCAGAACCATGATGATGACTTTGGTGGTTTTGATATCAAGGACGTGAGAAAGGAAATACGGAGAGGAAAGAAGTTGGTGAGTAGCCCTTGACATAGGGTGGTCTTTGTTTGTTGGTTTGTTTTTCTCCCCATGTATTGGTGTTATTTTGCATGTTCATTTTGTGTAACCATATCTGGCCCTGGGGTGATCATAAACTGTAGAGTCCTTCCATGCGTGTTTTCTTGGATACCACAGTTGTTGTTTTTTCTAGCGGTGTGTGTGTGTGTGTGTGTGTGTCACTGTGTGTGTGTGTGTGTGTGTGTGTGTGTGTGTGTGTGTGTTGTGTGTGTGTGTGTGTCACTGTGTGTGTGTGTGTGTGTGTGTGTGTGTGTGTGTGTGTGTGTAAGTTGAAGATAGGAAGATAAAGAGGAAGACAGACAAATGGATTCAGAAATGAATAAAAGACTGTATTGATAGATGGATGGCTGGATAGATAGATGGAGAGAGAGAGAGAGAGGGATGGATAAAAAAAAAAAAAAAACTTTTTAAGGAGTTTTGGTACCTTCTGTTGTTGATTTCAAAGAGCAAGGCTACTTCTTGTCCAAATGCTTACAGAGCAGATTGTTGGCTTTGTTTGAAGTATCATACTTGATGAAGGCACGTTCAGCCAATGAAGTGTCATACTTGATGAAGGCACGTTCAATCAATGAAGTGTCTTGTTTGTTGAAGGCACGTTCAGCCAATGAAGTGTTATGGTTGTTGAAGGCACGTTCAGCCAATGAAGTGTCATGTTTGTTGAAGACAGGTTCAGCCAATGAAGTGTCATACTTGATGAAGGCACGTTCAATCAATGAAGTGTCATGTTTGTTGAAGGCACGTTCAGCCAATGAAGTGTTATGGTTTGTTGAAGGCACGTTCAGCCAATGAAGTGTCATGTTTGTTGAAGGCACGTTCAGCCAATGAAGTGTCATACTTGATGAAGGCACGTTCAATCAATGAAGTGTCTTGTTGTTGAAAGCACGTTCAGCCAATGAAGTGTTATGGTTGTTGAAGGCACGTTCAGCCAATGAAGTGTCATGTTTGTTGAAGACAGGTTCAGCCAATGAAGTGTCATGTTTGTTGAAGGCACGTTCAGCCAATGAAGTGTCTTGTTTGTTGAAAGCACGTTCAGCCAATGAAGTGTTATGGTTGTTGAAGGCACGTTCAGCCAATGAAGTGTCATGTTTGTTGAAGACAGGTTCAGCCAATGAAGTGTCATGTTTGTTGAAGGCACGTTCAGCCAATGAAGTGTCATGTTTGTTGAAGGCACGTTCAGCCAATGAAGTGTCATGTTTGTTGAAGCAGGTTCAGCCAATGAAGTGTCATGTTTGTTGAAGGCACGTTCAGCCAATGAAGTGTCATGTTTGTTGAAGGCACGTTCAGCCAATGAAGTGTCATACTTGATGAAGGCACGTTCAATCAATGAAGTGTCTGTTTGTTGAAGGCACGTTCAGCCAATGAAGTGTTATGTTTGTTGAAGGCACGTTCAGCCAATGAAGTGTCATGTTTGTTGAAGACAGGTTCAGCCAATGAAGTGTCATGTTTGTTGAAGGCACGTTCAGCCAATGAAGTGTCATGTTTGTTGAAGGCACGTTCAGCCAATGAAGTGTCATGTTTGTTGAAGACAGGTTCAGCCAATGAAGTGTCATGTTTGTTGAAGGCACGTTCAGCCAATGAAGTGTCATGTTTGTTGAAGGCACGTTCAGCCAGTGAAGTGTCATGTTGTTGAAGGCAAGTTCAGCCAATGAAGTGTCATGTTTGTTGAAGGCACGTTCAGCCAATGAAGTGTTATGTTTGTTGAAGGCACGTTCAGCCAGTGAAGTGTCATGTTTGTTGAAGGCACATTCAGCAGTGAAGTGTCATGTTTGTTGAAGGCACGTTCAGCCAATGAAGTGTCATGTTTGTTGAAGGCACATTCAGCCAATGAAGTGTCATGTTTGTTGAAGGCACGTTCAGCCAATGAAGTGTCATGTTTGTTAAAGGCACGTTCAGCCAGTGAAGTGTTATGTTTGATGAAGGCACGTTCAGCCAATGAGTGTTATGTTTGATGAGGTACGTTCAGCCAATGAAGTGTCATGTTTGTTGAAGGCACGTTCAGCAATTGCAGCAAAGCTCCAGCAGCAATGGCCAAGTGAATATGTTCGATCCGAGCCGACGTCACATGTTTTTCCTTTTACATGTTAGATCTGAGCCGACATCACATGTTTTTTCCTTTTACATGTTAGATCTGAGCCGACGTCACGTGTTTTTCCTTTTACATGTTAGATCTGAGCTGACATCACGTGTTTTCCTTTTACATGTTAGATCTGAGCCGACATCACGTGTTTTCCTTTTCCATGTTCGATCTGAGCTGACATAACGTGTTTTCCTTTTACATGTTAGATCTGAGCCGACGTCACGTGTTTTCCCTTTACATGTTAGATCTGAGCTGACATCACATGTTTTCCTTTTTCATGTTCAGTCTGAGCCGACATCATGTGTTTTCCTTTACATGTTAGATCTGAGCCGACATCATGTGTTTTCCTTACATGTTAGATCTGAGCCGACATCATGTGTTTTCCTATTATATGTTAGATCTGAGCTGACATCACGTGTTTTCCTTTTACATGTTAGATCTGAGCCGACATCATAAGTTTTTCCTTTTACATGTTAGATCTGAGCCGACATCACGTGTTTTTCCTTTTACATGTTAGATCTGAGCTGACATCAGGTGTCTTCCTTTTCCATGTTAGATCTGAGCCGACATCATGTGTTTTCCTTTTACATATTAGATCTGAGCCGACATCACGTGTTTTCCTTTTACATGTTAGATCTGAGCCGACATCACGTGTTTTTCCTTTTACATGTTAGATCTGAGCCGACATCACGTGTTTTCCTTTTACATATTAGATCTGAGCCGACATCATGTGTTTTCCTTTTACATATTAGATCTGAGCCGACATCACGTGTTTTCCTTTTACATATTAGATCTGAGCTGACATCACGTGTTTTCCCTTTACATGTTAGATCTGAGCCGACATCACGTGTTTTCCTTTTACATGTTAGATCTGAGCCGACATCATGTGTTTTTCCTTTTACATGTTAGATCTGAGCTGACATCACGTGTTTTCCTTTTACATGTTAGATCTGAGCCGACATCATGTGCTTTTCCTTTTACATATTAGATCTGAGTCGACATCAGGTGTTTTTCCTTTTACATTTTAGATCTGAGCTGACATCACGTGTTTTCCTTTTACATGTTAGATCTGAGCTGACATCACGTGTTTTCCTTTTACATGTTAGATCTGAGCTGACATCACGTGTTTTCCTTTTACATGTTAGATCTGAGCTGACATCATGTGTTTTCCTTTTACATTTTAGATCTGAGCTGACATAACGTGTTTTCCTTTTACAACACTATGCCCAGATTCATGCTTTTGATGGGAAGAGATCTGCGAGTTGAGCTGAACCAGAAAATTCAACATGTTGTTTAATGCATCAGGCAAAATTTGATTGCTTTGGCTTAGTTTAGCTGAACCAGAAAATTCAACATGTTGTTGAATGCATCAGGCAAAATTTGATTGTTTTGGCTTGGTTTAGCTGAGCCAGAAAATTCAACATGTTGTTGAATGCATCAGACAAAAGTTAATTGCTTTTGCTTGGTTTAGTTGAGCCAGAAAATTCAACGTGTTGTTGAATGCATCAGGCACAATTTGATTGCTTTGGCTTGGTTTAGTTGAGGCAGAAAATTCAGCATGTTGTTGAATGCATCTAGCAAAATTTCATTGCACTGGCTTAGTTTTTTTTTTTTTCAATGTTTCACTGTGTTTGTATTTACATTTCTGCAGGCTTTAAATTCTTCAGCTTTGAACAAAAACAAAAACCCACCAAATTTTTGCTGACATCTGCCAAAAAAATTACAACAGTCTGCCAAGTAAAAGACTGTATTCAGAGAAGGCCCGCATAGAGCTACATGTTGTCTGTAAACAGTCTGGAACGAATGGAGAGAACACAACGTTATGGTATGCTGGAAGTACACCCCACCCCCACTCACCCCAGGTATTACAAACATTTTCAATATGAAAGCAACCTTCAGCTACTCACCCCATCACACACACACACACACACACACACACACACACACACACACACACACACACACACACACCCTCCACCTGCTATTCCCCCAAGTTTACAAAATTTCCGCCTGTTTTGCTCTGCTTTTGTTTCGTGTCTGCAGCATATGTGTTATGCTCAAATGTAGAACCTGGTAACGCTGATCCAATTAAGAGTGTATATGTGTGTGTGTGTGTGTGTGTGTGTGAGTGTGTGTGTGTGTGTGGGTGCGTGTGTGCGTGGACGCACACTTTCAGTTACAGATATGTAATGTGCACATCTTAACTAGGTGATGATTATAATGGCTCCTGAAGAAAATGATTTTTCTTCCCCCACAGTCTTGCTATTGGTGCAAGCAGAAGAAGAAACGTGCCTCCGGTGCCACCTCAGGATGTGAGTGGTGGAAGTGCCGCAAGACATTCCATTTCTACTGTGCCCAGCAACATCCACAAACCAGGACCTGTAGAAGGAGGCGCCGGGATACAGGCGAAGACATTTACTGGTATGATAAACATGCACTCTGCTATAACTTCCATGCTTGCAGACTAAGACCTGGAGGTCAGGGTGTTGTGGTTGGCCTTGTCCATCTGTATGTCAGTGTGATTGTTTATCTGCCCATAACTCTACAGGTCAGTTGTCCATGTGATTGTTTATCTGCCCATAACTCTACAGGTCAGTTTGAAACAGAGACATTAGTTATGGACATCAAGTGGACCAACTGTTGGATCACTATTAGGAAGATGATGGGCCTTAAGTGGACCAGCTGTTGGATCACTATTAGGAAGATGACAGGCATTAAGTGGACCAACTGTTGGATCACTATTAGGAAGATGATGGGCCTTAAGTGGACCAACTATTGGATCACTAATGAGGAAGATGATGGGCATTAAGTGGACCAGCTGTTGGATCACTATCAGGAAGATGATGGGTATTAAGTGTACCAACTGTTGGATCACTAGTGAGGAAGATGATGGGCATTAAGTGGACCAACTGTTGGATCACTATTAGGAAGATGATGGGCATTAAATGGACCAGCTGTTGGATCACTAGTGAGGAAGATGATGGGCATTAAGTGGACCAGCTGTTGGATCACTATTAGGAAGATGATGGGCATTAAATGCACCAGCTGTTGGATCACTATTAGGAAGATGATGGGCATTCAGTGGACCAGCTGTTGGATCACTAGTGAGGAAGATGATGGGCATTAGGTGTACCAGCTGTTGGATCACTATGAGGAAGATGATGGGCATTAAGTGGACCAAGTGTTGGATCACTATTATGAAGATGATGGGCATTAAGTGGACCAGCTGTTGGATCACTATTAGGAAGATGATGGCATTAATGGACCACTGTTGGATCACTATGAGGAAGATGATGGGCCTTAAGTGGACCAACTGTTGGATCACTATTAGGAAGATGATGGGCATTAAATGGACCAACTGTTGGATCACTATGTAGGAAGATGATGGGCATTAAGTGGACCAAGTGTTGGATCACTATTAGGAAGATGATGGGCATTAAGTGGACCAAGTGTTGGATCACTATTAGGAAGATGATGGGCATTAAGTGGACAAACTGTTGGATCACTAGTGAGGAAGATGATGGGCATTAAGTGGACCAACTGTTGGATCACTAGTGAGGAAGAGGACGGGCATTAAGTGGACCAACTGTTGGATCACTATTAGGAAGATGATGGGCATTAAGTGGACCAAGTGTTGGATCACTATTAGGAAGATGATGGGCATTAAGTGGACCAACTGTTGGATCACTATGAGGAAGATGATGGACATTAAGTGGACCAAGTGTTGGATCACTATTAGGAAGATGATGGGCATTAAGTGGACCAACTGTTGATCACTATTAGGAAGTGATGGGCATTAAGTGGACTAACTGTTGGATCACATATTAGGAAGATGATGGGCATTAAGTGGACCAAGTGTTGGATCACTATCAGGAAGATGATAGGCCTTAAGTGAATCAACTGTTAGATCACTAGTGAGGAAGATGATGGGCATTAAATGGACCAACTGTTGGATCACTAGTGAGGAAGATGATGGGCATTAAATGGACCAACTGTTGGATCACTAGTGAAGAAGATGATGGGCATTAAATGGACCAACTGTTGGATCACTATTAGGAAGATGATGGACATTAAGTGGACCAGCTGTTGGATCACTATTAGGAAGATGATGGGCATCAAATGGACCAGCTGTTGGATCACTATTAGGAAGATGATGGGCATTAAGTGGACCAGCTGTTGGATCACTATTAGGAAGATGATGGGCATTAAGTGGACCAGCTGTTGGATCACTAGTGAGGAAGATGATGGGCATTAAGTGGACCAAGTGTTGGATCACTATTAGGAAGATGATGGGCATTAAGTGGACCAAGTGTTGGATCACTAGTGAAGAAGATGATGGGCATTAAGTGGACCAGCTGTTGGATCACTAGTGAGGAAGATGATGGGCATTAAATGGACCAGCTGTTGGATCACAGTTAGAAAGATGATGGGCATTAAGTGGACCAGCTGTTGGATCATATTATGAAGATGATGGGCATTAAGTGGACCAAATGTTGGATCACTGGTGAGGAAGATGATGTGCATTAAGTGGACCAACTGTTGGATTACTATTAGGAAGATGATGGGCATTAAGTGGACCAAGTGTTGGATCACTATTAGGAAGATGATGGGCATTAAGTGGACCAGCTGTTGGATCATATTATGAAGATGATGGGCATTAAGTGGACCAAATGTTGGATCACTAGTGAAGAAGATGATATGCATTAAGTGGACCAACTGTTGGATCACTATTATGAAGATGATGGGCATTAAGTGGACCAAGTGTTGGATCACTATTAGGAAGATGATGGGCATTAAGTGGACCAGCTGTTGGATCACTAGTGAGGA
>CM065715.1:1664928-1794928 GCA_033310375.1 Conus canariensis
GGTCACACAAGTTAAGAGTGTCAGTGTCAAACCCAGATGCCTTTCCTGTGGTTAACCGCTGTTGAGACAGTAAGGAGAAAAGAAATGTGTTAATCAGAAACCCATGACACTAGTAGTAACCAGACTTTATTTGATAAGAATGTATTTAATTTTTCAACAATTGATCAAAGAATGTCTGTAGTTTCATTTTTCAGAACTGGCATCAACTGTGAATTACCCTCACAGGGTTAGGTGTGTGTGTGTGTGTGTGTGTGTGTGTGTGTGTGTGGTGTGTGTGTGTGTGTGTGTGTGTGGTCTTTTTGCAGGGTGTTTTGTTCACAAGAGCACAAAAATCAGTACCTGAAAACATATGAAGGTAAGAAAGATAAAGAGAGACAACAGTGTAGTATGATAGACCGTAAGTGAATACCTCAATATGCAAAACATTAAACATCATCCAGCTCTGTTCTGGCTCTGTCCATAGAGGAAGAGATCAACAGTATAGTATGATAGACCATAATCTGTCCATAGATAGACCATAATCTGTCCATAGAGGAGGAGAGACGACAGTATAGTGTGATAGACCATAATCTATCCATAGAGGAAGAGAGACGACATTGTAGTATGATAGATCATGATCTGTCCATAGAGGAAGAGAGACGACAGTATAGTATGATAGACCATGATCTGTCCGTAGAGAGAGAGAGGCGACAGTGTAGTATGATAGACCACAATCTGTCCATGGAGGAAGCAAGACGACAGTATAGTGTGATAGACCATAATCTGTCCAGAGAGAGAGAGAGAGACGACAGTATAGTGTTATAGACCATGATCTGTCCATAGAGGAAGAGAGACAACAGTGTAGTTTGATAGACCATAACCTGTCCATGGAGGAAGAGAGACGACAGTATAGTGTGATAGACCATAACCTGTCCATGGAGGAAGAGAGACGACAGTATAGTGTGATAGACCATAACCTGTCCATGGAGGAAGAGAGACGACAGTATAGTGTGATAGACCATAACCTGTCCATGGAGGAAGAGAGACGACAGTATAGTGTGATAGACCATAACCTGTCCATGGAGGAAGAGAGACGACAGTATAGTGTGATAGACCATAACCTGCCCATGGAGGAAGAGAGACGACAGTATAGTGTGATAGACCATAACCTGTCCATAGAGGAAGAGAGATGACAGTATAGTATGATAGACCATAATCTGTCCAGAGAGAGAGAGAGAGACGACAGTATAGTATGATAGACCATAATCTGTCCATAGAGGAAGAGAGACGACAGTATAGTGTGATAGACCATAATCTGTCCATAGAGGAAGAGAGATGACAGTATAGTATGATAGACCATAATACCGCAGTATGCAATACATAAAACAACATCCAGCTCTGTTCTGGCGCTGTCCATTCCGCTTGTCAGTCATGTCCCTGACTCTGGATTTATGAAGCAACATTTGAAAAGAGAGGGGGTTAGTTACCGCCAAGGACACAGACAAACAGAGTACAGGATTAGACAACTGATTTATGGTTGTAGCTGACAGCACACTGAGGGACTGTGTGTGAGATTGCCTTCAGTGGTCAAAAGCGCTTGTGGCTATACAGTGTCCTGGCCTAATACAACAAATGCTCTGGAATGGGACAAACAAAAGATTTGTTGGCTGTTCCTTCAAGTAGACAGTCCCTACTAGTTCTTTCCTAAGAATGCTTAAGGTTTTTCTGTGAGTCTGATGCTTACATCTCATCCATTGACTTGCTTGTGAGAGATCTGATTGGTTTTGAAAAAGTATGATGTTGTTTCTTTTAATTTGTTTCTTCCATTTTTTCTGATTTTTTGAAAAGTTGTTTTATACTGCTACAAGCTCTGTGGATAAGAGTTCTTATAAATAGATTGACAGAGATTTAATTTCATATGATGTCACCAGACTTTTCAAACATCTGTACAGGCTGTGCAGTATGCGTTGTCAGATGTAAACCAGAAAATGACACATTTTCAACAAACTGATAAATCCATTTCATTTGTCGGCGGACAGACCTAAGAACAGTATTAAACATCATCATTTCATTCATGGATGTTGGTTTGTTTCTAACAGGAGGAAATGAAACATCCTGCAGTGAAACGGATGATGAGGATGACCAGGCCAGCAGACAACATAGTCGTGCTCAATCTAGGAAAGCTGACAAGGTGTCAGGATCTTCTGAGGAAGATGAATCAAGTGATCCAGATGAGATAGCTAGTGAGGGTGATGGGGTTGAAATTGCTAGCAGCTCTGACTCAGATCAAGGCAGCAAATCATCCAATGGTTTCATGTGGAAAACATCGGTCATGCAGAAGTATGATGATGAAGATGGAGGTCAAGAAAGTGGAAACAAAGCAGATCTCCTAGATCCAGATGAACATGATCATGAGAAGTCGGCAACACAAGCAACAGATTCTGAAGAAAGGAGACATTCCATCGTGAGCAACGCGTCAGGTCAGAGCAATGGAGAATGGAGACATTCCATGGATAGCAACGCGTCAGATCAGAGCAATGGTGAGGAGGCAATGCCACAGATAACAGTCAGAAAAAGAAAAGCTGTCACCAGTTGTGAAAAGAAAGGGGAACAACCAGGCTGCTCCACAGCCAAGAGGATCAGATCCACTGCAGGTCCACTGCAGGACAGAACTACTCCAGATCCGCCAAGACATCCAGTCCAAAACTCATCAAAGACCACAAGCTATCAAGCTCCAACACATAGGAATGGAGTTCCTGGCTCGTCTGGGGATGGCTTATTTCAGGGTCTATCACCAGCAGCCAGTGTTTCCTGTGGAGAGGCAGGGGTGCAGCATGAAACTGAGGGTATTTCAGGACCAGACTCTTCCCCTGATGCTGACACCTGTGCAAGACCTGGCCATGCCAGTGCCCTGGATGCCACTGCTGAGGATCCTGGGAGGCTTGGAGCAGACCAGATGATGACCAGTGGAGGTCAGAGGCTTGGAGCAGACCAGACGATGACCAGTGGAGGTCGGAGGCTTGGAGCAGACCAGACGATGACCAGTGGAGGTCGGAGGCTTGGAGCAGACCAGATGATGACTAGTGGAGGTCGGAAGCTTGGAGCAGACCAGACCAGTGGAGGTAGGGAGGGTGTTGAATCTGCCCACGGCTCCTTGTTGGGGAATGATAGTAGTCCTTCCTGTGTTTCCCTGTCCTTGATAGTCCTTCCTGTGTTTCCCTGTCCTTGATAGTAGTCCTTCCTGTGTCTGCCTGTCCTTGATAGTCCTTCCTGTGTCTGCCTGTCCTTGATAGTAGTCCTTCCTGTGTCTGCCTGTCCTTGATAGTAGTCCTTCCAGTGTCTGCCTGTCCTTGATAGTAGTCCTTCCTGTGTCTCCCTGTCCTTGATAGTAGTCCTTCCTGTGTCTCTCTGTCCTTGATAGTAGTCTTTCCTGTGTCTCTCTGTCCTTGATAGTAGTCCGTCCTGTGTCTCCCTGTCCTTGCAGTAGGCATCATCATTGTGAGAGGCTTGCTGTCATTTCTTAAGTAAAACTAAAAGGATTGCAGAAGCTATGATTTTTATTCTTGTAGCAAATACAAGTTGAAAACTTTGTGAGGCCTAAGATAGAATTTATTTAGTAAAACAAACAAACAAAAATCTCGCTTCATGATCCATTCATATAGAAATTTGACTTTTGACAGGAATGCATGTCCATCAACACAGCAGTGTTATCAGATGTTACTTTGTGCACACAACTCTTTGATTCTGCTGTCCACTGGTGTTCCCTGGAGGCCATTGGAGTGTGATTTTTCCCCTGTGGAGGTGAGAATACAATTGATATACATGTGATATTTTTCTCCCATGGAGTTGAGAAGACACCTGCTATACAGGTGATTTTTCCCCCAGGAAGGTGAAAACCCCCCTGATATACAGGTGGTGCTACCTTGTCAGATGGGTGGATTTATGGTCTATGGACGCAAGGAGGAAAGTCAGCTATGGACATGTGTAATAACTGATCTTGTACACAAGACGGGACGTGATGGTCCTGTGTTCAGGTAAAAGGTTTGGTCCTGACAGATTAACATCCTCTTCTGAACATCCCCCTCCTTCTCCTCAAGCTTCTCCCTCCTCCCTAATTTCTTCTGTATTATCTACAACTTTGTGTGCATGGTCCTTAACTTCTCTGATTGGCCCCCTGAGAGTGTTAGGAGTTAAGGGTCAAACCACTTTGACGAGGGAGTCATCTTCTCTGATGACCTTCTGCTGTCTCACTTCTCACTGGAGTTTCTTCCTGCTGCAGAGTCGTGGTCATAGTGACTGAGGAATTGACTGTTGAGCTTGTCATAGTGACTGAGGAATTGACTGCTGAGCTTGTTTTTCCTGCTGCAGGGTCGTTGCCATAGTGACTGAGGAATTGACTGCTGAGCTTGTTTTTCCTGCTGCAGGGTCGTTGCCATAGTGACTGAGGAATTGACTGCTGAGCTTGTTTTTCCTGCTGCAGGGTCGTGGTCATAGCGACTGAGGAATTGACTGCTGAGCTTGTTTTTCGCCAGTGCTTGTTTGTTCCACATTCAGAAAATTTGAGAAGAAAAGAAACGAAACGAAAAGAAAAAGCATGTTATTATTATTTTTTTTTTTATCTCGTGATTTTGAATCATGTGAAAGTTTTATGGCATCCATCCATGTTCAAATGTGTCAACAAGAAAAAAAGAAATTATTTTGTACTCAAGATATGAGAATCATACTGAAGACCTGAAGATGACTACGGAAACAATTTGAAGTAGGTTGAAGAAGGTGCGCAAAGCAGTGTTTGGAAAGGAACACCCAGTGTTAACACTATCTAGCCAAGAGTGGCTCGCACGGCATAATTCCCTGCTGCCACAAGCTCGCCCATGACGCTCAGTCTCTGCCAACGTGCATATTTCGCCACTTTTTAATTTGTTTTTACAGTAGCTAGACAACAACTGACAGTGTTGTGTTAGGTGTCATAGGAAAGAACAAACACTCAACTAATCGAACATAATAATTTTGAATCATTTACTTTCAATGTGTAGACACGACTGCGCGTTGAAAAACATGTCTGACAAGTAAAAAAAATTCTTTGTTTACATTCTGTTCCGTTCTTTTACAACACCAAATCAGAAGATGAAGGGATGGCTGCATCTTCAAACAATTCACTTTCCTCTTCTCTTTCACAGTTTTCTATCTCTCTATAATTCCCCTCATCACCAGATCCACTTTGTAATATGATTTCAAGCGCTTCATTGAACGAGAAATCGCTACCACCCCTTCGTCTGATCGACATTTTTTCTGGCACAGGAAATGCCTGCCACATGCGTGCTTAGCGGCAAGGCCCGGTGCCGCCAGTTCCTTTGTTTCAAAGCTGCTGGGGTCGGCCAAGTTCATGATAGAGCACTGAAAGTAAGGTCTACAACTGCTCTGACATCCCCAAGGCTAGTTACAGAGCTTATTTCCCTTGGATCATTTTATGGAAAGTGTAGGAATTTTTTATGTTCCCGTCAGCTGATAGTGGTTGACACGGCAGAATGTACTGTCTGTCCATCAGCCAGCCTTGGCTGACGCAGCTCGAGGGAAAGAAATCCTGTCAGCCACTATTGGCTGACACGGCTGGTAAGGGTCAAAACCATTTCTTCTGAATAGGCAACCTTGATGTCAGTCATGACCAGTGATTTCTGTGAGTTGTTTGTTCAGTGTTCAACTTTATCCCTGTCTATCCACTGGTGGAACTACATACACAGGTGTATACATACACTCGCTCTGGCTCACACACCTATGCCAGTATGCACACATACGTGCTTGCTGCACTATTGGCTCACACCTGAACATTCTTTCCAAATTGAAGTTCTAAGAGGAAGAATACATGGCTTCTTTTTTCTTTTTTGATTGCTTGTTTTTATTTTTATTAATATTTTCTTTTCAACTGACAATCCAGGCATCAGAAGGTGAGGTGCCATTTGTGACAGGAAGATAAACTTGGAGCTGTTTGTTTTACTGTTTGTGGTGTGGTAATAAGGCAGTCACAGGTGTGGTGTTATTGTTAGTAGTAGTAGTATGTATGTGGTGTGGTAATAAGGCAGTCACAGGTGTGGTGTTATTGTTAGTAGTAGTAGTATGTATGTGGTGTGGTAATAAGGCAGTCATAGGTGTGGTGTTATTGTTAGTAGTAGTAGTATGTATGTGGTGTGGTAATAAGGCAGTCACAGGTGTGGTGTTATTGTTAGTAGTAGTAGTATGTATGTGGTGTGGTAATAAGGCAGTCACAGGTGTGGTGTTATTGTTAGTAGTAGTATGTATGTGGTGTGGTAATAAGGCAGTGACAGGTGTGATGTTATTGCTAGTAGTAGTATATATGTGGTGTAATAAGACAGTCTCAGGTGTGATGTTATTGTTAGTGGTAGTAGTAAATATGTGGTGTGGTAATAAGAAAGCCACAGGTGTGGTGTTATTGTTAGTAGTAGTAGTATATGTGGTGTAATAAGGCAGTGACAGATGTGATGTTATTGTTAGTAGTAGTAGTATATGTGTGGTGTGGTAATAAGGCAGTAGGTGTGATGTTATTGTTAGTAGTAGTAGTATAATGTGGTGTAATAAGGCAGTGACAGGTGTGATGTTATTGTTAGTAGTAGAGTATATATGTTGGTGTGGTAATAAGGCAGTCACAGGTGTGGTGTTATTGTTAATTAGTAATATATATGTGTTAATAAGGCAGTGACAGGTGTGATGTTATTGTTAGTAGTAGTAGTATTATGTGGTGTGGTAATAAGACAGTGACAGGTGTGATGTTAGGTTAGTAGTATAGTATTGGTGAAAAAGGCAGTGACAGGTTGGATGTTATTTAGTAGTATAGTATAATGTGGTTGGTAATAAGACAGTCACAGGTGTAGTGTTATTGTTAGTAGTAGTAGTATATATGTGGTGTGGTAATAAGGCAGTCACAGTGTGTTATTGTTAGTAGTAGTATATGTGTGTAATAAGCAGTGACAGGTGTGATGTTATGTTAGTAGTATATATATGTGTGGTAATAAGGCAGTGACAGGTTGTTTATTGTTAGTAGTAGTATAAATTGTGGTGTGGTAATAAGCAGTACAGTGTGGTTTATTGTTAGTAGTAAGTTAATATGTGTGTGTAATAAGGCAGTCACAGGTGTGATGTTATGTTGTAGTAGTAGTATAATATGTGAGTGTAATAAGGCAGTCACAGGTTGATGTTATGTTAGTGAGTAAGTAGTATATATGTAGTGTGTGGTAATAAGGCAGTCACAGGTGTGTGTTATTGTTAGTAGTAAGTATATTGTGTGGTAATAAGCGCAGTGGTGTGTTATGTTAGTAGTATTAGTATTGGTGTGGTAATAAGCAGTCACAGGTGGTGTTATTGTTAGTAGTAGGTATATAGTGTGTGGTAATAAGCAGTCACAGGAGTGGTTTATTGTTAGTAGTAGTAGTATATATGTGTGTGGTAATAAGGCAGTGACAGTGTGATGTTATTGTAGTAGTAGTAGTATATATGTGGTGTGTAATAAGGCAGTCACAGGTGTGATGTATTGTTATAGTATAGTAATGTGTGGTGTAATAAGGCAGTCACAGTGTGTGGTTATTGTTAGTAGTATGTATATATATGTGGTGTAATAAGACAGTCACAGGTGTGATGTTATTGTTGTAGTAGTATATATATGTGGTGTAATAAGGCAGTCACAGTGTGTTATTGTTAGTATAGTAGTATATATGTGGTGTAATAAGGCAGTACAGTGTGTGTTATTGTTAGTAGTAGTAGTATATATGTGGTGTAATAAGACAGTCACAGGTGTGGTGTTATTGTTAGTATAGTAGTATATATGTGGTGTAATAAGGCAGTGACAGTGTGATGTTATTGTTAGTAGTAGGTAGATATGTGTGTAATAAGGCAGTCACAGGTGTGGTGTTATTGTTAGTAGTAGTAGTATATAGTGTTGGTAATAAGGCAGTCCAGGTGTATGTTATTGTTAGTAGTAGTAGTATATGTAGGCAGTCACAGGTGTGATGTTATGTTGTAGTAGTAGTAGTATATATGTGGTGTGGTAATAAGAGTCACAGTGTGTGTTATTGTTAGTATAGTATGTATTGTGGTGTAATAAGGCAGTCACAGGTGTGGTTTATTGTTAGTAGTATGTATATATGTGGTTGTAATAAGCAGTACAGGTGTGATGTTATTGTTAGTAGTAGTATATATATGTGGTGTAATAAGGCAGTCACAGGTGTGTGTTATTGTTAGTAGTAGTAGTATATATGTGGTGTAATAAGCAGTCACAGGTGTGATGTTATTGTTAGTAGTAGTAGTAGTATATATGTGTGTGTAATAAGGCATACAGGTGTGGTGTTATTGTTAGTAGTAGTAGTATTATGTGTGTTGTAATAAGGCAGTACAGGTGTGTGTTATTGTTTAGTAGTAGTAGTATGTGGTGTAATAAGGCAGTGACAGGTGTGATGTTATTGTTAGTAGAGTAGTATTATGTGTGTGGTAATAAGGCAGTCACAGGTGTGATGTTATTGTTAGTAGTATAGTAATATATTGTGGTGTAATAAGGCAGTGACAGGTGTGATGTTATGTGTTAGTATGTATATTAGTAGTTATGTGGGTAATAAGCAGTCACAGGTGTGTTTATTGTTAGTAGTATAGTATATGTGTGTAATAAGGCAGTGACAGGTGTGATGTTATTGTTAGTAGTAGTAGTATATGTGGTGGGTAATAAGCAGTACAGGTGTGATGTTATGTTAGTAGTAGTAGTATAATGTGGTGTAATAAGGCAGTGACAGGTGTGATGTTATTGTTAGTAGTAGGTATATATTTGTGTGTAATAAGGCAGTCACAGGTGTGGTGTTATTGTTAGTATAGTAGTATATGTAGTGTAATAAGGCAGTGACAGTGTGTGTGTTATTGTTGTAGTAGTAGTATGTATGTGGTGTGGTAATAAGGCAGTGACAGGTGTGATGTATGTTAGTAGTAGTAGTAATAGTTGTGTAATAAGGCAGTGACAGGTGTGATGTTAGTATAGTAGTATATTATGTGTGTGGTAATAAGCAGTCACAGGTGTGGTTATTGTTAGTATAGTAGTATATATGTGGTGTGGTAATAAGGCAGTCACAGGTGTGGTGTTATTGTTAAGTAGTAGTATGTATGTGGGTGGTAATAAGGCAGTCACAGGTGTGATGTTATTGTTAGTAGTAGTAGTAAGTATGTGGTGTGTAATAAGGCAGTACAGGTGTGGTTATGTTAGTAGTAGTAGTATATATGTGGTTGGTAATAAGCAGTCACAGGTGTGGTTTATGTTAGTAGTAGTAGGTATATATGTGGTGTGGTAATAAGCAGTCAC
Organism: Conus canariensis; assembly: GCA_033310375.1. Taxonomy (NCBI): domain Eukaryota; kingdom Metazoa; phylum Mollusca; class Gastropoda; order Neogastropoda; family Conidae; genus Conus; species Conus canariensis. The sequence goes on from CM065715.1 coordinate 1,674,254, forward strand.
AGGTGTGGTGTTATTGTTAGTAGTAGTAGTATATATGTGGTGGTAATAAGGCAGTCACAGGTGTGGTGTTATTGTTATAGTAGTGTAATATAGTGTGTGTGTAATAAGCAGTACAGGTGTGATGTTATTGTTAGTAGTAGTAGTATATATGTGGGTGGTAATAAGAGTCACAGTGGTGTGTTTTGTGTAGTAGTAGTATAGTATGTGTGTAATAAGCAGTCACAGGTGGTGTTATGTTAGTAGTAGTGGTATATATGTGGTGTAATAAGCAGTCACAGGTGGATGTTATTGTTAGTAGTAGTAGTATATATGTGTGTGTAATAAGGCAGTCACAGGTGTGTGTTATTTGTTAGTAAGTAGTATATATATGTGTGTAATAAGCAGTGACAGTGTGGTGATTTGTATAGATAGTAGTAGTAGTAGTATAATGTGGTGTGTAATAAGACAGTCACAGTGTGTGTGTGTTATTGTTAGTAGTAGTAGTAATATTGGTGTAATAAGGCAGTACAGGTGTGATGTTATTGTTAGTAAGTAGTAGTATATATGTGGTGTAATAAGGCAGTGACAGTGTGGATGTTATTGTTAGTAGTAGTAGTATATATGTGGGTGGTAATAAGCAGTCACAGGTTATGTATGTATATATAGTATATGTGTAAGTATATATATGTGGTGTAATAAGCAGTGACAGTGTGATGTTATGTAGTAGTTTATGTGTGTAATAAATCCGGTGTATTTATTGTTAGTAGTAGTAGTTATGTGGTGTAATAAGGCAGTGACAGGTGTGATGTTATTGTTATAGTAGTGGTAGTATAGTAATGTGGTGATAAAGGACGTCACAGTGTTATGTTATTGTTAGTAGTAGTAGTAGTATGATGTGGTGTAATAAGGCAGTGCACAGGTGTGATGTTATATGTTAGTAGTAGTAGTATATATGTGTGTGTAATAAGACAGTCACAGTGTGATGTTATTGTTAGTAGTATAGATATGTGGTGTAATAAGGCAGTCACAGGTGTGATGTTTTTGTTAGTAGTAGTATATATGTGGTGGTAATAAGCAGTCACAGGTGTGGTGTTATTGTTAGTAGTAGTAGTATATGTAGTGTAATAAGGCAGTGACAGGTGTGGTGTTATTGTTAGTAGTAATAGTATGTATTATGTGTGGTAATAAGGCAGTGACAGGTGTGATGTTATGGTTAGTAGTAGTAGTATATATGTGGTGTGGTAATAAAGCAGTCACAGGTGTGGTGTTATTGTTAGTAGTAGTAGTATGTATGTGGGTGTGGTAATAAGGCAGTCACAGGTGTGGTGTTATTGTTAGTAGTAGTAGTATGTATGTGTTGTGTAATAAGGCAGTCACAGGTGTGGTTATTGTTAGTAGTAGTAGTATGATGTGGTGTAATAAGCAGTCACAGGTGTGTGTTTATGTTAGTTAGTAGTATATATATGTGGTGGTAATAAGACAGTCACAGGTGTGGTGTTATTGTTAGTAGTAGTAGTATATATGTGGTGGTAATAAACAGTCACAGGTGTGGTGTTATTGTAGTATAAGTAGTATGATGTGGTGTGGGAATAAGGCAGTAGAGGTGTTGAAGTTATGGTTATAGTAGTATATATGTGTGTAATAAGGCAGTGACAGTGTGATGTTATTGTTAGTAGTAGTAGTATATATGTGTGTGGTAATAAGACAGTCACAGGTGTGTGTTATTGTTAGTAGTAGTATATGTATGTAGTGTAATAAGGCAGTGAGAGGTGTGATGTTATGGTTAGTAGTAGTAGTATATATGTGGTGTAATAAGGCAGTGACAGGTGTGATGATATTGTTAGTAGTAGTAGTATATATGTGGTGTGGTAATAAGACAGTCACAGGTGGGGTGTTTATTGTTAGTAGTAGTAGTATATTGTTGTGTAATAAGGCAGTGACAGATGTGGTGTTATTGTTGGTAGTAGTAGTGTATTAGTATTATTTGTAATCATTATAAAACTACTGTTGATTTGAATTTGTTCTGATAGGTTTGGCTGCCACACCACGTCATGAGACAGGCCTGACAAGTTTCCCCAGCATGCAGGGCCAGTGTGAGACAAGAACATCGGACGCAGAAGATGAGTCTGAGCTGTCTCTGCAGAGAGAGTATCTCAGATCAGGAATCAGAAGAAACAACATTGTCATTCAAAAAGTGCAGAAAAACATGGCATGGTTGGAAGAGAGGCAGAGGAGAAAAGAAGAAAAGAGAGAGAGAGAGGAAACGCAGCATGCAGCTCTGATGGAGAAACTGCAGACAGAAATGGCGCTGATGGAAGAACGGAAAAACAGGGAGGAAGAGCTCCATGGTGTTGTCATGGAGAAAATGCAGAAGGAATTAGAGGTGTGCAACATGACCCTTAAGAAAATACAGGAGGAAATGACACTGATTGAAGACAGGAAGAAAACAGCGAGGGAGAAGAGAAAGAGAGAGGAAGAGAGTGACAAGAAGGAGGAAAATATGTACATGAGATTGAAAGATGAGAGCAGGGCGAGGCAGGAATATTACAACAGGCACTTCAAACTGTGAGCCAGTTAGACAGGCGAAGATCGCAGAATCTGTCAATGGTGAACTGGTAAGCTTGGTGATTTTCTCCCTTTCTTTTTTCTTATTACCAAGCCACAAAGAAACAAAGGACATGAAAGGAAGACTTTGATCTAGTACAAAGCATGCTGTTCTTCTATGAGAAAAAAAAATGTTTTGTGTGATACTTTGTGTTCACAAATGTTTCCCTTGCTATTGCCTTCAGTGGTTTCTGAAAATGTTTTCTATTGAAAATTTAGAGAGGTGGATAGATAGGAACAAAATCTGGGTGTCATCAAGTCTTTTGACTAAGATCTAAAGACCTATCTTTGACTCATAATCAGTCACTTTGAGGTTACTTGTGTCAAGTTTTGTTTATTTTGTGTGTGTGTTGGCACGTGTGTATCACCGTGTGAATATATCATGTCACTGTGTGTGTGTGTGTGTGTGTGTGTGTGTGTGTGTGTGTGTGTAACTCTGTGTGTATGACATTGTGTGTGTGTATGTATATGCGTGTGTGTGTGTGTGTGTGTGACTGGGTGTGTGAGTTGGTGTGTGTGTGCATGCACTCATGGGTGTGCGCATGTGTGTGTCACTCTTGTGTGTGTGTGTGTGTGTCAGTGTGTGTATGTGTCAGTGTGTGTGTGTGTAGAGGAATGCAGTTTTGGTGGTGTTAGAGCACATCTCCTGAAAACCAAAGTTGAGGACAAGTGGGGGTGGAATACCTGAATCTTGTCCTCAGTGGAACGTTCCATCCAGATGTAGGTGGGGGCTTGTTTCTTGTCACAGAAGGGATACAACATTGACTGGACCCATTGTGCCACCCCTGCCACAGGTACCCTCTTCAGACATGGGAGGAGATGTCATCACATTCATTGTACCACCCCTGCCACAGGTACACTGTTCAGACATGGAGATGTTATCACATTCATTGTACCACCCCTGCCACAGGTACCCTCTTCAGACATGGAGATGTTATCACATTCATTGTACCACCCCTGCCACAGGTACACTGTTCAGACATGGGGAGATGTCATCACATTCATTGTACCACCCCTGCCACAGGTACACTGTTCAGACATGGGAGGAGATGTTATCACATTCATTGTGCCACCCCTGCCACAGGTACCCTCTTCAGACATGGGAGGAGATGTTATCACATTCATTGTACCACCCCTGCCACAGGTACCCTTTCAGACATGGGAGGAGATGTTATCACATTCATTGTGCCACCCCTGCCACAGGTACCCTCTTCAGACATGGGAGGAGATGTTACCACATTCATTGTACCACCCCTGCCACAGGTACCCTCTTCAGACATGGGAGGAGATGTCATCACATTCATTGTACCACCCCTGCCACAGGTACCCTCTTCAGACATGGAGATGTTATCACATTCATTGTACCACCCCTGCCACAGGTACCCTCTTCAGACATGGAGATGTTATCACATTCATTGTACCACCCCTGCCACAGGTACCCTCTTCAGACATGGAGATGTTATCACATTCATTGTACCACCCCTGCCACAGGTACACTGTTCAGACATGGGAGGAGATGTTATCACATTCATTGTACCACCCCTGCCACAGGTACACTGTTCAGACATGGGAGGAGATGTTATCACATTCATTGTACCACCCCTGCCACAGGTACCCTCTTCTGACATGGGAGGAGATGTCAACATATACATTGCAGCAACAAAACACAAAACACACTGCACCCTCCTGACATTGACGGTTCGGTGTCTGAAGGGGGTAAGGGAGATGGGTATAGGCTTAACTTCAGCCATACATTGAGCTACACTACCTGTGGTGTTTTTTGTTATTAATCTCACAACATATGTACCATAGGAATCATGTGAGGAAAAAAAGGCAAGCGAAAACGAAGGTAAAACGATGAGAGAAAGGAGGTGGGCGCTGCCTTCTTACCGGCCCCAAGGGCTGTGCAGCCTGTTATCATCAGTGATCGCTAAGGTTATGGGGACATTTCCCCATCCAGTCATTGGGGTGTGGGGAGGGGAGGAGACGGGGGGATGTGCCACCCTTTCTTTTACCATATGTTCCATCTAATTTAATGTATTGAAAAGGGGCATCATTTTCTATTGAAACCTGTAGTTGTTTGAGTTGCTTGCTGGAGTGTTGTGTTCAGATAGCAAGGCAGCAAAACTGCAGGCACAAGGATTCCCTCTTGTTGGCCAGTATTGTCTCCCATATCTCTCTTTTTTGGACATCTATGTTTTATTTAAAGTTTGCTGTGAATCTGTTGTTTAGATGCTTCTGTAATAGCTGAATTTTTCTCTTTTTGTGGGGGGAGGGGGATGGTTGGTAAAGATGGGGGAGGGATATGGGTTGATATACTTTGTTAAGATCAGCGGACGCTTACATCTGTGATAGCTGAATTTTTCTCTTTTGTGGGGGGAGGGGGATGATTGGTAAAGATGGGGGGGGGGGGGGGGGGGGGGGGGGTTGATATACTTTGTTAAGAAGATCGGCTGATGCTTACTGGTCTGCTCACCATTCTGACATTGATAAAAAATGGATGCAGCTTCTGTTCTGGTCTGTTCACCATTCTGACATTGATAAAGAATAGATGCAGCTTCTGTTCTGGTATGCCTTAGTTTGTTTTGTAATAATGCTTTACTTAACACTACTGCTTCGGTGCAGGTCATGTAGTAATTAGCCAGTTTGATGAAGACAGATAAATGCAGTTCACACGCGTAGTATAGCGTGTGAGACAGATCAGCAGTTCCACATCGCTTGTATAGCAGGTTTGAGAGAAGGTTCATGAAATGCAGTTACCAAGTCATTAGTATAGCGTTGAGAGAGATCAGAGTTCACATTGCTGTATATTAAGCAGGTTGATGAGACAGGATAAATGCAGTTAGCCTGTTTAATAGCAGTTTGATAGAATCAATGAAGTTATAGAAGATTCAACGTAAGGTTAGCACATATTGTATAACCAGGTGAGAGACAGGATTCAATGCAATTTTTCACTTTGTAATAGCAGTTGATGAGAAGGATTCAAATGCAGTTATCAGACGTTAATGCAGTTTACACACTTGGCTGTTAGTATTAGCAGGTTGTGAAGACGATTCAAATGCAAGGTTTATCGAGAAGATCAGCAGGTTTAGCAACGTCTGTTAGAATTAAGCCAGTTTGATGAACAGATTCAAATGCAAGGTTTAGCACAGTCCGTGTTAGTAATTAAGCCAGGTTTGATGAAGACAGATTCAAATGCAAGGTTTAGCACACGTCGTGTTATAATTAAGCCAGGTTTGATGAAGACAAGGATTCAAATGCAAGGTTTAGCACACGTCCGTGTTAGTAATTAAGCCAGGTTTGATGAAGACAGGATTCAAATGCAAGGTTTACACATGGCTGTTAAGATTAACAGGTTTGATAGTAGGGATTAAATGCAGGTTTACACATGGCTGTTAGTAATTAAGCAGGTTTAATGAAGACAAGATTCAAAAGCAAGGTTTAGCACACTTAGCTGTTATAATTAATGCCAGGTTTGATGAAGACAGGATTCAAATGCAAGGTTTAGCCACGTCACTGTTAGTAATTAACAGTTTGATGAAGACAGGATTCAAATGCAAGGTTTATCACAGAAGACAGGATTCAAATGCAAGGTTTAGCACACTCATGTTAGTAATTAAGCCAGGTTTGATGAAGACAGGATTCAAATGCAAGGTTTATCACAGAGACAGGATTCAAATGCAAGTTTAGCACACTTGGCTGTAGTATTATGCCAGGTTGATGAAGACGGATTCAATGCAAGGTTTACCATGCTCATTATTTTTTTTTTTTACATACCTGTAATTCGACCTTGACTCTTGTTTACATTTTGTAATTGTAGAAATGAGCATCTGCAACAGCACTGTTTTGCAGGTATAACTTTCTGGTGTCAGCAAATAGCTGCTGTATGGACATTATGACATGCTGTATGGACATTATGACCATGTGTATGGACATTAAAGACTGGCAGCAAACTTGTTATTGTTGATGCTCAGAATTTTGTAATTTGTTTGTGCTTGATGTGGTTATAATACTTGTTTATGATCTGTGCATGTGTGTGTGTGTGTGTGTGTGTGTGTGTGTGTGTGTGTGTGTGGTGAACATTTTTGCCAAATCAGAAATTTCTCATTCAAAGTGGAAATAGTTAATATCCATAAATACGTATTTTGTTTTTTGTCAGCACCTGTTCTCATACTTGAGTCTTACCGCTTGTTCATTACATAACATTTGGTTACATGTCCACTTGCCTTGCCAGACTTTCTTTTCGCAGCTACAAAAAGGGGAACGACGTTCTTCCTTGTTTTAATGTGTATGTACATAACTGTTTTAACCAGGCTGTTTCTAAGCACATTTCCGGTTATTCATACTGGAATTGTTGTTTTAAACTTAGAATAAAATAGTTGAGAGTAACTAAACATACTTCATTGTTTTTGTGTGTTATTTGTGTGTGGTGCAGTGTTTATTCTGATTCATGGCAAGTTTGTTTGCTTTCAGTGGCTGTTCCCAGTTCTGTTCACTTTTGATTCAAACCAGTCATGTTCCTGTTGTCATGGGCTGCAGTGTGCACTATCTCCTTGCTGACCCTTAGCAGACGAAATGGTTTATTCAAGAGTTATCTTCCCCCTTACCTCCCTTGATTGATGAAGCTTGATTTGTTTCATGTAAAATCATTAAAATGTCTGTGAATGTCTTAGAACCTATAAAATTATGATATATAATACAATACTGAATTCACAAAGATTTTATGCATGTTATTTGTTACAACTATATTGGATTGAAAAGCCCACATCTTCTCTGAACTAACATTTTGTGTAGTTGATTTCGACGCCATTTTCAGATCTCCGTAAGTCAAACGATGTCCTCTAAGTGTTTACATTTCCGGATGGTTTTGCTATAAACATGATCTTATTCACATCCCCCCCCCCCCCCCCTCCCCCCCCCCCCCCCCCCCCCCCCCCCCCCAATGATGTGGTGTTTTTAATTTCTTTTTTGAAGATGCCAAACAATGCCACCTTGATGTTGACCTCCAACTGAATGCTGTATTTGGAAAGAAGGAGCTGTTGTAGGCGTTTCCTAAACTTATCAAAGTGTTCACAATTGTGAAATGTGTAGTCTGTGAAGTCAACATCTTGACTTGACGCCAGTGACATGAATTTGTTGTTGCTATGCCCATTTTATTCAGCAAAATGTTTGTGGGGAAGATATGGTGAATGAGCTCAAGACAAATTTTTGGTACATTTGTAGGCAGCTGTGAAGTAGTCATTTTTAATGTCAGTTTGTTTCTCCGGCAGTGATTTTTCTGTTGTCTTACCTTTGCATTTTTGAGTGAGCTCAAAAGACCTATGCTAATGTCAGTTTGGTCCAAGATCAGAGCTTCCTCTGTCATGTTTGTGAGTGATGCTGGTGTCAATTTGGTCCAAGATCAGAGCTTCCTCTGTCATGTTTGTGAGTGATGCTGGTGTCACTTTGGCTCAAGATCAGTGCTTCCTCTGTCATGTTTGTGAGTGATGCTGGTGTCACTTTGGCCCAGGATCAGTGCTTCCTCTGTCATTTTCTAGCTTTGCTTTCCAGTTTGGAGGCATAGCATTAAAAATTGCATTATATTCAAACTGATGTCTTCTTTTCTCATACTTTTCCTCTAATTTGTTCATAGCTCATATATTGCCCATGTGCCCATAGGTCATGGATGTATAGAATTTTTGCTTTCTGCCATTTATGGAAAAACATAGGGGAAATCATGTGTATTTTATGTTTTTATGGTTCCAAAGAGGTTCTCTTCTAATGCTTTTGATATCAGCTTTCATTTGTTAGTGTTGTTGCTCATATTTGATCCATCATAAATGATACACTCCAAAAGTCTAACTTAGCTAAAGTTAGCTGTAGTCTAAGTTAGCTTAAACCCCAAAAGTCTAACTTAGCAACAGTTAGCTATAGTCTAACTTAGCTTAAACTCCAATAGTCTTAGCTACAGTTAGCTATACTCATACTCAGCTGCAGCTAAGTGCAAAATAAAGTCAACACACACACACACACACACACATAAATATCTGTATGTGTCTATCTATGTATCACTCTGTACCTGTCTGCATGCCTGAAATCGCATTAATCAGTCTGAGTGTAATCTTGATATGATGCAAGATACTATTCATTACAATTTTTGCGCATGAAATTATATGATCATATATCCGATGAATGTGTTTACCAGTGATTTTAATAGAGAGTAGTTTGTGAAAGAAGTCAGTTCCATGACACTGAAAATATGATGTGAATTACAGATATACAGTATTTACCATTTAATGGGCAATAGTTGTACTTTCTATCTGTTTGACAATATATGGCATTTTTATGAATCTTTTGTGGCATTTGGATATGTGTGTGTGTGTGTGTGTGTGTGTGTGTGTGTGTGTGTGTGTGTGTGTGCTTGTTTGTATTAATTTATTACTTTTTTTAAAAATCTGGATTCGATAAATCAATACAATGTCTGGCAGTCCCATAATGGCCTGGTCATGCAGGCTTCAAAGTCAATAATTCAGCAGCCACAGAGTAGGTTTTTTTTCCCTTTTTCATTCAGCAAGTTGTTTAGGATGTGACCTTTCTAGGTTGTGACCTTTTCCTTCTGCCATTGTGACAGCCCTGAAAAAGCCCTATGTGGTTGGCAGGGCTGTAATGGTGAAAACCTGTCCTCCACATCTTCATGGGGTGAAAACCTGTCCTCCACATCTTCATGGGGTGAAAACCTGTCCTTCACATCTTCATGGGGTTGGTTGGGCTGTAATGGTGAAAACCTGTCCTCCACATCTTCATGGGGTGAAAACCTGTCCTCCACATCTTCATGGGGTGAAAACCTGTCCTCCACATCTTCATGGGGTGAAAACCTGTCCTCCACATCTTCATGGGGTGGGCTGGGCTGTAATGGTGAAAACCTGTCCTCCACATCTTCATGGGGTGAAAACCTGTCCTCCACATCTTCATGGGGTTGGTTAGGCTGTAATGGTGAAAACCTGTCCTTCACATCTTCATGTGGTGAAAACCTGTCCTCCACATCTTCATGGGGTGGGCTGGGCTGTAATGGTGAAAATCTGTCCTCCACATCTTCATGGGGTGAAAACCTGTCCTCCACATCTTCATGGGTTTAAAACCTGTCCTCCACATCTTCATGTGGTTAAAACCTGTCCTCCACATCTTCATGGGGTTGGCTGGGCGGTAAAGGTGAAAACCTGTCCTCCACATCTTCATGGGGTTGGTTGGGCTGTAATGGTGAAAACCTGTCCTCCACATCTTCATGGGGTGAAAACCTGTCCTCCACATCTTCATGGGGTGGCTGGACTGTTATGGTGAAAACCTGTCCTCCACATCTTCATGTGGTCAAAAAACCTGTCCTCCACATCTTCATGGGGTTGGTTGGGCTGTGATGGTGAAAACCTGTCCTCCAAATCTTCATGGGGTGAAAACCTATCCTCCACATCTTCATGGGGTTGGTTGGGCTGTAATGGTGAAAACCTGTCCTCCACATCTTCATGTGGTGAAAAACTGTCCTCCAATTCTTCATGGGGTGAAAACCTGTCCTCCACATCTTCATGGGGTGAAAACCTGTCCTCCACATCTTCTTGGGGTGAAAACCTGTCCTCCACATCTTCATGGAGTTGGTTGGGCTGTAATGGTGAAAACCTGCCCTCCATGTCTTCATGTGGTGAAAACCAGTCCTCCACATCTTCATGGGGTGAAAACCTGTCCTCCACATCTTCATGGGGTGAAAACCTGTCCTTCACATCTTCATGGGGTTGGTTGGGCTGTAATGGTGAAAACCTGTCCTCCACATCTTCATGGGGTTGGCAGGGCTGTAATGTCCTGCAATTCTTCATGCACTGAATGGCAGGAAAGGTTGTATCAGTATTGAATATTCTGCCAGCTGTGGTAAAGCCTTCGTATTTGTTTGGAACTGCTAAACACAAACAATCGCTGAACATTCAAGATGATGAAAACAAAGGACTAACAGCCAATCGCTAAACATTTAAGACGATGAAAACAAAGGACAGTCAGTCACTAAACATTTAAGACGATGAAAACAAAGGACAGTCGATCACTAAACATTTAAGACGATGAAAACAAAGGACAGTCAATCACTAAACATTTAAGATGATGAAAACAAAGGACAGTCAATCACTAAATATCCAAGACAATGAAAACAAAGGACAGTCAATCACTAAACATTTAATACGATGAAAACAAAGGACTAACAGTCAATCGCGAAACATTCAAGACGATGAAAACAAAGGACAGCCAATCACTAAATATTCAAGAAGATGAAAACAAAGGACTAACAGTCAATCACTAAACATTCAAGATGAAAACAAAGGACAGTCAGTCACTAAACATTCAAGACGATGAAAACAAAGGACAGATGTCAAGCACCACATTTGCAACACTCGATCACACATACTGCATGTTTACTCCATAACCATCCATCTACTCCATTCATCCAAAGCTTGACCGGGGAAACAAGAATTCACTTTTTTTCTTTTAGTTCCCGTTACAAAACCTGTTTTCCTTCTGTATTCAAAACTGCAGTTGTTAGACGTTTACTTAAGAAACCCTCCCTTGATGCTGGCTGATAATCTTAAAAACTACAGGCCTGTTTCTAATTTGCCCTTTCTTTCTAAACTCATTGAAAAGATTGTCCTTCTTCAACTTCACCATCACCTACACTGCAACAACCTCCTCTACCCTTTACAGTCTGCTTACCGCTCTGGCCACAGTACAGAAACTGCTCTCCTGAAAATTGTGAACGATCTCTTGTTGGCCCTCGACGATAATCAAGTATCTCTGCTCTCTCTTCTTGACTTATATGCTGCTTTTGACACCCTTGATAACTCAATTCTTTTGTCTCGTCTGCACGACACTTTTGGTATTTCTGATAAAGCACTGTCCTGGTTTCAGTCTTATCTATCTAATCGAACTCAGCGTGTGTCTATAAATGGGTTCTGCTCTCAACCAGCTGTTCTCCAGTACGGAGTTCCACAGGGATCCGTCTTGGGCCCCCTCCTTTTCGTACTCTACACCCATCCAGTCTCCGACATTGTTGACCATCATAGCCTGTCTCACCACTGCCTTTCTGACAACAATCAAAGTTACATACCCAGCGATATCTCTCAGCTGCCTTCTGCAATCCAACTCACACAACTGTGTATCATGGACATAAATCTGGGATGACAGTTAACAAACTTCAGCTCAACAATGAAAAAAACTGAAATGATCTTCTTTGCACCCAAAAGACTTCTTTCACCTGACTCTATCAAATAGGAAAATTGACTTATTCAGACATCTTCATCTGCACGGAATTTAGGTGTTACCCTTGACTCTGTACTTTCCAGCGACATGTTTCCACAGTCAGCCATGCCTGTTACTTTGAGCTTCGCTGGATTGGTTCTGTGCAACATCTTCTCTCTGTTGATGCCTCAAAACCCCCTGTTTCTGCCTTCATTCTATAAAGACTTGATTACCATAATTCTCTTCTAGCTGGCTGTCCCCAGAATCTTCTTAGTTGTCGTTAGAAAGTACAAAACAATGCTGCTCGTTTGATTCTCAGACAACCCAGATCTTCTCATGTCACTCCCTTACTTCTTTCTCTTCACTGGCTGCCGGTTGAAAAACGAATAGACTACAAACTGTCCTTACTCTGCTTTAAATCTTTGAATGGCTTAGCTCCGTCGTGCCTTTCTGATCTCCTTCATCTCCATGTTCCTTCTAGGCAGTTGCGTTCTTCTGCCCACAACACCATGCTCAAAATCCCTCGATTTCGAACTAAAACCTATGGCGATCGTTCTTTATCTTTTCAGGGTCCGGTTTCTTGGAATAAACTCCCAGTATCTTTGCGTAGTTCAAGCTCTCTGTCTTCCTTCAAAGCATCTCTTAAAACCCTCTTCACTTATCAATAGCAGTTCTTTCTTCCCCTTCCCTTGCCCATCAAATGGGGGTTGCGTACTTCCGGTTAGGCAGTATCCTTTTTTGAGCTCCAAATTTTCTCAATTTTTTTGCCAATTTTCGTGTCTTTTAGACCATGACAGTGTTTAGTTTTTGCATAGTTAATACCCCTTTTTAATCTGAAAACGTGTTTAGGTTCTTTTTAGTCCACGCTTTCTGAAAATTTTGACTTAAACAAAATTTCCCCGAGGTGAGTACTTTTACACTTTGTTTACATTTGTCGGCCATCGATTTTTCCATCTACCGTCTCTGGAAACCATGACTTGTACATGATTCATCATGCCGCAATTCAACTTTACTCTCCTGACACTTGTCTTGTATGCTTTTTCATGGAAATTTTTTGTACGAGATGTTATACCCCCCATGTTGATCAAGTTGTGAGCTTCAACTTCTCTGATAAGACAGTCGTCCGCACTTGTTCATCTGGTTTGTGCCTGTTCACTCAAGCTCTTGCAGACAGCTGGAAGAAGAACAACCACAGATTTCTGTCTTACAAAAACCAGCTTGTGCCCTTATATCTATGTACTCTGTTACTACTACTTTCCTACGCGCCTGAGCCGAACCCTGGACCATCGTCTCAATCTTCTGGTGGGAATGACTCGCATTACCCCTGTGGAACCTGCGACATCTCTGTCAGCTGGTCGGAAAGAGGTGTTGCCTGCGATACATGTGGCATGTGGTATCATGCCCGCTGCCAAAGCATCCCAACACTGAAATACGAAGAACTTCATCATGAGGACATCTCGTGGCACTGCACCATTTGTGGCAGCCGCAATGGAACTACAGCTTTTGACCTTCATGGAGTTGACTGGCCTGACAATTCTGCTTCAAACCTTCATGATGATTCCGATATCTCCTCAACTACGCCAACTGCGATCACCTTCAAGCCTAACCACATGTCTACTCCCACGAGAGCAAACCAACAGAACAAATCCAAAAATAGCAGAATCCGACTACACCCTCCACAACCATATTCTAGAAACTGTCTCTACCTCCAAGTATCTAGGCGTTACCATCACAAGTGACCTAAGCTGGGACATGCACATCAACGCCATCTGTGCTAAAGCCAACAAGACCCTCGGCTTCCTTAGAAGAAACCTGAAGATCCCAGCAGTGCGCCTCAAAGAAACAGCCTATAAGACTTTTGTCAGACCGATCTTGGAGTACGCGTGCACTGTATGGGACCCGTATACCCAACGCAACATCAATAAGATTGAAGCTGTCCAGAGACGAGCAGCACGGTTTGTGGTCAACCGGTACCACAACACATCTAGTGTCACCGCGATGATCGACAAACTGCAATGGCCGACTCTGCAGCACAGACGCAAGGTAGCTAGGCTTGTCATGCTACGGAAAATAATGAACGGAGAGGCGATCGTCGACAAAAGCTGCATCGTGCCAGCCCCTCCCAGACAAAGAAGGAAACACTCCCGCCAGCTCAACCAGATTCTGTGTAAAACCCAATATCGACAAGCTTCGTTCTTCCCCAGAACGATACGTGACTGGAACAACCTGCCTGAAACAGCTGTGGCCGCGGACACCTTGGACACCTTTAAGTCTAGGGTGCCCCCCAGTCAGTAGTTAGTTAGATAATAGGTCCCTTCCCCCCTCCCTCCCCCTCCCCACTCTTACCCCAATAGCTTTTTGTTTTGTTCTTTATTTTTGGGGCCCTGCTGTCTTAGATCAGCAAGGGACCGGCTAGCTCGGAAGGGCGAAAAGTGAAGTAACAGTAGCCTGCCGGAGAACCCACTTAGAGCAGGACTAGGTTTTTATCCTCACTTTGAGGTCTGTCGCTTTCTATCATTTGTTTGTCTTTCATCGCAACCCCCACAAAACGGCGTAAAAATCAATTGGATGATTGTGGCCGTATACCCTGAAGAAGAAGAAGAAGAAGATTCTGCGACTAAGAGTGTGTGTGTGTGTGTGTGTGTGTGTGTGTGCGCGCGCGCGCGCGCGCGTGCATGCTGTTGTGTCCGTTGCTGTGAGACAGTGTGTGTGGGATCATGTGTTGTGATTGTGTGTGCGTGGGTGTGTGTCAATATGCAACCTTGCTTGTAGATGCATGGTAGTTATTGCAATATTCATCTTCTTATTGGTTTCATTTATGTTTTCTTTAACCTTTTGCATATTTGTAAGCGCTTATGGCGTATGATGTAAGATTAAGCGCCATAAATAATCATTATTATCAGTAGTATTTTGCCAGCAAAGGAAAAAAATATTTCACATTTTCACAAAATCAGCTGCATGACACCATAGACGCAGTTCAATTTCTTTTTCTGCAAAAAGCAGCATATAGTTAATACATTTCAAGTTTCTTCTTTTTTCTTAATCATTAAACAGTTGTAGCATAAACATATCTTCTTTAAAAATTCCACCAGCAGGGACTAAGTTTCCAGGAGGAAAGAACTTGAGTCCCGTTGGACGCTGAGGTTTTCTGAAAAGAAACCGAAAGTCCTAAGGTTAGTTAGATTATACGATTTAAAAAAAAACAAAACATTCTATACAAAACATAAAAGAAAAGATACTCACTCTTTCGTTGAGATATCCTTCCTGCAATCCTACCTACAGTTGGGATACAAATTTAAATCTTTACAAAAGTATTAATCTCAAAAAACAATTTGTTTTTTGAGCCAATTGCGAGTTTTCACAAGATGCTTCTCATTACATGAGGTCGTTTTTTTTTTTCTCTCTCTCTCGTATTAATCACATCAGTTGTTTACATTAACTTACCAATAATTTTCTTTTCACTTCATGCATTTATTATTCCCCAACCGGCAACTTACCCATAGGGAATCAATATTTAAACCAAGGAATCCCTAACAGACTTCTGTCTGCGCTACATCAAAATCGGCCTCTCCCTGGCCTCAAGGAAAACTAAGTTTTCCTTTTACAACCCCTCTAGGGTTGAAAACCAGACTAACGACTCGGCCCAAGCCAACGTTTTTTCCTCCTGTCTGGCAACTCCTGGTCTGTCCTACCTATCGGGAACACACCCGTCCTACAAAACAGTGATCTTCTCTTACCAGTCATGTGATTCAGCGTCCAATCGAAGTTAGAGATTCAAGCACCGAGTACCTATGGTGCTGTTTTCTTGTCACAAGTTGAAAACATCACCCATGCTCATACATTGTCATGACAACAGACAGTCACTTATCTCTTTGAACTGAGAGCATAAAGGCTATGACATGGAACCGAGGCTGAAGGGGAGACAAATATGCTCATACATTGTCATGACAACAGACAGTCACTTATCTCTTTGAACTGAGAGCATAAAGGCTATACATGGAACCGAGGCTGAAGGGGAGACAAATATGCTCATACATTGTCATGACAACAGACAGTCACTTATCTCTTTGAACTGAGAGCATAAAGGCTATGACATGGAACCGGGCTGAAGGGGAGACAAATATGCTCATACATTGTCATGACAACAGACAGTCACTTATCTCTTTGAACTGAGAGCATAAAGGCTATGACATGAACCGAGGCTGAAGGGGAGACAAATATGCTCATACATTGTCATGACAACAGACAGTCACTTATCTCTTTGAACTGAGAGCATAAAGGCTATGACATGGAACCGAGGCTGAAGGGGAGACAAATATGCTCATACATTGTCATGACAACAGACAGTCACTTATCTCTTTGAACTGAGAGCATAAAGGCTATGACATGGAACCGAGGCTGAAGGGGAGACAAATATGGATTAAAATTCTGGGCAAAACGAAGACCGCTGTATTTCCCACCAACGTAGATCCCTCAAAACTACCTGACGTCTTGTTGAATTTCTTCCGAGAATAGTCACTATCCGTAATGCATTTGTCTCCTCCAGTCTTTCACGAGTAGCATCCACTTATTCCGGCCCAACTTTGTGTCCAAGTTTGAACCAGTCACCACTCAATGTGTGAAAGAGATTCTCCAGAAAACTGCAAAAAAATCATGTGAACTTGATCCTATTCCGACTTCTCTCCTTTATGAAAATCTCGACTCCATGCTACCTGTCATCACAGATATTTTCAACAAGTCTCTCCTGAGTGGTTCAGTCCCTGGTGACTTCAAAACTGCCATTGTGAAACCTCTTTTTAAAAAATCGTCGCTCGATCCAAATGAATTGAAAAACTTCCGACCAATCTCCAATCTCCCTTTCTTGTCAAAATTTCTAGAGAAATTGGTCCTCCATCAATCATCCCAACATCTTCCTCTGAATAATCTTCTCCGTTTCCACCTGTCAGCCTGCCGTGCTGGACATAGCACAGAAACTGCTCTCATCCAAATCTTGAATGATATTCTGACATCTCTTGATGACGACAAAGTATCTGTTCTTCAGTAAACAATAAACAAGTCGTGAATAAATGTTACTCTGTGTTAGGTTTCCTTATGGGAGCAAGAGTTACCCTACTTGTTTATCGTTTACTGTTCCCTGCCTCATTTCATTTTCAATTTCGTTTCAATTAAATCGAGGTTATTGGTATTTGTTTCTGTCCGTCTTTGTGTTTGTCTTTTGATCTCCCTTGCATATTTAGGTGGATCCTCAGGTGTAGGCTCAAAGATTGTCCCCTACATGTTATACTGTTTGCATAATATCTTAAGTATTTCAGCAGCTTTTTCCTCCCCACACTTTCGTTTGGTTTCATTTACTACCCTTCGCTGGCTGCTTTGGGTGTGCTGTTGTATTCTTTTTTGAACCCTTGGTGGTGAGAACACCACAGTATTATGGACTGTGGTATGTCTCTATATGACGCCAGGAGCACAGACACAACCAGCTGTGTCCCCCTGATGAGTTCCGATCCAGCGGACGAACGAATGAACGAACGAACGAATCTTTTTTAATGAGGAAAAAAGCGGAATAAGCACAAAATGGCTTTTTTGTTTTTACATCCGGCACTCAATAAAGGGAAATATACAGAAAATGCAATAACAACATCAGCAAAACTAATCTAGAATAGAAGTAAACATACATAAACGCTATAAATAGAAAGAGGAAATGGTTAACACAAAAGAACAGAAGACAATCAATGCCTGGAAGAGAGAGGGAGAGACAGAGAAACAGGTGGGGGTGGGAGGGGAGGGGTCATCATATATAGTTCATGAAAAAATGGTTATTGGTAGAGAGATACATATATACAATAAACATTATCACAACAATAAAATTATAACACATTTCTGGAAAAAGAACTAAGATCATTGAACAGGCACCCCATCCTGTAGGCAAAGACAAAAATTTACACTTGACAAGCAGCACCTTTGGAACACTAGATGAGAAGACCAGAGAGAGAATGAATGAATGAATGAATGAATGATTTATTCAGATTAGGCCATAGCCCATACTGAAGGGGTGACACCCGTAATACACGAATAAAGAAGAATTCTCACAAAAAGAAATGGAAAAAAGCAGTTACACACACATACTATGCAAACCTATTATGAATACATCGCCCGTAGTCGCTTTTGTGCTTCGTATATGTAGCTGGCAAGATCAAAGAGGACACACTCATTTCTTGATGTTAATAGTAAGCTGACTCTAAAACTACAAGGATCAAAATAATACTTTGACTTAATAAATTTTACTCGAAGGTCATTGAGAGCAGGACAGCAAAATAAAAAATGTATTTCATCTTCCTTGGCCTGGTAACATAGCCGACATATCAGTCTATTTTCATTCAAAGCACTGTATCTGAATCGATGGCAAGCTATGTCAGAGATACCAAATCTAAATTTAGTCAATGCACTCTTAATATACCTGTCCATTTTCATTTTAATGTATGGCTCAATCATATACGTTGTTTTAAACAGTCTGTATTGTGCAAATCTGTCACTGTTGTTGATATGGTCATGCCAGTCTTGCCATCTGCAATCAATCATTCGTTGTTTAAAACATTTAAAAAATCCCGATATATTTTCAACGCCCTGGTTGTCCCAAACATATGCAAAGCCATATGAATTTAAGCACTGACGAACAGTGGTAGCCCATGTCTTCTTACCATTATAATCCAAATTTCGTAACGTCCTATAAGCTTTAAATGGTATTTTGGTTTCCTCCATTCTGGTTATTTTCAACCAATACTTAATGCATTTTAAAAAGGAATTAATATAAATCGGATACCTTCCAAGTTCGCCATAAACTAAATCATTTGGTGTTCGATTGTCTACATTCAAAAATCTTTTCATAGCATATAAATGAACATTCTCTATTACAACACCTCTCTCAAAAGCCCAGATTTCTGCTCCATACTGTAAAATTGGCTGCACCTGAGAGTCAAATAATTTCGAAAAAACAGAAAATGCGCCACTATTCAATTTGTATAAAATACGAAGTATAACTGTGACTGCTCTCTTTGCTCTATTTGCTAGATCTTGACATCCAAAAGTGAAACTTAATTTGGTAGTAAAATAGAACCCAAGATATTTATATGCATTGACTACAACCATGTATTCACCTCCATAAATCCATCTCTCATTGGGGGGCTCCTGAGGTACACGAAGTTGAGTGACACGTTTTTTCTGACCTCCGTGTATTTATCTTGCTTTCTCCTAGTTGTATGCAGTGTTGTGTCTTGACAGTTGGCAGTGACTGTTGTGAGGGAGTATGCCGTCTGCATCGCTGTCATTCAGGTATGTGTGCGGCATATTTGCTCATATATTCGCGAGTTTTATGTTGAAGCGGATGAAATATAAAGCCGCCATGAGAATGTCGGTGTTGGTGTTGAGGTCGCGAATGGACGGTGTCACTTTAGGATTGTTACTGTCTCTATTGTGCTACGGACATTTGCTCCAACGTTGTGGAGACGTGGAATTGAATCCAGGGCCTTCCTCTGTTAAGCCTGACCAGAGAGAGAGAAAGAGAGAGAGAGTTTAAGAGCATGAATTGGAAAGTTCAGTCATTAGTTGGGTATGAAGTGCCCTTTTAAAGCTATATATGCTGGCATGAACATCAAGAGAGGGTGAAATGCGGTTCCACAAGAAGCCGCCAGAGTAGTGAAGACTGGTTTTCAAACATATCTATTCTTGGACGGGCTATTACAATTTTATGAAAATGGCAATTTTCATTAAATCTAAATTTCTCTGTAATTGAAGGGGGAGCACGACCCGAAAGAATCTTAAACATGAAAAAAGCTTTATTGAATTTAAGCTTCAAGTTTAATGGTAAAATATCCAGATCTGTATAGTCAGAGTATGATAACGTAACCGATTTTAACAAAACTAATTTCAGGGAACGTCTATAAAGACTAAACAAAGGTTTGAGTATATGATTACTAGCTGAATCCCAAATTGTAGATGCATGATTTATATGGGATTCAATATAAGCGTGAAAAAAATATTTTACGTGAATGGCAGTCTAGGAAATGCTTTATCTTAGACGGCTGGTATATCTTTTTCGAAACTGTTTTGCATAAAGACCGTACATGTTCTGACCATGACAGATTGTTGTCTATAACTACTCCTAAGACTTTATGACAGACTGTTTCTTCGATAGTTATACCATTGATAGAAAGGGGTGCGCTCGTATAAGAAAGGTTTTGACGTTTTTGTCTTGTGGTTATGATCATATGTTTGGTTTTGACAGGGTTTAGACACATATGGTTTGATTCAGACCATTCGGTTAGCTGGTTAATACTTTGCTGTAACAACATAGATACTTTTTCTGCTTTGCGATCACACGCAAGAACAGTAGTGTCATCGGCGAACATATCACAAAGCGCTGGGAGAAACAGGGGGAGATCATTGATATATATTGAGAAAAGTATGGGTCCTAGGACAGAGCCTTGAGGAACACTATGTTTGAGAGGCAAAATAGAAGATTGGCGTTCATGAATTGAGACAATTTGTTTTCTGTCGCTTAAAAACGAAGAGATGAGTCCTAGAGCATTACTGGATAAACGTTACAATTTTAACTTTTTTAGAAGCAGTGTGTGGTCAATTACATCAAAAGCTTTTGCAAAGTCAATAAAAAGGACACCGGTCACCTTGTTTTCATTGATATTTGTGAGCCATTTGTCTACTAGGTTGGTCAGTGCAGTGTGGCAGGAGTGATGTTTCCTGAAACCAGACTGATTAGGGTGAAATAAGTTATATTTGTCAAAATGGTTAAGAATGCATCTTCTTAGATGATCCTCTAAAGATTTTGATACCACAGACAGGATAGAAATTGGTCTGTAATTACAACGATCCGAGGTGTCACCTGATTTATAGATGGGTCTTACCCTAGCAATTTTGAAAGATTTAGGAAATTGGTTTTTATATATACATAAATTGAAGATGTAGGTCAGTGTATCAGAAATAATTGGAGCTGCAAGTTTTTGGATTTTGCCATCAATACCGTCTAAGCCACGAGCACATGTTTCTTTGAGACGGATCAGGGCATTATATACATCATGGACTGACATTAAGGGGACGTCTAAGTCTGAGGATATGGCTTTTGAATCACAGAAATCGTTTGATAATGTAAGAGTGTTTTGGGCAGATCTATCTGATTTTATTGTTGTCTTAGCAATATTACAAAAATGGTCATTAAGTTTCTCGGGACACAGGTCTTCATGAGATGTATTTTTACTGATGTTTTTAGTCTGTCAGCTGATTGATAGCATTCCAAATTGCTCTGCTATTGGTATTAGAAGAAACAAGTTCTTGACAGTACTTTTTCTTAACTGCTCGTTTTTACATAATTAACGTGATTTCTTTGGTTTACAAATTCTTTCTTCGTTCCCGTTGACAAAAGGTAATTTCTTTGGTTCATAGCGTCCTGTACATCTTTTGATAGCCATGGTAACAGAGGGCTGCTTCTAACACGCTTGGTTTTGAAAGGTGCATGTTTATCATAAATATTTTAAAAATTGTGGTACCAAACTTCCCAGGCTTCATCAGGATTTGTAAATTGGTAGACTAGGAAAAGATGTGAATTACTCAAAACAAACAAAAAGTTATTTTTATCAAAATTCCGTATGCACCTGTATCTTATAAACGTGTGACCATTCTTCGGAATTTTAACTCCTTTTTTTCGACCAAGTGAAGCATACTGGGAAATGATCACTACAACCATACAGCGGTGAACACACTTCTATTATATTGCTTTTTGTCGTGGTGTAAATGTGATCAATAAGAGTTTTGGATGTGGGTGTTACCCTTGTAGGTTTATCGATTAACTGAACAAGTTGAAAAGATTCATAACAATGAACCCATGTGTTGTTACATTTGAGCAAATCAATGTTAAAATCGTCTAACAATATCAGCTCATCCGAAAGCAAGGAAATATCTTCTAACAGTAGAGTGAAATTGTCAATCCAACTGACATGTTCTGCTGGATTGCAGTATATGAAACCCAGATGAACTGGCTCACATTTTTAAAAATCAACTTGGATCCGTATTGACTCGATGTTATGGTAATTACGAGGTTCAACACATTTAAACTTTATACTATGGTGAATGTACACTACCAAACCCGTCTTTTTGGGATGTTTAGCATCTTTGCGGATTATATTATATCCAGGAATGGAGATTTCAGAATCTAGAATGTGTTCTGTAAGACGTGATTCGGCAAAGCCAAAAATATGGAAATGCTTACCAGCATTTGTCAAAACATACGAAACATCAGATATTTTATTGATTAAGTGATTTATGTTGAGGAATCCCACTCTAAAACCATCTTTAGACGGCCAAGTTTCTAAAGTGTCAGGCATCCTTAAGATCGGCTAAAGCAGACGAAGAGAGGGGGGATACACGAAGTATTAAACGTGGGGGAGGACGGAAGAAGGGTAAGTAGTGACTAATGAAGAAGAGAGGGAGGGGAAAAAAGCCCTAAACAAACAAACACCTCCGCCCCCCCCCCTCCCCCCCCCCCCAAAAAAAAAAAAAAAAAAAAAAAAAAAAAAAACGACGAGCTACAACAACAACAAAGAAAAACAGCAAGGCAGATTAACAAACAGTAATACAAGCTTATGTATATACAATGGAAGAAACTTTGGCCACAAGCACACAAGTAATGCTTGTTGTTTACAATAGTAGTATCTATACTTGAGTCGGTCTTACAAAATTAACGAGAAAGATATTATCATTTCCAAGATCCAGAAAACTGTGAGTGCGTTAACGTGCACATTACATCATAAATTTTAATACGCACATAGGCAAACATTCACAAACCAAAAATATAAACAGACATGCACACACATTTATAAACTACAAATGCGCTAACATGCACAAAACAATATGTATTATTTTCATACGGACATAGGCAAGCACTCATTCACACACTAAAGCAAAGAAAGGCATACATTCAAATTCACTTACAAGAAAAGAAAGAAAAAAAAAACATAAGTATAGGCATACGGAAGTTATTAAAAAAAAAAAAAAAAAAAAAGAGTCATCCTTTATAAGAAGATGAGGATACTGATGGATATTTTCGTGCGCGTACGTACACGTGTACACAAACCTAGGACCAAGCCTATTTCTTTATTATATTAATGACCTCCCGGCAGGGATCAAATCCAAAGTCCGCCTGTTCGCAGATGACACGATGTGCAGCCACACAATAAAGAAAGCATCCGACTAACAGACACTACAAAATGACCTTGATACTCTGACAAAGTGGGAAGAGCAGTGGTCCATGAGCTTACATCCAGAAAAGTGCTCAGCACTGAGTGCTACACGGAGACAGAACAAACACCAACCTGTGTACAAACTTCATGGACACACTCTGGAAGTTGTGACCTCAACCAAATACCTAGGGGTCACGATCCAAGACGACCCAAAATGGGGATCCCATATTGAGACGATCACCTCAAAAGCCAGTAAAACCCTCGCTTCCTTAGACGAAACCTCAAAATCGGAAACAAGAAGATGAAAGAAACTGCATACAAAACCCTTGTTCGACCGATTGTTGAGTACGCGTCATGCGTCTGGGACCCCCACACCAGCAACAAGATCCAGGAGATCGAAAAGATCCAGCGTAGAGCAGCCAGATGGGTCACACACAGCCACAGACCCACAACCAGTGTAGATGAAATCCTACGCTCTCTGAAGTGGCCTACATTAGAGAAACGAAGACAAAACGCCAGACTGGAAATGATGTACAAATTCCACCACAATCTTGTTGACATCAGTTCCAAGTACCTGCCTAGGAAATCCCAGACCAGAAGAAGTTTATGAAAAAAACAACAGCTGCAGCTACGACATCCCACAATGCAGGACAGACTACCGTCAAATGTCATTCTTCCCAAGGACCATCCCAGAGTGGAACACATTACCAGAGGTTGTGGTGACGGCGGAGACCCTGGACCGCTTCAGGTTCAGACTCATCTCTCACCAATAAACACCAACGACAATATCCAACCCCCCCCCCATCCCCCCTCCCTCGCCTCCCTCTACACCCCCCCACCCTACCCCCCCTTCCCCTCCCCCACTTCCTCCTCATCTCCACTCCCTCCTCCCCACCCACCCCTTAAGCTGAAATCAAAATTATGTCTGACAAACACAGCGCAAATCTTCGCAAACCCCCAAGTATACGACAGAGTCATCAGCATAATGATGTTGGTCGTGAACAGGAGAAGAAGAAGAAGACAAACGCACGCACGCGCCCGTGCAAAGCACCCCCCCCCCCCCCCCCTTCCCAACACATCCACACACACGTGCCCGCGCGTGCGTGCGCGCCTCGAAAAGAGACACAGGGCAAAAGAGAAGGGAGTGAGGTAGACAGATACTGAATTGGTGATAAACATGTTATGTCATTACTAAGGGGACAAGCCGCTTTGATTTCTCAGTAAATATGAAGCCGTCCTCAGGGAAAGGCCTAGGAGCAGGCAATACAAATAGATCTGCCTTCGAGAGAGATTCCGATGGCTCCCTCATGCAGTTAGTGAAGAGTTCTCATATTTATAGTATATTTTCTTAATTTCATGTTCCCATTTTCTTCATCTTCAACACTCCCCCCACCCCCACCCCCACCCAAGTCCAAATCTCTGCCAAGTTATTACTGTGATGACAGAGGGGTTCTTGGCCTGCGCTTGTTTTCCCCCCACTATTAGATTGTTCGTCTTTGTAATTGTCTGACTTTATTCAAGTTTAAAAGGCTGTGCCGGTCTTGAATAAAAGTTACTCTGTGTTAGGTTTCCTTATGGGAAGCAAGGGTAACCCTACTCGTTTGTTGTTGAAGATATTTTTAAGTCAGTATATACAGGCGTTTATGTAATGATATGTAGATGCAGTCGCAGTACACGGTGTTTATCATGCCGACTTTCTTAGGTTGCGTGCGTAGGCTAGATGACCCAGACGGTCCGGGTCCTTGGAAGCGTGCATAGTTGATCCGGACGGAACCGGCTGCCTCACACAATTTTCTTCGACACGCGATGTGAAAACAGTGCTCACGAGAAAGCAAAGATTAATATTGTGCTGGTGGTGGAGGGAAAAAAGGAAACACTGTACACACAACACACGTGTTTTTCTGACTAGCCCATCACACACACACACACACACACACATCATCTTGAACCCCCCCCCTTTCTTTTTTTTCAAATCTTTGTATTTTCTTCATCTTCAACCAGGCTGTTCCATATCTTTTCATCTCCCTTGCATCCTTGAACAGATCCTCAAGCATAGGCTTAAAGATTGTCCCCTACATTTTATACTGTTTGCATAATGTCTTTAGTTTTTCAGCAACTTTTTTCCACTCCACACTTTCGATTTGTTTCATTTGCTACCCTTCGCTGGCTGCTTTGGGGGTGCTGTTGTATTCTTTTTTGAACCCTTGGTGGTGAGGTCACAGAGTTATGGACTGTGGTGTGTCTCTATTTGACGCCAAGAGCACAAGTACACTCAGCAATGTTTCCCTGATGAGTCCGATCCAGCGGACAAAAAGTCTATGAGCAGACAGAATAAATATATATATATATATATATATTATATATATGCCATCGAGAGGGAATACGATGGATTACTCATGCAGGTTGTAGTACTTAGAGTATATTTTTTAAAATATAATGTTCCTTCTTTCTTCATCCGCAACCCCGCCCCCATACTCCTTTCATTTACATCAAACGTTTGTCAAGTCATTATTGTATAAAGAAAGAATTGTTAGCCTGCACATGTTGTCCCCCACTACTTATTTAATCAGCACTATATATATATAAACAAAGCTTGCTCTTATGTCTTAGATTGAAGAAATAGGGGGAGATAGGCATTCATATCTGCAGTGGTAGATCATTCTGCCTAACTAACAGTATGTGCTTGAGTGGATGAATGGGGGAAAAAATAAAATAAATGCTTCTCAGAATGAGCCTTCAGCAAGCTTATAGTCTCCAAGGGGGAGACAATCTCCAATAGGGAGGAAAACCACTAACATATAACTCCTGGTCAGATACCAGTATTTCGAAACCTGATTGTTTCTCCTCAGTGACCGCGGAAAGTGGTAATTTGACTCCTCTGCCTTTTCGGTTTTAAGAAGAATGCTATCCCAGAAAAGGCTGGTGTGCCATACCGTAGTATGTTGGTTGAGTTTTCAAAAAACCAACCAAAGGTGCCACCTAAGAAGCAAAAGAAAATCATGAAAGAGCAAAACAAGCTACATTTTCTTATGAAAAGTGGAAAATATAAAAAAAATAACCTCTTAAGATACAAATGCTGAGGGCCAGTTCTTGGAATGAATCTGCAAGGGACTAAATTACAATAAACTAATAAATTCCAAGGATAAGTACCGAGCACCATTCCAGCAACTTCCAGAGCAGCTTGGTGTTGCAGTGACTGCAAGAAATCTTCAATTATAAACAAAGCTTGCTCTTATGTCTTAGATTGCACACCAGCCTTTCCTGGGATAGCATTCTTCTTAAAACCGAAAAGGCAGAGGAGTCAAATTACCACTTTCCGCGGTCACTGAGGAGAAACAATCAGGTTTCGAAATACTGGTATCTGACCAGGAGTTATATGTTAGTGGTTTTCCTCCCTATTGGAGATTGTCTCCCCCTTGGAGACTATAAGCTTGCTGAAGGCTCATTCTGAGAAGCATTTATTTTATTTTTCCCCCATTCATCCACTCAAGCACATACTGTTAGTTAGGCAGAAATGATCTACCACTGCAGATATGAATGCCTATCTCTCCCTATTTCTTCAATCTAAGACATAAGAGCAAGCTTTGTTTATAATTGAAGATTTCTTGCAGTCATTGCAACACCAAGCTGCTCTGGAAGTTGCTGGAATGGTGCTCGGTACTTATCCTTGGAATTTATTAGTTTATTTTATTATATATATATATATATATATATATGTGTGTGTGTGTGTGTGTGTGTGTGTGTGTGTGTGTGTGTGTGTGTGTGTGTGTGACATTAAAAAAAACAAAAACAAAACGAATAAATAACATCCACTGTGATTCATAAGTCCTTGAAGGTTTTTAGTAATTCATAGCAAAGATTGCAAAATGTTTGTTGTGTGCGTGCGCAGGCACACACACGTGTGTGTGTGTGTGTGTGTGTGTGTGTGTGTGTGTGTGTGTGTGTGTGTGTGTGTGTGTGTGTGTGTGATTATTTGTGCGCGACGAATGTTCTTCGTATGACATAATTATCGTGTATCGGTAACAATAACGGCGACAACAACAACACGCACATACACCACCCCATACACACCTACATCTAAGGACTATCCACTTTACACTCTTGCATCGTTTCATTGATGAACACTTATCATTGCACATGCGTATACAGTAAAAACAGGGATTTCTGAGAGCTAAGTCTTATTTCTCTTCTTCTGCGTTTGATTGGATGCGTCAGACTTGTAACCCGGCTGCCATGATGATCTTCTCCAGGTCAGAACGGGCTCCCCAAACCTGCGCCTGTAACTCCGCTCCCCCGGCCAGGTTTTGTGTCGTAGAGCTGAGTGAGTAGGACAGCGCAGGAGGACATGTTCTGGGGTCTGGGGTCCAGTGCCGCATGGACACTGGTCAGTGTAGGTGATCTTCAGGCGGCTAAGGTGGCTCAGCAGTCTGCAGTGGCTGGTCCTCAGTCTGAAGAGGATTGTCTGCTGGTGCCTTTGGAGCTGGTGGATCGGGTCAGCACCACTCTCTGCACCCAGCCTTCTCTTCCACTGGGACTGAAACTGGTTGTGGATGATGGTCTTGGCCTCCCTGTAGGTCACGGGGTGGCTGAACTGCTCCATTTTGCTGCCTGCCTTGGAGAGAGCATCAGCTTTTTCGTTGCCCATGATCCCACGGTGAGACGGAATCCACTGAAGCGTAATGACAGACTGTTTTGAGAGTTCATGGAGGGTAGCCTTGATGTCTTGCGTATGTTGTTCATTTCTTGTGTTCTGAAGTCCCTGCAGCAGAGATCGGCAGTCTGTGAAGAAGACAACCTTCTGTGATGGGCTGCGCCGGTCCCAGAAACATCCTCACTGTGTGGAGCAGTGCTATTGTCTCCGCTCTGTAGTTGGAGGAGATCTTTCCAGTAGAGAAGGCCTTGTGTGTCAATCTTCCATTGGTGTGTCTGATGAAGAACCCTGCTCCTCCATTCTTGACTGCTCCTTCTGAGGATCCATCTGTGAAGATGTGGGTCCACTCACCGGGGGAGCTTTCATTACCTGAGGGGCTTGACGGTCGATTATTTTAATGCCAGGAACTTCGGTGATGATTGCGACATCTTCCAGGTGATTGTCTGGTTCCTCAAAATCTGGAAGCATCTCCATTTCGGCTGGTGAAGCAGGCAGCAGGTCTTCATTTCTGCAATGCAGGCTCTTAGACAGGTGGTTGAAACTTGTTCTCTTTAGCCTGTTTTTGGTGGGGTTCTGCATCTCGGTGTGCATGGGGTGGGTAGGCATACGCAGTAACTTTTCACTGTGGATGAAAACCTTCTCCTCGCGTCTGTCTTCGAGGGAATGTAGACTAGTAAGCTTTTCCATGGCTTGGATTGGGGTAGTCTTCATCCCACCAGTGATCAGTCGCAATCCTGCATTCTGCACTTTGTTCAGGCGACTGGTGTTGGTCTTGGATGCAGTGGCCCATGCAGAACTGCCATACTCCAGGGTTGGTCTGACGGTACCCACATACACCTTCTGCAGGATGCTGCTGTTTGCGCCCCAGGATGTACCGGCCAGCTTCTTCATGATGGCGAGCTTCCTGACTGCTTCGTTTTCAATGTTCTTGAGGTGCGGATTCCATGTAAGCCGCTTGTCCAGCTTGATACCTAGGTATGTTGGGTTGTCTTCTTGTTTCAGTTCTCTTCCATTTATTTTCAGGCTGATGGTTTCTGGCAGTGGCGACAGCGAGAAGACTGTGGCCACTGTCTTGGTGGCATTGATTTCTACGCCCCAGTCAGAGGCCCATCTTCCGACGTGTTCCAGTGCTTCCTGCATCCTGTAGCTGGCTGTGGTTAAATGTTCTGCAGCACTCCAGGCAGCAAAATCGTCGGCGTGGAGAGCTCTGGAGATGTGCTTGGTGAGCTTCTCAGCGATGTCGTCAATGAAGATGAGAAAAAGTGTAGGGAAAATGACTCCTCCTTGTGGTACACCTTGTTGTAGAGTGATTCAATGGCTAATTTTCCCATCAAGTTGAACTCTTGCTGTGCGGTACTGGAGGAAGTTGCGTATCCAGCAGTACATATTCCCTTCCACTTTCTTGTTTAGCAGCTTCAGGAGAAGTCCTTCCTTCCATACCTTGTCGAAGGCTTTGGTCAGGTCCACAAAGACAGCGAGTACCTTTTTCTTCTCCTGAAAGGCGTTTTCGATCTGTTGGGCGAGGTACACAAGCTGGTCTTCCGTACTGTGGTTTTTCCTGTATGCTGACTGTGTGTTGCTGAGCAGGTGATTTTCTTCCAGGTGTTTCAGCAGTCTTGTGTTCACCATTCTTTCCATCACCTTGCCCAGACAACTGAGGAGGCTGATTGGTAGGTAGCTGGACTTCTTGGTTTTGTCTTTCTGTTTCTTTCTGATGGGGATGATGACTGCTTCTCTCCATCGGTCTGGGTATTTCCCTGAGCTCCATGACTGGTTGATGATCAGAAGAAGCTTCTGTTTTGCTGTGGTTCCAAGTCTCCTGATCATGTCGTTGGGAACACCATCTTTCCCTGGGGCTTTCTTTGGCTTTAGTTTTTTAATGGTTGCATTGAGTTCAGTCATGGAGAAGGCTGACATCATGGACGGTGTAGGGTTCTGGTGTTTCAGCTTCTCCTTGGTTTCCTTGCCGACTTCCTGCACTCAGGCATTGGGTATTGTTGCTTTGCTTTCCTCTTTGTAAAAGTCTGCCAGGATGTTTGCTGCTTTCCTTCCCGTGTGGTGCGTACCGTTTTCCTCGATGACGGTTTTGCTGTGTCCCGCTCTGGTGTCTTCATTCAGGGCTTTTGTCAGATTCCACAGCTTGCTGGTGTCCTTCTCCATGTTGAGGCTGCTGGTCTTCTCGTTCCAGCTCTTTTGGAGTTCAGCTTTCTTCTGTTAGTTGAAAGCTTCTTTGGCGTTGTTGTGCCTCACTAGATTCTCTGGAGTGGGGGTTTGCTCCATAGCTTCTCTGGCATTGTCCATTTCAGTGTGAAGCTGTTCCAGTGTGTCACTCCAGTATGGCAGGTAATATCTTCTTTTGCCCCTTGGGATTGCCTGCTTTGCTGCCTGAAGAATTGCATCGGGGAAATTCTGGACGTTCTTGTTCAGGTCATTTGCACAGCAAATGTTTTTGGTGTGGTGGTTAGCCTTTTCTGCAAAGAGGGTCCAGTTGGCTCGTTTGAAGTTCCAACTTGGTTGCATGTTGCGCTCAGTACATCCTAAGCTGGAGATGTTGAGAATGACTGGCAGGTGGTCGCTCCCTCCAAGCTGGGTGCTGACTTCTCTGGACGTGAGCTTGTGAATGTCCTCAGTAGCTACTGCCAGGTCTGGTGTGCAGGTGGTTTTCCAAGCTCTGGAGAAGCATGTTGGTTTGTCGTCCACCTGGTTGATGAGTACTAGATTGTTTTCCATCATCCAATCCTCCACTTCCTCACCACGGGCATCCATTTCCTCATATCCCCAGCTTTGCGAGTGGCTGTTGAAGTCTCCAACCACCAGGTGTCTGTAAGCTTCTAGCTTCACGTTGTGTACCGTAAGAGATGAGGTTGATGGGCTGTAGCAGTTGGTGATCCGTAGGTCTCCACTGGGCAGCAAGAGCTTGACAGTCAGGTGTTCTAGTTCTTGTCTTCTTGATCTGTTTGTCTCCACTGCAGGGATGGAGTTTCTGACAAGGGTAATGATTCCTCCCTTGTGTCTGTCTTCGCGGTCTTGGCGAAATGTCTCGTAGCCTCTTACGAAGAAACGTCGATGATCTTTCAAGTGCGTTTCTTGGATGCAGATGACATCGATGTTGTTTTTGCTTAGAAACTTTTGCAGTTCTGGCTTCTTGTTCCCTAGTCCTTCTGCATTCCACTGAGCCACTGTAAGGGTGGTAGGAGGCTGGGTAGTCTGGTCAGTCGCTCTACTCTGCCTTCCCCCGACCGTCAGGTTAACGGAGGCACCGGTCGCTTGGGTGGGCCCCTTTGAGACTAAGGGCCCGGCTCCGTCCCTCCCCGGTTGTCGCTGATAGGGATGACGCCATGACAACAAGGTAGTCTGACGCATGACCATAATCGTTAATGCGTGTGTGCCCTAATTTATCCCCAGGACCTGCGCCGTAGCTGACACACTCCGTCTTCGGCAGGCTGGATGCTTTTGCCATTTAACCCATGGCTGGGGTAAGGCTTGGAGCAGTGTCAGGGCGTATCCACATGCCGGTGGGCCTTCACTCAAGTTCCTTCCATTTTGGTGGGGGCCTTACTCCTCCATCTGGACTGGTCTAGCCTGCGGCTTTCCTTGACTGGAGAGGCCGGGATCTAGTTTTGATATAGCGCCAGTATTCCGCCCCCGTGCCGCGTTAGTGAAAACAACCTGCCCCATGTCTCCCTGAGGAAACACCCACATTAACGTGGCGAGAAGGTGCGACTATGGTGTTCACCCTTTCTTAATGGAAGAAAGGGATCTTCGCAGGTCAGTCTTATTTCAGTCGATGTGTGTTTGGTCATTTGTGTCTGCCACAAGAAAGACCCAGTATGAGTCTGAGCCGTTCTCTAGGAGTCTTCGCAGTGTTGGCCCTGAGATTATTCCAAAATTAGACTGGTGGGTGATGTTTCTTTCCTTTAAAAGTCTGGATGTGCGGCCACTTCCTCTCTTCGTGTTGAGCACATGCGCGCGCGCGCGCGCGCGCGCACACACACACACACACACACAAATAAGCGAGCACCCATTTTCGTGTACACACACATGCGCGCGCGCGCGCGCGCGCGCGCGCGCGCGCGCACACACACACACACACACACACATTTATTGCTCATTGTTTTTCATGTTTATTTATGTCACTAATGTTTAGTTAGTCAGCAGCACGATTGTAATTTCTCAGAATTGAGATAATAAAGTATTCTTGTATCTTGTACACACACACACACACACACACACACACACACACACACACACACACACACACACACACACAGAGTAATATATTTGGGGAGATTTCTGTTAAACGTGTCAAGAAAGGTCATTTCCTGCAAGTATTTGGAGGGAATCACGGCATCGATGCGATCTGGTGCATTGTTTTGATCAAAGAAATATTGAGCAGACTGTTTTTATGAAATGGCAGAGGTGAGCTTGCATTGTATACCATAGTTGGTGGTTGCTGTAAACCATTAAGCATTATGATTGTAATGACATTCACACATAACATTGGTTCCAGGGGCTTTGCTCCGTCTCAAACACTTGGGCAGACGATCGTGATACGATGACTCGATCCAAGACTGATGACATACAGTCAGCTTGGCTGAAATAGATGGTGAATGTGCAACATGTCAAATATTCATAGTACATTAGTACTGTATTATTCAGCCATGAGCCAAGTTTTTGCGGTGTAGTAAACTTCATTCGTGACGAAATCAAATTTCAGAACTGCGCCTTTGGCTCATGCACCGATTCTGGCAGGGGAGAGAATTTCGGTGCCACCGCTTTTGTCGCCCCACTGTGAAACGTGCTATGGTAAATAAAGCTACAGAAAGAAGTGCAGTTTAGCTCTTATTGTCTCCGCACTCCTTGGTCAAGCTGTTTATTGACCTTGTTTTCTTTTTTTTTTTGTTGTTTTGTGTTTGATTTTGCACATTCATTTAATTACATACAGGTACAGCCACCCTCTCATCATCCTACTTTTTTTTTTTTTTACTGTTCTCAAATTGGCTTTATTACTATTAGCCTAGGCCTTGTGGCCCCCTCATTGATAACATGAAGGGGAATATTTAAATGAGATTCTAGTTACACAGAAGCTGTGAAACAAAAACTGGAAAAATTAAATCCAAATAAATCCAAAGGCCCGAATGATACACACCCAAGAGTCCTCAAAGAGCTATCAGATGAATTAGCCCACCCATTGTGCATATTATTTAATAAATGTTTTAGTACTGGAAAGGTACCAGAAGACTGGAGGAAGGCAAACGTTACTTGTATCTTTAAAAAAGGGGAGCGTAGCCAGCCGGGAAACTATAGACCCGTCAGTCTAACAACATGTGTACTCTGTAAAGTGGCAGAAAGCTTTGTTAAGGAACATGTATACACTTTCTTAGAAGAGAAGAATTACTTCAATGACTGCCAGCATGGCTTTAGAAAAGGAAGATCGTGTGTAACACAATTACTACAAGTAACAGAAATCTTATCCAATAGAGAGGACATGGAAGAGAGTACAGATATTATATACCTTGACTTTCAGAAGGCTTTTGATAAAGTTCCACATATAAGGCTTATGATGAAAATAAAAGCAGCTGGAATCAGTGGCCCACTTCATGGCTTTATTAAGGATTTCTTAGCAGATAGACAACAAAGGGTAAGGGTTGAGGGGGCACACTAGGACTGGGCAAAAGTGAGGAGCGGCATACCTCAAGGCAGTATCTTAGGTCTCTTGCTGTTTATCATTTTTATAAATGATCTGCCGGACAGCATTAAAAGTTACTGTAAAATTTTTGCCGATGACACAAAGATATTTGGGAAACCAGGCATTCAACTACAAGAGGATCTTGGAAAAGCTGTGGAATTGTAAAAAAAAAGTGGCAAATGAGTTTTGATGCACAAAAATGTAAGGTATTACATATGGGAAGTAAAAACCCAAAAGTGATATATAATATGAGAGATAATAAAGGTGACTTGGTTGATGTGACAGAGACTGATGCTGAAAAGGACATTGGTGTGACATTCAGTTCGGACCTAAAGTTTGATACCCATATACAAAACATTGCCCAAAAAGCAAACATGATGGTTGGACTAATAAGAAGATCCTTTTCATATATGGATGAGGATATGTTTAGAACATTATATGCAACAATGGTCAGACCAATACTGGAATATGCACAAATAATCTGGGCACCATGGTTAAAGAAACATATAACAACCCTAGAGGCAGTACAGAGAAGAGCGACAAAGCTAGTGTCACACATAAAGGACTTAACATACGAAGACAGACTGAAACATTTGAATTTGTTTTCACTAAGCTACCGATGAAGAAGAGGGGACCTGATTCAGATGTGCAGACTTATCAAGGGAAAGGACAATATTGACATAAATGAATTAGTGACCTTTAATAAAGGAAACAGAACACGTGGACACACCTTAAAGTTAAAAAAGTTAAATGGAATAAAAGATTGCAGAAAGTATCATTTCTCTAGAAGAGTCTTTCAAGACTGGAATAGGCTTAGCGATAATACAGTCCTGAGTACCAGATTGGATGATTTCAAAGACAAAATAGACAAATTTTTTTCAAGCACACATTGGTGCACAAAATAGTCCACATTTGTCAACGACTGGAAGCAAGTGAGGGAGCCCATAATAAGCCGTGAGGCTTAGGGCCCATACCTGATACCTGATACCTGATTTAATTGGGGTTTGGTCATATGAATTACGATGTAATCAGCCAGTCAGTTAAGAGTCAAAGCCATAGAAACAATCAAACATTCTTCCAATTCTGGAATTTTGTCCAGAAAATTCTTGAAACTTAAAAGATTTTGTGCAAATTTGACTTGAGCATCAGATTCATTCCAGTGGTATGCAACTCTGTAAGAAAAAGAAAATTTTTGTTTGTTAGTCTGACTGTGCTTAAAAAATAAATTGCATACTGAATTTGTTGTGCTATAACACTGTTGAACAGACAAAAAGAAGGTCATCATTACTATAAAAAATCTTGTAGATTTGAATATTCTGATCGCCTGTGATCCCCATTCCTTTGAGAGGCTGGAGATTTAGGTACTGTTATGTCTCTGAATATGACATATATGTTTCTGTCTTTTAAAAATTTTGATGGCATGTCTTTGCACCCTTTCTGTTAATCAGGATCAGGATTTGGGGCATTGTATCAAACAACTTAGCCTATTTAGGCTTGTTACGCCGCTTCTGTATATATATATTTTCTTATGTCTGTTGGTCCAGTCGTAGACTAGCTAAGTGTATATTATCCATCAAATTCATATTTTATTTTAGTTTTTAATTCATGTTTATCTATGTGCTTCTTAAATACATTGACACTAGGTGCACATTTAATGTTAGTTGTGTTTAATTCATTCCAAATTTTGGTAACCCAAGTCTTTGCATGGTCTGTCTTTTAAACTTAGACACCATGAATTCTTAACATATTCCTGTGAAGTGGGAGAAAAGTTTATACAATTTAAGAAAGAGATCTTTGTTTAAATTTGAAAAACTTCTCTGTATAATATTCAACATCTGGTTAGCCTTATTCACCACTCTGAAGACCTGAAAATCTGAAGATACTCTACTGTCAAAGGTCACTACCAGATCCCTGTCCTCTGCAATATACTTGGCAGTTGTCAACATTCAACACTGATTACATATAATGATATACAAAGCTGCCAAACATTATGCTTTCCTCTGTAATATACTTGGCAGTTGTCAACATTCAACACTAATTATATATACAGAGCTGCCAAGCATTACACTTTCAACTGTAATATACTTGGCAGTTGTCTATACAGAGCTGCCAAGCATTACACTTTCCACTGTAATATACTTGGCAGTTGTCTATACAGAGCTGCCAAGCATTACACTTTCCACTGTAATATACTTGGCAGTTGTCTACACAGAGCTGCCAAGCATTACACTTTCCACTGTAATATACTTGGCAGTTGTCTACACAGAGCTGCCAAGCATTACACTTCCACTGTAATATACTTGACAGTTGTCAACATTCAGCATTAATTACATATACAGAACTGCTAAGCGCTACGCTTTCGGCATGGCATGCTACAAGTGTGTTGATATTGCTACACATTTAGCATGGCATGCTACGAGTGTGTTGATATTGCTACATTGCTACACTTTGTGATGAAATGCTAAGCCAAAACCAAAAAATTTTGAAAATGAAAAAAGTACATGCTTCATGGACTTAATGGCAGTTAAAGAGAATCCAAACATTATAGAAATTTAAACTCTAGACTTAGTTTTTTTTGTGAAAAAATGGCCAAGTTCAGTAAGGAGAGGTAACTGAAGATGGTTGTGATTCTGCCGTCTTGTTGGCTGGTTTCATTGCTGACCATTTTGTTTTGATGTAGGTCAAGTCAGAACCATGACATGATTGTGGTAACTAGGAAGAGTTACTTCTCCTTAGTCCACAATCATATCGTGCATAAAGCGAAGTATGACTTACATGCTAGCAAGTACGGTGTCTTACATTGTATAGGAATGCTATGCTTGAATTTGGAATGCTACATGTATTTAAAATATCAAAATTATATGCTGTACTTTGTAATTATGACTAATATGAGACCTTGGGAGCTATGCATATGTATGCATTCTTGATTATTCTTACCACATGCAAAATACCACAATCTGATACATTCGAAAATGAAATCCAGACTTTAGACCGGTCTTGCAACCTATCTATGACATTTTGTGTGAAACTGGTGTTTGACATAGTATTGTTTAGTTTTGTATCATCAGCAGATATTTTACACATGGTAAGCAGTGAACCCTGCAAATCATTAAGGAATATTGTAAACAAAACAGGTTCAAGTGTATAACTTTGAGTGATGCTATTCAAGAACTTGTTTTCCTTGATTTCATTGGTCCTAAACCGAAGTGTTGTGATCTACCTGTTACGATCGGAATGTTCTTATCTGACTGTAAAATCTTTTAAAATACCATAGGCAGCTAATTTCACTTGGAGCCTTTCATATGATACAGTGTCAAGTACCATTTTGAAGTTCCGGTGTAAAATGTCTATGTCGTGACTCCCATCAGTTAATGACATTATGTCCTCCATTACTTCCAAAAGCTGATTCACATATTTTTTAAAAACAAAATTTGTGTTGAAAATCAACTTTACAAATTATAATCAGTAAGATGAGACACAGTAGGGTCTCTAGCCACACTTTCCTAAATTAAACACAAAACACATGCCAGACTCACACTGTCTAAATTTGAGACAAAACACATGCCAGACTCACACTGTCTAAATTTGACACAAAACACATGCCAGACTCACACTGTCTAAATTTGAGACAAAACACATGCCAGACTCACACTGTCTAAATTTGAGACAAAACACATGCCAGACTCACACTGTCTAAATTTGACACAAAACACATGCCAGAGTCACACTGACTAAATTTGACACAAAACACATGCCAGACTCACACTGTCTAAATTTGACACAAAAACACATGCCAGACTCACACTGTCTAAATTTGACACAAAACACATGCCAGACTCACACTGTCTAAATTTGACACAAAACACATGCCAGAGTCACACTGTCTAAATTTGACACAAAACACATGCCAGACTCACACTGTCTAAATTTGACACAAAACACATGCCAGAGTCATACTGTCTAAATTTGACACAAAACAAATGCCAGACTCACACTGTCTAAATTTGACACAAAACACATGCCAGACTCACATTGTCTGAATTTGACACAAAACACATGCCAGACTCACACTGTCTAAATTTGACACAAAACACATGCCAGAGTCATACAGTCTAAATTTGACACAAAACACATGCCAGACTCACACTGTCTAAATTTGACATAAAACACATGCCAGACTCACACTGTCTAAATTTGACACAAAACACATGCCAGACTCACACTGTCTAAATTTGAGACAAAACACATGCCAGACTCACACTGTCTAAATTTGACACAAAACACATGCCAGACTCACACTGTCTAAATTTGACACAAAACACATGCCAGACTCACACTGTCTAAATTTGACACAAAACACATGCCAGAGTCACACTGTCACAAGTTGTAGTTTCCTGGGTCTGACCTTGATCTTTTTTGAAGGGCTGACCTGCGTTGGCTGTCTCCCAGTCCTGTTTCCAGTGACTGCTCAAACAAGAAGCATAGAGGAACAGATAATTCATCACTTGCCTTCTTTTGGTGGAATAAAGTCAAGACCTTCGTATTTCCTTGAGTCTGACTGATTGATCATGCTCTTAATTATGCTGTAGCCTGAGCAGGTGCTTCAGCTCAGTTACACATATTCTAAGGAAAAGAACATTCATGTTCACACCTTAGCAGGTAAAAATACTTAACAAAAATTAATTTCACTTTTTTTCTGAATCATTAATGGCCATTGTGCCACCCCGCATTGTCAAATCACAAATACCTGTATATTTTTTCCATTCTGTCACTGACATTCTTCCAAAATCCTTTGGGATTATTTTTCGCTTGTTAAGAAATTTTCTTTTTATATTTTCGAGTTTACTTTACCAGCTTGGTGCATTGATTCCTCTCATTCAAATAGGTCTTTCCAGATTGAATTAGCAAGGACATTGTATATATACAAGTTGTAATTAAGTCTCCTTTTCCATATTTTTCATATTGGTGTTTGCCATATTTTGTCACCCTTATTTACTTTTGGTATGCATTCTTCCATACCCTTTTTAGCATTCCTTACATGTGGTTCCAGACTTCCTCTGTACTTATTTTGCATACAGCCATCTGCTCTTGTTCACAAACAATGTTCCTTAATTTAGAGCAGTTGCCATGGATAAATTGTAATTCATGTAAACACAATCAACTTGAGGCTTGACTTAATTTCTAAAAATGTACAACTAGAATGTCAAAACATTTTATCTCTTACATCATTACTTTGAGAAAAAAAAATGCACAACTGGATTGTCAAAACATCAAGATCACTTTACCAACAGAATCCATGACAATTTAAGGTTTTTGTCAGTGACCAGCATCCAATCATCATGGTAAATGAAGAAGTACAAACTCATTTAATCATCTTGTAATGCCTTTAGTCAGAATTGAGCTGTCGATGATTCTTTTAATGGAATGAAAATGCTGTTTCAGATGGACAGGGAGGACGGCTCGGTGTGTCAGTTCTGCTGGCAAGGCTCAGAGGTGGAGAATGTGGCTGGACAGCTGCATGTAGAGAAAGTGGAGTCTGGCAAGGTCATTTCTGCACACCACCGCTGTTTGGTCAGTGCTTTCACCGTGTGTTTTACTTTCTTTGTTTCTTTCTGTGTCAGCTTCTGGAAACGATATTATCAATGGAATTGTTTATGCTCATGAATTTTGTATGGCCTTTTTTGATTTTGACCCTATTATTGCTCCGTATTAGTTATTAGCTATTATTGCTCTGTATTTGTTATTATTGCTCCGTATTAGTTATTAGTTCTCAGAGCCCAGGTCAGTTGTAAAAGATAGTAAACTTGTTCAAAATTTTTGTGAAGGCAGAAGCAGTGTTTATGAATACGATCATCTTTATTTGCAAATCTGACTAAATGTACTAAAATGCTGAATTCGAATGGCTACTACAGGAGAAGTCTAATTCATTAATTTGTGTGGTAAGTACATATAATCTCTTTCGCCCTATTTTACATATAACCTCTTTCACCCTATTTTCAGGGTGTTAGCTTTTCGGGCTTGTAATGGGTATTGGTTTTTTTTTTTTTTTCTGTGTGTGTGTGTGTGTGTGTGTGTGTGTGTGTGTGTGTGTGTGTGTGTATTTGTGTTTGTGAGTGTGTGTGAGTGTGTGTGTGTGTGTGTGTGTGTGTGTGTGTGTGTGTGTGTGTGCTTGTTAATAATCGTAGTATGGCAAAGTCATGGAAAATATAAGAAGTGGCTTTTTTTTTTTTTTACTGTAAAAGAAAGTAAATAAAGCAAGGCCTCTAGTATAATCGTTTTATGCACAATTTTTGTACTTGACTTTAGAAGATAGTTATGCTGTATGATTACTGTATAACTTATGAAATAAAAATGATATATCATGGAAACGTAATCATGAATAAATATTTTGATATTAGCCTCATTCCAAAATTGTATGTGGTGTATCCATTTTGTTAAATTTTTATTATTGGTACTTTACTCTTTAAAGTCCCTTTTATTTTACAGCTTAAGAGGCAGAACCAGTTAATCCATGTCCACAAAATGTAATCGTTGTAAGTGTTTTTGCTCTGTATTTCAGAATCTTTGTAATGTGTGTGCAGCAATATGCTTCAGGCCTGACTCAGTACAAATGTGAGGTGTTTGGTGGGTTTGATGTCGGTGAAGTGGAGAAGGAGATTGCTCGTGGCTTCAAACTGGTATTGATCTGTTTGGTTCTAGCCCCTGTCTGTCTCTTTCTCAGAGAGGATGTCGTCAATGTTTTTGTGTTGATTTCTGTATGTAACCTCTTATAAACAAAGGAATTCATTGCTTTATGTTTATTTGAGTTCGGGCTATTCAATCTGCCCAAAGTAGGTTATGATTTAGGTATGTTTGATATTCCCCCTGAGAAACACCCTCCCACCCCACCCACCATTCCCCTTTTACTGACTGTGACCGATGTATGTTCTTCTTCGAACGCTTCCCATCATTGGTTCTTTCCCATACCCAATCAATAACCTTACAGTTGCGTACATTTACGCCCTTGACACTGAAATCTGGAGGCAGAATGGTGGATGAAAATGAAGAAAAATGAACAACTGTCGTTCAAAGTAATTACCATCATGTACTGCTGTACGTAAAGCAAAGGATTTTCATCCCGCTTCTTTTCCATTTATCTTTCTTTTGGAATTGCTGAATACACATGTCTGGATAACTTAGGGCCGTTCAGAAAGTTCAAGTTATCAGGGAGTTGCTTGAGAAAAGAAAGGAAAAAAGAATTGAACTTTGGAGATAGGTTAAAGGTTATGAAGAGAAGTGGTAAGGTGAGATCGCAGTTTTCATTTCAAAATCCTTTGATGTGGGAAAGACCCAGATCCAAAACATTTTTCATTTTCATTTTGTTGAAAGAAATTCTTGTGTACAGCTGTTTCATTTTGGTTTGTTTTTAAAGGGGTCCTCACCCATAAATAGCATGTTTGGGTTGTTCAAAAGTATGATCGAGCGTGTTTCGATGTACGTGTTACTTTTCTTCTGGAACTCACTTCTATCCTTGTTTCGGGTCGTGCAAGTAATAATAATAATAATGAATACTTATATAGCGCCTATTCTCGGCTAGAGACCAAGCTCTAAGCGCTTTACAATCAACACTCGTTTACACAACGGGCTGCCTACCTGGGTAGTGCTGACTGAAGAGCTGCCAGCTGGCGCTTCATTCAGTCGTTTCCCGTGTCATCCAGTCAGTATCGTTCAATATCGATCACTCATTTTCCTTACTTCCTTCATTCTTTGCATTTCTCACGCAGGGTGCATGCTATGTGTAACGTGTCATCCATACAAGTAGCCAAATCATCACTCGCCACGGAGATTGCCGAGCACAGGACGGAAAGAGACGAGAGTCGGGGATTCCGCAAGTGACGTATAAATGCCAACACCTCGAGGTGATAATGGCAGATGCTCCGAAATTTAACTTGAGATAATAATCAGGGTTCCCAATTTGATTAATATTTTAAAGGGTTTCTTCACTCTATGTTTGCAGTTTGTTTGTCTGAGTTTTGTTTAACGTCCACGCCCAAACTAAGGATATGCAGACGGCTGGATCGTCTTAACCTGACACCAGCGGGCCAGGGTGGATATCGGGGCTAAACCATGGTCATTTTAACAGGAAAAATTCCACATGAAAATTTCCAAGACCAACCCGGGGTCGAACCACCGACATTTTGGTCATGAGTCCAGCGCCTTATTCACCAGGCTGACCGTGGCCTCCATGTTTGCAGTTTTAAGAAGGTGTTTCCACCCTCAGGTAGACATTTTACAGGTTGACCATATTATGTACAAGTACACACATACGCACGACACAGATAGTACATGATATACACATGCACATACATACATCTGTTCACACACACACACACACACACACACACACACACACACACACACACACACACACACACACACACACACACACATTACCGTGGTATTAAATAACTTTAAAATGATTATGTGATAAACCACATTTTCCTTCAGTTGTTTAGATCTATCAGATAATGCCTTTTCCTTTGAACAGGAGTTTGTCAGCTACTGCATCATCACACTAATTCTCTTCCCTGCTGTAGAAATCTTTTCAACAGCTGTTCACTTTCAGTCCCCCCCCCCTCCCCCCCCCCCACACACACACACTTTTTTGACATTCCTCATTTTCAATCTCACTCTCTCCACTTAACCCGTTCGCTGCTTGAAAATGTTACAAAGGCTTTCCCAGTGCCAGGGAAATCTAATGATTTGGGGGTAATAATTAACAAAAAATTTAGCTCAGAAATTACAAAAGATATAACAATGAAATATATATGATTTTTGAAGGAAATTGAATGAAGATTTTGAATCTGGGCTTCTTTTGTTTTAATTTTGATAATAAAAAAATATTTAGGCATTTAGATCTGGATAGATTTTTTTGCAGGATCAAAAACATATGTATTTACCACTACAGCTTCACATCCAAAAAAGAACACAAAGCAAAAAAGTTGAAAATAAAGTTTGTATTGTCACACTACACACGTAAATGAAAGTAAAACAGTTTAGAAGTCTGTCAAGAGGCTCGCACTCTATGCAGACAGGTCAGTCCACGACCACGCTCCCCTCCCCCCACCACGCCCCCTTGCTGGACTTCAACCCTCTCTTTCACTCCTCCTCCTCTCTTCTGCCCCATGTCACGCCGCGAGCAGGCCACGCTCCCCTCTCGCGCTGACTATCACATCACTGGCCACTGGCACGCAGTGCAGAGTACACACAAGGCGAGCTCGTTCGACGCTGGCAAACCAGTCAGCTGAACACACACTGAGGTCACACAGCCCGACTCAGTAACTGACGAATACGGTCAGCAATTCCGTCACAATCATCATCTCACCTTCATGCTCGAGTAAGTTGTTGAATAAAAGATTATTGTCTTTGTCAATAATGATTAGCAGAGCCTGCTCAGCTGTGTAAATACGTTGATTTGGTCGCTACCCTTGTCGAAGGTTGCGCCGCCATCTTTGCAAGCGAGACGAAGTGCTGGCTGGTCATCCAGTCAGTGATGAGAATAAATGGGCTTTCCCCTCACGTGTGGTCATTTGCATATCATTTTAATACTACAGACATATAAGGCTTACTACGCACACTCTATTTAAGTCCGTTAATAGAAATAGTAACGAATGAAAATTCAAGAAAAATGCATGACGTCAGTGGACGGCCCATAGGCACTGGGAAAGCATTTTTACTTTGGCGTCAGCTGACGGCTTATAGGCACTCTTCAGGTTAAATTCTGAAGTCCCACAATGACTATTAGAATCTGAGGGGTCTTTTACAATATATTGCAGTCAAAGGTTCTGGCTGTTATTTTAAAAACTGATGCGTGACGTGCCGTACATCAGATCTAAGCTGCAGAACTAAGCTCATTATTCTCGTACTCACCAGGGCAGTTTATAGCATACAGACATACCACACCTGCATACATCTTAAAATGCACACTAAGTCACCATACTGTATCCAAATACTGATAGATAATTCACTTACTAAAGCATATGGTTGTTGGGCGGAAACTTGAACTTGCAGGGGTGCCTGATGTTCAGCAATGTCCTGAAAAATAAAAACCCAAACTATTATTCACTGGAGTCCAAAGTTGTTAT
Organism: Conus canariensis; assembly: GCA_033310375.1. NCBI lineage: Eukaryota > Metazoa > Mollusca > Gastropoda > Neogastropoda > Conidae > Conus > Conus canariensis. Next base: position 1,717,790 of record CM065715.1, read on the forward strand.
TTGTGGACATTGACACTTTCTTGTTAATAAGAATCATAACTTCAGTTTTGTTGGAAACAGCAACAGCAGGGAAAAAAAATCAATCACAAACATGCAACAGTTTCAGTGGCAGCAGGCAGTGTGACTGACTGACTGCCACTATGACTCTGGCATGTGTGACTGAAAGTAACAATGTATGTTTCAGTTTGATGCCAACACTCTACAAAAACCAACAACTATCTTTACAACCAACCATGCACTGAGAATGAAATGAAACACAAAAAGATCAACCACCCATTCCACAAACCTTACCTTCTTTACGTCTCTGAGCTTGGCTCTCTTGCTTCTGACAGAATCTGTGTCACTGTTGCGTTTGAGGCTTGCACTTGCAGCTGGCGAATGAACAGAGAGTGCTTTAATACATTTTTCTGTTATGATAGTTGGCACAACATCCTCTTTCAGCTGTCTTCGGACCCGAATTCCAGCTTCCACCTTTACCTTCCAGGTGTGGTGGTCTTGGAAACTGTGCTCTTCGATGTGACGACAGCAAATGCCATGATAACTGTCCCGAAGAACAAAATCTTTCCTCGTTGTGGTGACAAAATTTATCCACAATCGCCTAAACTGGCTGGAAGCACCTGGAAAAGCATGAACGCTTACTCTTTGCTTATTTCCTGATGAAATTCCGCAACCAGCCCCATCTCACTTCAGCCGAAAACGAAGAGCGACTTGGCTTTTTGATGTCATCAATCGGGAAACCCCCCTTTTATCGAAATCTAGGCTCTCGTTCCTGTTTTAGCCTCTTGCTTTCCCAATCCGCAGGAAATGCTGCTCTCACTGCAAGATGAGAGCACTGGCGGCTGATTCGGGGCTTGGTTTCACAATACGACCACATACCAAAACCGTGTATTTGGTCAAATAGATCTGTAAAAATGGGTGAGAACCCCTTTAAGAGTTTGATAGAGAGTGAAATGTATACAGTCTCTTTGCTGTTAACAACATTGGTGTGGAATGTTTTTTTTTCTTCTCATATCCTTCTTCATATCCATACATGTGTGTGTGTGTGTGTGTGTGTGTGTGTGTGTGTGTGTGTGTGTGTGTGTGTGAAGCCAAAAAAATCTTTCCTTCCCTTTTCCCTCACCTCCCCACCACATTTTTTGTAGATTTGCACTATGGTAATATTGGGAATAAAAGAAATTTTAAGTGAAGTGGAGAAACGTGCAGAATAAACAGCGGAAAATAAAAGTAACATTTTGCTTAAGTACTTAGTTTTTGCTTGAATTTGATTTTCAGGTGTTTTTGTTTGTTTACTTCTGTGTGTGTGTGTGTGTGTGTGTGTGTGTGTGCGGGGCGCGCGCGCGCATTTACTTCTAACAATCTGTTACTATCTGTGCAGTGTATTTTGGTTTCATTTAGCAAGTGTGTGTGTGCTTTCAGAGAGTGTTGAGCATGTGTGCAGGGCCCCACAGTGTGCACTTTATGTCTGTTGATTTCTGGCAGCGCTGTTCCATCTGCAAAGGGAACAAGGGGAGGAAGTGTCGAGGGGCGTCCTGTGGCTGCGCTGTCAAGTACTGCCGAAAGAGCTTCCACTTTCCCTGCGCCAGCAATGACCCCGTGGCCGTCACCAAGCGACTGGTGGTCACCAAGGACAAGCATCATCCCGAGGAGAAGTTTGTCCTGTATCGGTGAGGAGAAGTTTGTCCTGTATCGGTGAGGAGAAGTTTTTCCTGTATTGGTGAGAAGTTTGTCTTGTATAAGTGAAGAGAAGTTTGTTTGTCCTGTATTGGTGAGGAGAAGTTTGTCCAGTATCAGTGAAGAGAAGTTTGTCCTATATCGATGAGAAGTTTGTCCTGTATCGGTGAGGAGAAGTTTGTCCTGTGTCAGTGAGGAGAAGTTTGTCCTGTATCAGTGAGGAGAAGTTTGTCCTGTATCGGTGAAGAGAAGTTTGTCCTGTATTGGTGAGGCGTTTTCCTGTATCGGTGAGAAGTTTGTCCTGTATCGTTGAGAAGTTTGTCCTGTATCGGTGAGAAGTTTGTCCTGTATCGGTGAGGAATTTGTCCTGTATTGGTGAGGAGTTTGTCCTGTATGGGTGAGGAGTTTGTCCTGTATGGGTGAGAAGTTTGTCCTGTATCGGTGAGAAGTTTGTCATGTATCGGTGAGGAGAAGTTTGTCCTGTATCAGTGAGAAATTTGTCCTGTATCGGTGAGGAGAATTTGTCTTGTATCGATGAGAAGTTTGTCCTGTATTGGTGGAAAGTTTGTCCTGTATCAGTGAGAAGTTTATCTTGTATCAGTGAGGAGAAGTTTGTCCTGTATCGGTGAGAAGTTTGTCCTGTATCGGTGAGAAGTTTGTCTTGTATCAGTGAGAAGTTTGTCTTGTATCAGTGAGGAGATGTGTGTCCTGTATCAGTGAGAAGTTTGTCCTGTATCGGTGAGACGTTTGTCCTGTATCGGTGAGAAGTTTGTCCTGTATCGGTGAGGAGAAGTTTGTCCTGTATCGGTGAGAAGGTTGTCCTGTATCGGTGAGGAGATGTGTGTCCTGTATCAGTGAGGAGAAGTTTGTCCTGTATCGGTGAGAAGAGTTGGACACAAGTTCCACTTTTCTTTCTTTTTCGTGCTCCCAATTCTGATAGAACAGGGAGTACTTTAGAATGGGAACGAAGAAATGCTGTCTGTCTGTCTGTGTGTCCGTCTGTCTGTCCGTGGTCAGAATGTGTTCCACTCACTCCAGACAAAACTTCTGGGCCGATCTTTCTGAAAATTTGTTAAGTATGTTCATTATGGGTCATGGATGATGCCCAATGTTGTATTTTAACCAGAATAGCCGTTACTAATGGCTATAACGGCCCAAACAGAATAGCCGTTACTAATGGCTATAACGGCCCCAAATATCTAGAAAATGATAACGCAAACAAAAATGACGTCAAAGCTTCTTTGCGTCATAAGCGGAAGTGACAAAATACATTATGACGCATGTTTGATTGAGACGTCGTATTCAAGATAAACTGGGAGTACGTTTATAATATGCTTTGCATCTTGTTTTCCTTTTCCTTTTTTGTGACTGTGAATTGCATCTAGTTGATGTTGATGTACTTTTTGGCTTTTTTGTTGTTGCCATATTTCATTGTAGGCAAAAATGACATCTAAAGCTGCAGCTTATTTTGTATTGGCTGGTATAAAGAGTAATAAAACATACACACTCACACACACACACACACACACACACACACACACACACACACACACACACACTCACACACTCTCACACACACACACACACACACACACACACACACACACACACACACACACACACACACCACTCACTCACTCACACACACACACTCACACACTCTCTCTCTCTCTCTCTCTCTCTCTCTCACACACACACACACACACACACACACACCACTCCCACACACACACAACACACACACATGCATGCACGCGCGCGCACACATACACACACACACACACACACACACACGCACACACACACACATACGCACACACATGCACGCTCTTTCTCTCACTCATACACACGTTCATGGAAGGCATGTGTACACACAGGCACATTAAGTAGATCTGTTACCAGGTAAATAGAACGTAAAGTACCAGGATCTTATGCCTTGCATTTCTATTTTGAAAATAACAAAAATGAGAATGAAAGAAATCTGATCTATGAGGACCTCTGATTGTTGATATCTCATCATGGGACGTTTATTCGACCATAAAGCTCTCTGCTTAGCAAGCTGACTGGATTGTTGATATCCCATCATGGGACGTTTATTCCACCATAAAGCTCCCTGCTTAGCAAGCTGACTGGATTGTTGATATCCCATCATGGGACGTTTATTCCACCATAAGCTCCCTGCTTAGCAAGCTGACTGGAGGTAGTTTCTATTGTAATGAAGACTACCCTACAAATTGTTGATGTTTTCAAATTTTCCGTCGTGCCATGCTATAGCAGCAGCAGCTGTAAGTTAACAGAACTGATGTTTCACAAGATATAGTAGTACCGTTAGGTCTTATTTCACTATGATGTTCATGTAAACTGCTGATCTGATGTTTTACAAGGGTAACCATTCTGGTTAGGCTGGCTTGTAAGTGACACATGAGTTAATGGAAACTGGAATAGAGCTAACGTGCAACATGCTCACCCTGTTCTTGCCCATTTTGATCAGTTGAAACCATCTCGGTTTTTGCTGTCAGAAATTAAAATGACATTCAGATGATGAATCCAACACCATCTTCACATAGTGCACACAGGGCTGAATATTTTTTATGCAAGAAAATGAACATGTAGAAAATGGAGATATCCCATTGTGGTGAAACACCCTTGATGCGTTTCGTTTTATTTATTTGTTGACCCTCTGAAATTAGAAACTGACCCAGGAAAACTGCATCAAAGGGACATAATGATCCCCAGAGTTGTGTGTACATGGGATACTCAGGTCTGGTTGAATTGGCGCTATTCTTTGCTGATAACAGCTTCTGTTAGGATACAGCTTTTATACTGATGCTTGAATATTGCTTGTCTAGTTTTCCAGAACGTTTCTACAGATGAGGCACACTTAATACAAAACTGTTGTGTGAAACAAAAAGACTTTGGTGTGGTACTGAAGTTTCAGTGTAGGATAGGATTAAGCATTTCTGAATCAATGTTTTATTTTTTAGCCTGGTATAAAGATAAGTTGTTTTCTTTTTTGTTATTGATTTGAGTCTTTACGCTTATTGTGGATTAAAAAAAGGATACGGGTAAATGAGAGAATGTTAGACCTTGAATTTTTTAGCATTTGACCTTTAGATGTTTTAGGAAAACATTTACTCTGAGTTTTTAGTATTTGACCCTAAGATTTTTCAGCAAGGAGTCAGTGTGACCATAGTTTGAAAAAGTTGCTGGAACATTGGGTCAAGGAAATAGTCCTAAGCCGTGCAAGATACGTTTGTAATAATATGAGAGGATCCACAGCTTTTCAGTGTTACTTCAAGATCTGAACTGGAGGTAAAGTCAAGACACATCAAACTTCAGTTGCTGCAAATGTACAAAGTCATCAGCACCATCATCACACCTCTCTGGATCCCTCCCTCATTTGTGACAATTCCAGCAATCTCAAAAGTTCAGAATGTTTTCCACCAGAATCAACACATTTAGTTTCCGTTTCTTCCAATCCCAGTCTGGAACTACCTGCCAACAACAACAGCAGAGGCCTTGACCTTGGCATCCTTCAAAGGGGAGCTGAAAGAAGGCGTGGTAGGTGTGACCCCAGTAGGGCTGGTGAAACCAGGGCTGTGTTGGCGGGGAGTGTGCCCTGGGGACTGCAATGGTAGCAGCATTGGCATGGATACAGATGTGAACAGAGGTTAAATCGTTTTTTTTTCTTTTTCTTTTTTTTTTTTTTGCTCCACCGAAAAGCGTGATTACAATGATAAAGAAGGATGCAACTCTTGGATTGTCAAGCCAGTTTTGGATGTGTTGATTAATTATGAATGGTGATGATGAATTGTATGAATATGGTGATGGTGATGAGTAGGATTTGTTATGATTATACTTGTTGCGGTGATTGTCTTGATCCAAAGATTTTAGGTAAAAGAATTTCTGAATTTCTTATAAGGATTTTTTGTTTGTTTTTGTTTTCTTGACTTGTGAGTTGACTTCAGCGCAGTGACAGCCCCCATGTGGCCCTTTGCATTTAGCTGGGCTGTAAGCAACATTACCTTACCTTCTGAATTTGTTTTTTTGGAAAAGGTGCACTCCCTTTGATGATTCAGATGGTGTGTCTGGTTCTTCCCAGGGTCTTCTGCTCTGCTGCCCATGAAGTGGTCTTCCGGAAGAGTCTGCAAAATGGTATGATGATCACACAGTTTGACTACATCTTTACAGTGCATTATAGCCAGGTCAATACAGACTCTGCAAAATGGTATGATCATCACACAGTTTGACTACATCTTTACAGTGCATTATAGCCAGGTCAATACAGACTGCAAAATGGTATGATCATCACACAGTTTGACTACATCTTTACAGTTGCAGACCTGAAGGACTGGATGACAACCAACAAACTACAACTAACCGACGACAAGACGGAACTCATGTTCGTGACAAAACAGCCTAACCATCCTTCTCTGCCTTCAACTGTCACTATCAATGACTGTGTTGTCTCTGTCTCCACCTCTGTCCGCAGTCTAGGGGTCATACTTGACCAATCCCTCTCCCTTGAGAAACAGGTTTCAAATATTTGCAAGATTGCCTATTTAGAACTAAGAAGAATCAGCTCTATACGTCACCTTCTCTCTACAGATGCTACAAAAACTCTCATTTGTGCATTTGTCTTATCTAGAATAGATTATTGCAACTCACTTTTGGCTGGCCTTCCAAAATACCTGATAGAAAGATTACAGCGAATCCAAAATCATGCAGCCCGAGTCGTCTGTAGAGCAGGAAAATATGATCACATTTCGCCTCTACTCCACTCTCTTCACTGGCTATCTGTCTCAAACCGTATCTCGTACAAAATCTCAACTCTCACTTTCTCTGCTCTCTTTGAAAATGGACCTTCTTATCTCTCAGATCTCCTTAAAATCTACAACCCCTCTCGACAACTATGCTCCTGTGCTGACGACCGCCTTCTGCGAATGACTCGCTTCAGGACTACTACTGGTGAAAGATCTTTCTCTTTTCAAGCTCCAGCGACGTGGAACAGACTGCCAGACTCTCTCAGACATTCAGATTCTATCTCTCTTCTTTCAAGTCTAAACTTAAAACCCATCTATTTTCTCATAATTAGTCAATGCTGTGGGGGGGGGGGGTGGGGGGGGCAACCTAACTCATAGCCGTCTGGGCCTTTTCAAATGTAGCGTATGTGTATGTTCTCTATTATATGTATTTGTTGTATGATTGAACGTTATAGGATTAAGTTTTTGTAGTGATATTTGAAAAATAAGTGAATGTTACATTGGTAGGATTAGGATTTGTTAGTTACTGTAGTAATAGTATTTGTAGTTGGGTGTAAGGTGTATTATTGTATATGAGAAGGGTGAATGTAGTATGACTTTGTAAAGCACTTAGAGAAATTCGTTTGATTAAGCGCAATATAAGAAACCATTATTATTATTATTACAGTGCATTATAACCAGGTCAATACAGACTCTGCAAAATGGTATGATCATCACACAGTTTGACTACATCTTTACAGTGCATTATAGCCAGGTCAATACAGACTCTGCAAAATGGTATGATGATCATACAGATTGTGTAAAATGGTATGATGATCATACAGACTCTGTAAAATGGTATGATGATCACATAGTTTGACTACATCTTTACAGTGCATTATAACTAGGTCAATACAGACTCTGCAAAATGGTATGATGATCATACAGACTGTGTAAAATGGTATGATGATCATACAGACTCTGTAAAATGGTATGATGATCATACAGACTGTGTAAAATGGTATGATGATCCCACAGTTTGACTAAATCTTTACAGTGCATTATAGCCAGGTCAATACAGACTGTGTAAAATGGTATGATGATCATACAGACTGTGTAAAATGGTATGATGATCATACAGACTGTGTAAAATGGTATGATGATCATACAGACTGTGTAAAATGGTATGATGATCATATACACTCTGTAACATGGTATGATGATCACATAGTTTGACTAAATCTTTACAGTGCATTATAGCCAGGTCAATACAGACTCTTCAAAGTGGTATGATGATCATACAGACTCTGTAAAATGGTATGATGATCACATAGTTTGACTAAATCTTTACAGTGCATTATAGCCAGGTCAATACAGACTCTGTAAAATGGTATGATGATCATACAGACTGTAAAATGGTATAATGATCATACAGACTGTGTAAAATGGTATGATGATCTCACAAACTCTGTAAAATGGTATGATGATCACACAGTTTGACCACATCTTTACAGTGCATTATGGCCAGGTCAGTATAGGTGTGTTTGCAGGAGACAGACAGTGGATATGTTACCAGTGTCTGCATGTGACAGGTGTGCACAAGTCTAGGTCTTGGCTTCATGCATGCGGCTGTCTCAGTGTATGTATGTACATGTTCTGAATGCGGAAAGAAAAAAAAAAGAAGAAAAGGATGTAGAAAAGGGAGGACTTTGAGATTGATTCTGTAGAGATCTATCAGTAACCTGTTTTGTCATTGGATGTAGGAAAAGGGAGGACTTTGAGATTGATTCTGTAGGGATCTATCAGTAACCTGTTTTGTCATTGGATGTAGAAAAGGGAGGACTTTGAGATTGATTCTGTAGGGATCTATCAGTAACCTGTTTTGTCATTGGATGTAGGAAAGGGAGGACTTTGAGATTGATTCTGTAGGGATCTATCAGTAACCTGTTTTGTCATTGGATGTAGGAAAGGGAGGACTTTGAGATTGATTCTGTAGGAGATCTATCAGTAACCTGTTTTGTCATTGGATGTAGAAAGGGAGGACCTTGAGATTGATTCTGTAGGATCTATCAGTAACCTGTTTTGTCATTGGATGTAGAAAAGGGAGGACTTGAGATTGATTCTGTAGAGATCTATCAGTAACCTGTTTTGTCATTGGATGTAGAAAAGGGAGGACTTTGAGATTGATTCTGTAGGGATCTATCAGTAACCTGTTTTGTCATTGGATGTAGAAAGGGAGGACGTTGAGATTGATTCTGTAGAGATCTATCAATAACCTGTTTTGTCATTGGATGTAGAAAAGGGAGGACGTTGAGATTGATTCTGTAGGATCTATCAGTAACCTGTTTTGTCATTGGATGTAGAAAAGGGAGGACTTTGAGATTGATTCTGTAGAGATCTATCAATAACCTGTTTTGTCATTGGATGTAGAAAAGGGAGGACTTTGAGATTGATTCTGTAGAGATCTATCAATAACCTGTTTTGTCATTGGATGTAGAAAAGGGAGGACTTTGAGATTGATTCTGTAGAGATCTATCAGTAACCTGTTTTGTCATTGGATGTAGAAAAGGGAGGACTTTGAGATTGATTCTGTAGAGATCTATCAGTAACCTGTTTTGTCATTGGATGTAGAAAAGGGAGGACTTTGAGATTGATTCTGTAGAGATCTATCAGTAACCTGTTTTGTCATTGGATGTAGAAAAGGGAGGACTTTGAGATTGATTCTGTAGAGATCTATCAGTAACCTGTTTTGTCATTGGATGTAGAAAGGGAGGACTTTGAGATTGATTCTGTAGGATCTATCAATAACCTGTTTTGTCATTGGATGTAGAAAAGGGAGGACTTTGAGATTGATTCTGTAGAGATCTATCAGTAACCTGTTTTGTCATTGGATGTAGGAAAGGGAGGACTTTGAGATTGATTCTGTAGGGATCTATCAGTAACCTGTTTTGTCATTGGATGTAGAAAAGGGAGGACCTTTGAGATTGATTCTGTAGAGATCTATCAGTAACCTGTTTTGTCATTGGATGTAGAAAAGGGAGGACTTTGAGATTGATTCTGTAGGATCTATCAGTAACCTGTTTTGTCATTGGATGTAGAAAAGGGAGGACTTTGAGATTGATTCTGTAGGGATCTATCAGTAACCTGTTTTGTCATTGGATGTAGAAAAGGGAGGACTTTGAGATTGATTCTGTAGGATCTATCATAACCTGTTTTGTCATTGGATGTAGAAAAGGGAGGACTTTGAGATTGATTCTGTAGAGATCTATCAAGTAACCTGTTTTGTCATTGGATGTAGAAAAGGGAGGACTTTGAGATTGATTCTGTAGAGATCTATCAATAACCTGTTTTGTCATTGGATGTAGAAAAGGGAGGACTTTGAGATTGATTCTGTAGAGATCTATCAGTAACCTGTTTTGTCATTGGATGTAGAAAAGGGAGGACTTTGAGATTGATTCTGTAGAGATCTATCATAACCTGTTTTGTCATTGGATGTAGAAAAGGGAGGACTTTGAGATTGATTCTGTAGAGATCTATCAATAACCTGTTTTGTCATTGGATGTAGAAAAGGGAGGACTTTGAGATTGATTCTGTAGAGATCTATCAGTAACCTGTTTTGTCATTGGATGTAGAAAAGGGAGACTTTGAGATTTATTCTGTAGAGATCTATCAGTAACCTGTTTTGTCATTGGATGTAGAAAAGGAGGACTTTGAGATTGATTCTGTAGAGATCTATCAATAACCTGTTTTGTCATTGGATGTAGGAAAGGGAGGACTTTGAGATTGATTCTGTAGGGATCTATCATAACCTGTTTTGTCATTGGATGTAGAAAAGGGAGGACTTTGAGATTGATTCTGTAGAGATCTATCAGTAACCTGTTTTGTCATTGGATGTAGAAAAGGGAGGACTTTGAGATTGATTCTGTAGAGATCTATCAATAACCTGTTTTGTCATTGGATGTAGAAAAGGGAGGACTTTGAGATTGATTCTGTAGAGATCTATCAGTAACCTGTTTTGTCATTGGATGTAGAAAAGGGAGGACCTTGAGATTGATTCTGTAGGGATCTATCAATAACCTGTTTTGTCATTGGATGTAGGAAAGGGAGGACTTTGAGATTGATTCTGCAGAGATCTATCAATAACCTGTTTTGTCATTGGATGTAGAAAAGGGAGGACGTTGAGATTGATTCTGTAGGAGTCAACCAGTAACTTGTTTTGTCACTGTTCCCGGTTTTCTTGAAAACGGAAAGTTCTTGGGATAAAAAAAGAAAACGACAAAAAGCTGTACTCTTAGTTCTTGGGGATTAAAAAAAAATGGTACACTTAGTTCTTGGGGATAAAAAAACAAAAACAAAAAAACTGTACTTATCAGCAGGGCTGTTTTCAGCTGTGATGTACCCATGGCTTGAAAATGGAGAGGAGGAGGAAGTCTCTTACAGCATAGAGGGTGAAAGAAATACTGAGAGAAGTTGAATGGGAAGAAAAAGAATAGTGAAGTAGTCTGAGAGTGTAAACTTGAACATGAACTGTGAATGTCAGTTCCTGTTGTTAAGGTACATTGTGATTTTGGACAAAACCAGACTATAGCACACGAAAAAGCAGACATGGACTGATGGAGTTGTAGTGAGAAAGCAACGCATCAAAGCATCCTAGTTCTTGATAGCATTTGAACAACATGTATGTCATTTTGATACAGTGTGAACCTAATTATGCAGCTTCCTTTAAAAGAAATATGTATGATATATTTATTTTTGGATGTTCAGTTTTTATTCATCTGAGTTGGTATGTGCTGTAACAATGATAGTTGCAATCTATGTTCATGTGTGCAGACCTGCGTGGGTCAGCCAGGAAGAAACATCGCAACAAAAGCTTGGATAGCCGTAAAGAAACTCACTGTAGTTTCCAAACGGAGGTGTCACAGGAACGGCGCGCAAGTTCAGGAGACGCCGGCGGCCACAGTGAGGTGGCGGTTTCCACCCCAGTCAGCAGGTCCCTGCACTCTCCCCCAATGCTGACGGAGAGCCCCCTGCCGGCAGCTTCTCCAGAATCGTCATCGACACTGGCTGGCAGCAGTATGGAGGACGAAGATGGTGAGCTTCTGTGCCTGCATAATGATGTTAAATGATTGCCTTATTTTCAGTTTTATCTCACCTGCCCTTGCCTTTTTTCAGTCTTATCTCACCAGCCCTTGCCTTTTTTCAGTCTCATCTCACCAGCCCTTGACTTTTTCAGTATCATCTCACCAGCCCTTGCCTTTTTCAGTCTTATCTCACCAGCCCTTGCCTTTTTTCAGTCTTGTCTCACTAGCCCTTGCCTTTTTCAGTCTTATCTCACCAGCCTTTGCCTTTTTTCAGTCTTATCTCACTAGCCCTTGCCTTTTTCAGTCTTATCTCACCTGCCCTTGCCTTTTTTCAGTCTTGTCTCACTAGCCCTTGCCTTTTTCAATCTTATCTCACCAGCCCTTGCCTTTTTTCAGTCTTATCTCACTAGCCCTTGCCTTTTTCAGTCTTATCTCACCTGCCCTTGCCCTTTTCAGTCTCATCTCACCTGCCCTTGCCTTTTTCAGTCTTATCTCACCTGCCCTTGCCTTTTTCAGTCTCATCTCACCTGCCCTTGCCTTTTTTTTCAGTCTTATCTCACCTGCCCTTGCCTTTTTTCAGTCTTATCTCACCTGCCCTTGCCTTTTTTCAGTCTTATCTCACCTGCCCTTGCCTTTTTTCAGTCTTATCTCACCTGCCCTTGCCTTTTTCAGTCTTATCTCACCTGCCTGTCAATTGCATTACTATTGCACTGCACATTCCACCATCTGTACAATCAGGGTTGTGTCCCCTGCACTAGCAGTGGCAGCCGAAAGGGAACAGTCAGTATCAGTCATTGCAGTGCTCCATATGCAGTGAGTTTGTGCAGTATACATGTAATGAAATCGTCAGATGTGTTTCACAATTTCAGACCAACGAAGGGAGATAGGTTGCAGAATGTTTGTCATTTGGTAGATCTGTGCATAGTGTCAAGGATGAGTGCATCCATTTTGATCAGCTGATGCAAGAGCTTAAAACCTTGACCAAATTTGGCATGTTCGACTGCACCCTCTTCAGTAGATGAAAACAAACATCATATTGACAAAAAAATTTTGCTTTGTGTGCATCATCAGTATTTAGTGACGTTATTTCAAGAGAATCATCTGTTACACTCTGCATGCACGCACATATGCAGGGGGCACGCACGTATGCACACATGCATGCATGACTTTGTTTTAGGCGGAAAAACTTCATGCATTGTAGTAAACGTTTCCATGGATATGTGTACAGTGATCAAGATTTAATTTCTGCCTGATTTCATTATCATATTTTGATAGTCTTCCTTGCATTGCAAATTGCGGAAATCCTGGGTTTTGTGTCTGTGTTGTGGTTGTAGGAATGGTGAGCACGGAGAACAGTGATGACAACATGTCGCAGGAAGACTCCATGATGTTGTCCTCCCCTTCAGTCACCAGTTCCAGTGAGCACGTCCAGGCAAAGACCCTGCCTACACCTGCCCAGTCCAGACAGCAGACAGCCAAGAACCAGTTCAGACCTGCCCAGTCCAGACAGCAGGCAGCTAAGCCTGATGTGTCCCAGCCCCTGTTGTGCCGCCTGTCAGAGGAACTGAGCACCATACACCACGGGAAGGACGGGAGCGCTGGGAAGATGAAGGACGGGAGCGCTGGGAAGATGAAGGACGGGAGCGCTGGGAAGATGAAGGACAGGAACGCTGGGAAGATGAAGGATGGGATCGCTGGGAAGATGAAGGACGGGATCGCTGGGAAGAGGACTACAGGCTCTGAGCTAGGCCAGCAAATGAAAGATGAGGTCCAGAATGAGTGGCCTTCAAAGGAAGCAGACTTTAGGACTGCCTCCCCTGGTGAGGAGAGCATGGAGAACAAATCGCCCAACATTGTGCCAGTGCCAGCAAAGAACCCCGTGAAAATCGTGAAGGCTCTGACCGACTGCCTGTTCAATGTGGAGAATGGCTTGGTGCTCCATTCTCATAAGGACGATGCAGTGAAGACTCAGCTGCCTGTTGTGGAAAAGGTGGAAGTCAGTGCCAGCAAAGCTGCAGTGAGCTGTAAAAAGCCTGCAGTCTTACCAACATGTCCGCTCAATCCAGGCAGGCCACGGAACATCAGCAAGCTGTCCAGAGCCTACAAACCGTCCATGAAAGCTGCAGTCACTGGCAGTGACCCCTTATCCCAGGACCTGGCCAGGACTCCCCCAGTCACCGGCAATGACCCCCTGTCCCAGGCCAGGATTCCTCAGCAGGCAGACTCCGTAGACTTGGTGAACAGAGCTGTGTCTGAAAGTTGCTCTGCACAGGAACTGTTCCAGGTCGAGGAGCAGGTGGAGGTGAGGAAGGCCGACAGTGTTGGTGACGGTGCTGCCCTCACAACAGATAGTGCGTGTGATGTGAGAACTGAGGCAGACAGTTCCACTGTGGATCCTGACGCCTCAGGTGCCTCAGACCAGGAGGCCAGGTGTTCTGGTGGTGCCAGAAAGCGAAAAAGAGAAGACCTGGGAACTGACAAAACCAACAAACAACATGGTGGAAAAATCAGCAAGGACAGCGTGGAGACTGCCTGTGAGGTGCCGCAGCCAGGTGAGTGCTTGCCACAGTTCAGATGTCTGTTACCTGCACACACCTGATAACCGTACAATTTTGTTGTGTTTTGTACATGTTTGACAAAAATGCCAGCACTACCAACTGAAACAAAAACCAAAGTGTGTGTGTGTGTGTGTGTGTGTGTGTGTGTGTGTGTGTGTGTGTGTGTGTGTGTGTAAAGATTTCTTTTAATTTCTGTTCGTTTCATTTTACCCTCTAAAAAATTGGTGTGGAGGTAGGTTAACCCTTAAAATGAACAATTGGAGCCATTGGAGGTAAGAATACTGTTAACCCCTTTGCTGACGTGACCATTTTGGCTGCAGAGGGTTTTAAGTACAAAAATTGTAACAAGTATAAGCTATATTTTTTTTACAGGGTAAATGACTGTACAGACCTGTTTACCCTTACGATTTTGCCGTAATTTTTATGGAAAATAATTGAAATTACGGGAATTACAGCCTGACAAAAAACTTACTGGAAAAAAATCAAAGAAAGAAAATTGTTAAACGCGAAGTTTCGTCTGCTGCCAGTTTGATCAAAAGCAGTAAGAAGACATTTCCCAGCGTGCCTTGCATCTTTTACCTTGTCAAAGATGGCGACGAAACGGTCTTACGTGCCAACGGCCGGCTCTTCCAAATCTTCAAAAGTTGCGAAAGTATTGCGATAATGAAGATTACGTTTTTTTTTTGTTTTTTTTCATAGTACAGGTTTTTGTCTGAGATATTACAGGTACACAAGTTTGGGGTAAACAGGCCTGGCTGTACTATTCTTTTAAAGTGGTTTAAGGTAACCATTTAACGGTTTACTAATATTTTGCACCATAAAGCTGAAATAGTTTTTCATGCCCTGCATAGCCTCCCTGCCCCTCCCCGTCCCTCCTCAGTGAGAATACTGGAAAGAAAACTGATTTGTGATCACTCTGGACATCATCTGCTATGAAATCCCAGCATTCCGTGTGACTGGCGGCACACCACTGGCAAGGAAGTTGTGGGGAGAGTGGTGGAGGGGTGGTGGTTTACATTCCAATTGATGTCCAGGCTTCCCTGAGGTGGTAATACACCATTAGCTGTTGAAAGAACTCAAGTGAATATCAGTGTATCCAGTTCGACGGTTGTACACTGGGACATGCCTGTCTATAAATGTGGCGTGAGAAATGACTATAGTAGTAACAGTGGAGGAAATATCCATCTTAGAGCCGTCTAGGGTTTAAAATGAAATTGGCGTGGAGCTGTGTGCTGTTGATGCAGGATTGACCTCCTGGATGACCACTGCCTACTGCACCATACAGCATGGCCCTGGATAGGATGTGATGACATAATACCAATAGTCATGATGTTAGGACTTATAAGTTGTATGGAGTGGTTCTCCACTCTGTAACACAGTAAGCTCACTGCACTTTGCAAAGGACATGTGAAAGTTGAAGTTGAAAATATGGGATTGATAGTACATTACAGACACTTCACACATACCCTCATTTAACTGTGAAATTAAAAAGAAAAAAAAATGACGCAGGAAGTCAGAAGACAAGCCAAAAAACTGTATAAAAATTGTGTATCACGCACACATATTAACATGCTGAGGTAAAATGGTACATCAATATATATGAATGCTAGATAACCACATCATAATGCTCTTGAGCTATTTATCTCATGTTCCTTGGCTGAGACACACAGAATCCATCTGAAGTATTTTTTGATGGACATTTACTGTCAGTGGTCATTTTTCACATTTGAAGTGAAAGATGGAACCACAGAAGAAAATGCATCATTACTATTTCTGTGACTACTGTTGCACTTCTGTCATCATTTCTGTGGCCATCAGTATGTCAGCTTTGTTCTGTGGCTGGCAGGGTGTGTGTTGCTGTCAACATTTCTGTCGACATCATCACATGACCTGTGTGGTGTGGATGGCAGGGTGTGTGTTGCTGTCATCATTTCTGTCGACATTATCACGTGACCAGTGTGGTGTGGATGGCAGAGTGTGTGTTGCTGTCATCATTTCTGTCGACATCATCACGTGACCTGTGTGGTGTGGATGGCAGAGTGTGTGTTGCTGTCATCATTTCTGTCGACATTATCACGTGACCTGTGTGGTGTGAGTGGCAGGGTGTGTGTTGCTGTCATCATTTCTGTCGACATTATCACGTGACCTGTGTGGTGTGGGTGGCAGAGTGTGTGTTGCTGTCATCATTTCTGTCGACGTCATCACGTGACCTGTGTGGTGTGGATGGCAGGGTGTGTGTTGCTGTCATCATTTCTGTCGACGTCATCACGTGACCTGTGTGGTGTGGGTGGCAGGGTGTGTGTTGCTGTCATCATTTCTGTCGTCATGATCATGTGACCTTGTGGTGTGGGTGGCAGGGTGTGTGTTGCTGTCATCATTTCTGTCGTCATGATCATGTGACCTGTGTGGTGTGGGTGGCAGGGTGTGTGTTGCTGTCATCATTTCTGTCGACATTATCACGTGACCTGTGTGGTGTGGGTGGCAGTGTGTGTGTTGCTGTCATCATATTCTGTCGACATTATCACGTAACCAGTGTGGTGTGGATGGCAGGGTGTGTGTTGCTGTCATCATTTCTGTCGACATTATCACGTGACCAGTGTGGTGTGGGTGGCAGTGTGTGTGTTGCTGTCATCATTTCTGTCGACATTATCACGTGACCAGTGTGGGTGTGATGGCAGGGTGTGTGTTGCTGTCATCATTTCTGTCGTCATTATCATGTGACCTGTGTGGTGTGGATGGCAGCGTGTGTGTTGCTGTGGTGATTTCTGTTGACATCATCACTTGACCTGTGTGGTGTGGATGGCCGGGTTTGTGTTGCTGTCATCATTTCTGTCGTCATTATCATGTGACCTGTGTGGTGTGGATGGCAGGGTGTGTGTTGCTGTCATCATTTCTGTCGACATCATCACGTGACCTGTGTGGTGTGGATGGCAGGGTGTGTGTTGCTGTCATCATTTCTGTCGACATCATCACGTGACCTGTGTGGTGTGAGTGGCAGGGTGTGTGTTGCTGTCATCATTTCTGTCGACATCATCACGTGACCTGTGTGGTGTGAGTGGCAGGGTGTGTGTTGCTGTCATCATTTCTGTCGACATCATCACGTGACCTGTGTGGTGTGAGTGGCAGGGTGTGTGTTGCTGTCATCATTTCTGTCGACATCATCACGTGACCTGTGTGGTGTGGATGGCAGGGTGTGTGTTGCTGTCATCATTTCTGTCGTCATTATCATGTGACCTGTGTGGTGTGGATGGCCGGGTGTGTGTTGCTGTCATCATTTCTGTCGTCATGATCATGTGACCTGTGTGGTGTGGATGGCCGGGTGTGTGTTGCTGTCATCATTTCTGTCGTCATGATCATGTGACCTGTGTGGTGTGGATGGCCGGGTGTGTGTTGCTGTCATCATTTCTGTCGTCATGATCATGTGACCTGTGTGGTGTGGGTGGCAGGGTGTGTGTTGCTGTCATCATTTCTGTCGACATCATCACGTGACCTGTGTGGTGTGGATGGCAGGGTGTGTGTTGCTGTCATCATTTCTGTCGTCATGATCATGTGACCTGGGTGGCAGGGTGTGGTGTGGCAGTGTGTGTGTTGCTGTCATCATTTCTGTCGACAATCATGTGACCTGTGTGGTGTGGATGGCAGGGTACGGGGTGTGTGTTGCTGTCATCATTTCTGTCGTCATTATCATGTGGACCTGTGTGGTGTGGGTGGCAGGGTGTGTGTTGCTGTCATCATTTCTGTGGACGTCATCACGTGACCAGTGTGGTGTGGATGGCAGAGTGTGTGAATTGCTGTCATCGTTTCTGTCGTCATTATCATGTGACCTGTGTGGTGTGGGTGACAGAGTGTGTGTTGCTCACTTGCTGTCATCATGTCTGTCACCATATTCACATCAGCTGTGTGGTGTGGGTGACAGGGTGTGTGTTGCTGTCAGCATTTCTGTCGACATCATCACTTGACCTGTGTGGTGTGGATGGCAGGGTGTGTGTTGCTGTCATCATTTCTGTCGTCATTATCATGTGACCTGTGTGGTGTGGGTGACAGAGTGTGCGTTGCTCACTTGCTGTCATCATGTCTGTCACCATATTCACATCAGCTGTGTGGTGTGGGTGACAGAGTGTGTGTTGCTCACTTGCTGTCATCATGTCTGTCACCATATTCACATAACCTGTGTGGTGTGGGTGACAGAGTTTTGTGTTGCTGTCATCATGTCTGTCACCATATTCACATAACCTGTGTGGTGTGGGTGACACAGTGTGTGTTGCTGTCAACATGTCTGTCACCAAATTCACATAACCTGAGTGTGTGGGTGTGGGTGACACAGTGTAGGTTGCAGTCATCATATTCACATAACCATATTCACATAACCTGTGTGGTGTGGGTGACAGAGTGTGGGTTGCTGTCAACATGTCTGTCACCATATTCACATAACCTGTGTGGTGTGGGTGACACAGTGTGGGTTGCTGTCAACATGTCTTGTCACCATATTCACATAACCTGTGTGGTGTGGGTGACACAGTGTGGGTTGCTGTCAACATGTCTGTCACCATATTCACATAACCTGTGTGGTGTGGGTGACACAGTGTGGGTTGCTGTCAACATGTCTGTCACCATATCACATAACCTGTGTGGTGTGGGTGACACAGTGTGGGTTGCTGTCAACATGTCTGTCACCATATTCACATAACCTGTGTGGTGTGGGTGACACAGTGTGGGTTGCTGTCAACATGTCTGTCACCATATTCACATAACCTGTGTGGTGTGGGTGACACAGTGTGTAGCAGTCATCATGTCTGTCACCATATTCACATAACCTGTGTGGTGTGGGTGACACAGTGTGGGTTGCTGTCAACATGTCTGTCACCATATTCACATAACCTGTGTGGTGCTGGTCGCAGAGTGTGTGCTGCTGATCCCCACCAACATGGAGGCGTTCCGGGCGCGGGAGGGAGAGGTGACGGTGGAGGCATGCCAGCTGCTGAAGGTGGGGTCTGACCAGGTGTTGGTGTGGCAGACCATCACCCTCAGGTCCCTGCCCGCCCCCCTCATGCTGCTCTTCCTGCTGGACCTGGTCAGAGAGCTGGGGTAAGGCGCACTGCACCTCTTGCCCGATGCCTTTGATCACCCTGTCTTCTGTCTGTGTTTTCTTTTAGCCTTCACCCTGTCCAGGTCTCCCAGTCCCTTTGTCTTGTGTTATTCCCTGTCCCCTGTCTGTGGTTTAGCCTTCGCCCTGTCCAGGTCTCCCAGTCCCTAGGGCTTGTGTTTCTCCCTGTCTCCTGTCTGTGTTTTAGCCTCCACCCTGTCCAGGTCTCCCAGTCCCTAGGGCTTGTGTTTCTTCCTGTCTCCTGTCTGTGTTTTAGCCTTCACCCTGTCCAGGTCTCCCAGTCCCTTTGTCTTGTGTTATTCCCTGTCTCCTGTCTGTGTTTCAGCCTTCACCCTGTCCAGGTCTCCCAGTCCCTTTGTCTTGTGTTATTCCCTGTCTCCTGTCTGTGTTTCAGCCTTCACCCTGTCCAGGTCTCCCAGTCCCTTTGTCTTGTGTTATTCCCTGTCTCCTGTCTGTGTTTTAGCCTTCACCCTGTCCAGGTCTCCCAGTCCCTTTGTCTTGTGTTATTCCCTGTCTCCTGTCTGTGTTTCAGCCTTCACCCTGTCCAGGTCTCCCAGTCCCTTTGTCTTGTGTTATTCCCTGTCTTCTGTCTGTGTTTCAGCCTTCACCCTGTCCAGGTCTCCCAGTCCCTTTGTCTTGTGTTATTCCCTGTCTTCTGTCTGTGTTTTAGCCTTCGCCAAGTACCTCCCAGTCCCTTTGTCTTGTGTTATTCCCTGTCTTCTGTCTTTGTTTTAACCTTCACCCTGTCACTCCAGTCCCTTTGTCTTGTGTTATTCCCTGTCTTCTGTCTTTGTTTTAACCTTCACCCTGTACCTCCCAATCCCTTTGTCTTGTGTTATTCCCTGTCTTCTGTCTTTGTTTTAACCTTCACCCTGTACCTCCCAGTCCCTTTGTCTTGTGTTATTCCCTATCTCCTGTCTGTGTTTTAACCTTCACCCTGTACCTCCCAGTCCCTTTGTCTTGTGTTATTCCCTGTCTTCTGTCTGTGTTTTAGCCTTCACCCTGTACCTCCCAGTCCCTTTGTCTTGTGTTATTCCCTATCTCCTGTCTGTGTTTTAGCCTTCACCCTGTACCTCCCAGTCCCTTCGTCTTGTGTTTCTACCAGCAGAACAATGGATACAGAGCTCATGGGAAAGTGTCAAGGATGGCTTTTATTAGTCAGACATTTGTTTTCATAGTTTGTGGCGTGTGGAATACTTTTTTTTTTTTAAAGAGAGCAGCTGGGGGCATGCAATTTCAGTCTACTTGGTAGGACAATATCTAGATATGTTTCTTTTTAATGCATTAGGTGAAACAAGATTTTGAAAGAATTGAAAAATGGTCTTTGAAATTTGGTGAATTTTGCAAAATAAAGGGATCAGTGAAGAGATCCAGTGGATTGGGGAGGGATTACAGTGATAATTATTCCCTAAAAAATAAGGGGTCAGACATGGTGCCAGAAAGTCTTTTCCAAATTTCAAGGACACAAAAATGTTTAGGGGCCAAACTTGATAACTGCTGAAAAATGTACGGGAAAACTCACACACACACACACACACACACACACACACACACACACACACACACACACACACACACACACTCACTCACTCACTCACTCACTCACTAACACACTCACACACACAAACACACACACACACACACACACACGCATGCACGCACGCATGCACGCACGCACGCACGCACGCACACACACACCACACACACACACACACACACACAACACACACACACACACACACACACACAACACGAACACACACACACACACACACACACACACACACACACACACACAAACAAACACGCACACACACACACACACACACACACACATACACACACACACACACACACACACACACACACACAAATAATTGTGCTCTGAAGGTGGCAACAAAAGAAAAAGTTGTTTTGACTGCCAGAAGTTTCATCACTTTGTTGGAACTTCTGCATGATTTTTGGGTGTCACAGGGGTGTGGTAGATGTAAAAACAGAATATTGGTCTTGTTGGCTGTCACAGGGGTGTGGTAGATATAAGAACAGAATATTTGTCTTGTTGGGTGTCACAGGGGTGTGGTAGATATAAGAACAGAATATTGGTCTTGTTGGCTGTCACAGTGGTGTGGTAGATGTAAAAAAAAAAAAAATATTGGTCTTGTTAGTTGTCACAGTGGTGTGGTAAATATCAGAAAAGAATATAGGTCTTTTTATTATGAGCAGGAAAGACAACCATGAGGCAGTGCTTGACCTGCTGTTTAATGGAGACTGCCTGACGTCCAAACTGAATAACTACCTTGTCCAGGTGAGTGCCTTGTTGCACAGAGGAGCTCATTGTGCATGTGAGTGGCTTTTTTTCATAGGTAATTGCCCAAACAAATGCTTTATAAATTTCCACTTGGCGTAGAACGCATCCTTATTGTCAGGATCCCTGAAAAAACAAAACTGGGTGAGCAGGGAGCTAACCTTGCCTCCACATTTCCATTTAGCCAGCAAGAGGATTGCCTTGAGTGAATTGACTTAGCCAGCAGGAAGATTGCCTTGAGTGAATTGACTCAGCCAGCAAGAGGATTGCCTTGAGTGAATTGACTCAGCCAGCAAGAGGATTGCCTTGAGTGAATTGACTCAGCCAGCAAGAGGATTGCCTTGAGTGAATTGACTCAGCCAGCAAGAGGATTGCCTTGAGTGAATTGACTCAGCCAGCAAGAGGATTGCCTTGAGTGAATTGACTCAGCCAGCAAGAGGATTGCCTTGAGTGAATTGACTCAGCCAGCAAGAGGATTGCCTCGAGTGAATTGACTCAGCCAGCAAGAGGATTGCCTTGAGTGAATTGACTTAGCCAGCAAGAGGATTGCCTTGAGTGAATTGACTCAGCCAGCAAGAGGATTGCCTTGAATGAATTCACTTCATCAGAACTACTGAACATACATTCATCATTTCCGCCCTCTCCCTTCATTCCAGTAGTAAAAAAAAAAAAAAAGTACAGGGAGAACAGCCTGTTAATCCTTGTTTGCCCATTAAAATGGACAAAAATCTGGATGAATTTCCTTCTCAGTCTGCTGGTTTAGGTTCTCATTCCCCTCCCTGTGAGTCTGGACTTTTTGTCTCAGCCAAGGTTGAGGTTGTGGTTTGATGTGGTGAAGGGTTGTGTGATGGTAGTGGTTTAATGTGGTGAAGGGCTGTCTGATGGTTGTGGTTTGATGTGGTGAAGGGCTGTGTGATGGTTGTGGTTTGATGTGGTGAAGGGCTGTGTGATGGTTGTGGTTTGATGTGGTGAAGGGTTGTGTGATTGTTGTGGTTTGATGTGGTGAAGGGTTGTGTGATGGTTGTGGTTTGATGTGGTGAAGGGCTGTGTGATGGTTGTGGTTTGATGTGAAGGGCTGTGTGATTGTTGTGGTGTGATGTGGTGAAGGGCTGTGTGATGGTTGTGGTTTATGTGGTGAAGGGTTGTGTGATGGTTATGGTTTGATGTGAAGGGCTGTGTGATGGTTGTGGTTTGATGTGAAGGGCTGTGTGATTGTTGTGGTTTGATGTGGCGAAGGGCTGTGTGATGGTTGTGGTTTGATGTGAAGGGCTGTGTGATCATTGTGGTTTGATGTGAAGGGCTGTGTGATGGTTGTGGTTTGATGTGGTGAAGGGGTGTGTGATGGTTGTGGTTTGATGTGGTGAAGGGCTGTGTGATGGCTGTGGTTTGATGTGAAGGGCTGTGTGATGGTTGTGGTTTGATGTGGTGAAGGGCTGTGTGATGGTTGTGGTTTGATGTGGTGAAGGGCTGTGTGATGGTTGTGGTTTGATGTGGTGAAGGGTTGTGTGATGGTTGTGGTTTGATGTGGTGAAGGGCTGTGTGATGGCTGTGGTTTGATGTGAAGGGCTGTGTGATGGTTGTGGTTTGATGTGGTGAAGGGCTGTGTGATGGTTGTGGTTTGATGTGGTGAAGGGCTGTGTGATGGTTGTGGTTTGATGTAGATACTGGCAGCCCTTCTTTCAGCGTACAGGAAAGTTCAGCCGAGTGAAAAATATGCATGTTTTCAATAGGTAGTATCTATGAATAACGCGCTTAGAATCAGATGAAAATTGTGAAGAATAAAGAAGAATACAGTTTCCTTTTGAACTCTGTGTTGTTTATTCGTGTTTGCAACAGTATGATGATTGTTTTATTCCAAATACACCCATCCGTTCACACGAAAACGAAGCGCGTCACACATCCCGATGCGCCGCAGGCGGCATTTGGCCGAGCGTTCGAGCTACACTGTGTCGAAAATCAATGCATACAATGTGTTCATTCCGTTCATTGGCGTTTTAATAGGTCAGAATAAAAGAGCATGTTTCAAGCTTTATTTCAGTCTATTTTTCTTTTTAGTACGATGTGCTTAAATTCATTAGAATCGAAGTTTTTATGAGGCTTGTTACAAGTGTTGTCTTTCCAACGTCATTGCTAAAAAACTTGCGAAAAAAACATACACATTGACGATGCCCTAGAAAGGCCGTTCTCTCCCGCATTCATTGGTGTATCAAGCTAAGTGATTGGTTGAATGCTTGAAAAGCGCAAGCCAATCAAAGCGAAGGTATCAAATGCAAACATTCGTGCCTTGTCCAAGATTTCAACAATGGTGGAACGAAGCCGAGATCTGACAATGACCGAGTCGAATGCGCTAATCGTTGTTGAATTGCAAGATGCATTTGGTAAGATAACACATATAATAACAAACCAGAACATTAATGAAACGATTCAAGTGTTTAATTTCGCTTAATACCGTGCCACTACTTAGTTATTTTGTTCGTAATTCAGCTGGTGTTCGTCGAGATTAAACAGGTCGGAAATGGCCCACGCGTTGCGCCGTTCGAAGCAATCGTATTTTTGTACAAGGCAAACTAATGAAAATAGGTATCAGTAATAGGCTTCACTTATGTCAATTTATATATTTGTGAACTGGTTACTGATTCCATTACATGATTACAGAGAAAATCGTAGTTAAAAACATCTGTTTGAGACAGATATTCAAACCGGAAGCTACAACCGTGCGTACAAGACGGTCGAGGCTTTGAAAGCACTGTCGTCTGATAATGACCATCGATCGAAACACCGATCATTGCTGTCATACTCGATGTGCAAAGCGTGTTTGGGGGTAAAAAAAAAAAAAAGAGAGAGTGAGAGAACAGAGTCTGAAGTTGGACAGTAAGGAGGGTGTAGTTGGGGTATGGGGGGAGGGGGCGGGGGTGTCACTGTCGAGTCAATCCGACTCAACAAAGTTTGGTTTAGCAACCTAATTTTTTTCCCTAGTGTATTTGAAATTTCTGTAATTTAACTGTAAAGATTTGCTTTCTCCCCCTCCCCACCCCTCCTCTCCTGACTGGCAAACACTGCAAGACTTTGAACACTTAGTGATTACTTTCAAGTAAAACTGCTAGAATACAACTACAGTAGCATTGCATTGCCAAGACATTACATTGTTGTGACAGTAACATTTATGATATTTTTTGGTGATTGTATGTTATGCTCCACAGTTATGTATATTGCTGTAACAGCACAAACATTCTGAATAAACAGAGTAGTTGATAAAAAGGTAGAGTCCAAAATAAAGTTAAATCTTTCTTTAATTTTACCTTTTGTTTAAAAAAAGCATTATAATGTATATTTATGTTCTTTTACATTCACAATGATTAAATCAACAAGTTAATTCAAAATCATAATGATGAAATACTTAACATGTTATTGGCAATGCTTAAATCACACCCTGTTGACAAAATAATGTGTTGCAGAGGATGTACCTTTTGTTTACAAAGAACATGCAATACATTTTTGCTTACAAAGAACAACCGATACTATAATTAAATTATAAGGAATGGACAGTGAGCAGTAACAACACACACACACACACACGCACACACACACACACACACACACACACACACACACACACACACACACACACACACACACACACATACACACACACACAACACACACACACACACACACACACATACACACACACCACATGATATCACACAATGATGAAGAAACAGACAGGGAAATTTACATAAAAGCATGCACTCGTAGTTAAGATAAGTGGTCCTATGCCATGCTTTAATTTTTTTTTCCAGTAATTTCACACACGCACAGTCACACACACACCACATGATATCGCACAATGATGAAGAAACAGACAGGGAAATTTAGATAGAAGCATGCACTCATAGTTCAATTAAGTGGTCCAGTGCCATGCTTTAATGTTTTTTTTTTTTCAGTTATTTCACACACGCACACACACACCACATGATATCGCACAATGATGAAGAAACAGACAGGGAAATTTACATAAAAGCATGCACTCATAGTTCAATTAAGTGGTCCTGTGCCATACTTTAATGTTTTTTCTTTCTTTTCAATGTTATTTCTTTAACTGAGAAAATGCATCCACATTTTTTTATATTTGTTTAACCTTTGCCAGAGCTTGTGGGTGAAAAATTACTCAGACTGTCGTTTAAATCTTCATAACTCAATCAGTTTTCATAATATGTGACTAAAGTTTTATGACTGTTCATTGTGTATTTGTGCTTGCCCCCATTAAATATTGTGGTGTTTTGGTGGTAAATAATGGAGAAAATAATAAAAGCTTATAATCCTCGCCAGATACTGTGGGTGGCATGTCACCCATACCAATTAAAGAAGCATTCTCACATGCTGGAGCTTGTGGGTGGCTGGTCACCCATAACCTTCATATAGGCCACAGCCTTTACCCGACATGCCAGGGTTCGTGGGTGGCTGGTCACCCAAAACCTTTATATAGGCCACAGTCTTTACCACACATGTCGGTGTTCACTATTGGCTGTGTTGTCAGTTGGAGGACCACCAGACCAGGATAAACTGGATGAGGTGTGAGCTGTGTCTCCACTTCAACATTTCCTGAGGCAGAGAAGTTGGGCTTAGGGACTGATGAAGTGATGGTGACTGAGGAAGAGATGGAGACATAAGAAGTTATCACCCATTTTGAGGATGCAGTCATGTTGCATCAGTGATGAAATCAGTAAACATGCCACTGATTGCCTTCTGGAAGACTTATCTTTACCAAAATTGGCCAGAATGTAGTTTTCTATGGCAGTGTGTCACAGATCCACTCTCCTGAGAAAGCAGACATTAATTTTCTGAGGAAATTTGCTCTTGTAAACAACATGCTTGTGTGGCCAACCAAGGCAGACACAGATTTAGTGCAAAGCATATTTGTGTTTGCCAGTGACTTCAACATAGTCTCCAAAACAACTACTGGCCATGCCTGGTCTGTTCCAATTAACAATGAACTCTGCCTCAAGTATGCTGCATACAAGAAGAACTATATACATAGTCAACCCAATCTGCCCGTCAGCAAGGGTGCACTTCCCACCCTTATCGTAAGTGACCTTTTGTTTGGTGGCTGCCAGCACTTGTCAGAAACAGCAAAAATAACATGATTTTGTAGATAACAATACAGACAACATCATACCAAATTTTTGTTGAAATCTGTCAGTAAGTTTTGAAAAACTGTCGGTTTTAATTCGGACATCATCATCAATCCACCCCTGTTGGCCACTATTCTAGTACAGAAAATAAAATGTTAGGTACAAAATAACAAAAATGTACACTTTGATTTACAGGAAATACTGTACAGAAACTGTATACAAAATTTGGAAACAGTTCATGAAGTAGTTTAGAAGTTCTAGCAATTTTAAGTGTGGCGGGCGATTCTACCCCCATTTTTCCGCCGTCCAAATTGCAATATTTCCTGTTTTTAGCACAGAAGTTTTCATAAATGTTTTATAGCAGATACCTCAGAAAAAATGACTTTGCTTAGTGCAGCTTAGAGAGTTTGTCCAAACCACTGGAAACTCTGAAATGTCCATTCTTGCTGTGCTGCAGTGCTTCAAAGTAGCCACATCATGCAAATTCGAAAAGCGCTGAATTGCGATTTATTACAAGTTTGACACTTTATCACACAAAAGCCATGTAAACTGATACCATGGAACTTACTTGTTCAAAGAGTGTAAGTTGTATAGATTGAGAACACCAGTTTATAACCAGATGTATCAATCATGTATGATCCTATTGGCTTTCAAACTTGGAAGATATCTCATTTTGTCAGGTGCATAAAAACGTTGCAACTTTGAACTGCAATATCTCGAAAACGACTGAAGATAGAGACTTCATTCTTGTTGTGTTTTGTATGTTTTTCCATTTACTTTGCAATGATACAGATCTTAAGTATGAAAAACAATATGCTAATTTTGGCTGCCGGTACCTATTTGATGTGAAGGGCTGTATGATTGTTGTGGTTTGATGTGGCGAAGGGGTGTGTGATGGTTGTGGTTTGATGTGGTGAAGGGCTGTGTGATGGTTGTTTTTTTATGTGAAGGGCTGTGTGTTGGTTGTGGTTTGATGTGATGAAGGGCTGTGTGATGGTTGTGGTTTGATGTGGTGAAGGGCTGTGTGATGGTTGTGGTTTGATGTGAGGAAGGGCTGTGTGATGGTTGTGGTTTGATGTGGTGAAGGGCTGTGTGATTGTTGTGGTTTGATGTGGTGAAGGGCTGTGTGATGGTTGTGGTTTGATGTGAGGAAGGGCTGTGTGATGGTTGTGGTTTGATGTGGTGAAGGGCTGTGTGATGGTTGTGGTTTGATGTGGTGAAGGGCTGTGTGATGGTTGTGGTTTGTGGTGAAGGGCTGTGTGATGGTTGTGGTTTGATGTGGTGAAGGGCTGTGTGATGGTTGTGGTTTGATGTGGTGAAGGGCTGTGTGATGGTTGTGGTTTGATGTGGTGAAGGGCTGTGTGATCATTGTGGTTCGATGTGGTGAAGGGCTGTGTGATTGTTGTGGTTTGATGTGGTGAAGGGCTGTGTGATGGTTGTGGTTTGATGTGGTGAAGGGCTGTGTGATGGTTGTGGTTTGTGGTGAAGGGCTGTGTGATGGTTGTGGTTTGATGTGGTGAAGGGCTGTGTGATGGTTGTGGTTTGATGTGGTGAAGGGCTGTGTGATCATTGTGGTTTGATGTGGTGAAGGGCTGTGTGCTGACTGAAAGCTCCGTTGCCTACAGAACGCACTGGTGCGTGCGTTCTTCTTTCGAAAAATTCTACTATTCAAACTGTAACGGTCTAAGAGAAGTAACTCCCGCCAAAAGTTAGTAGAGGGTTCCTGGTAGTCTGACATGCCCTAGTTCTTAAGTTCAAGCAGAGTTCACCTTCGCTATCTGCAGCTGAGACAAAGAACCCCTTGCTGGGTTTTTCCGACTTGGAACTGACCGCATTTCTGGCACCGGCCTTTCGTCTGCTAGAGTCTAGTAAAAATGCCAGCTCAGCGCCGTTACTGTTTCAATGTATTCAAGGCGATTCCGATAATGAAGGAGAGTCGATCGACAGTGGAGATGATAGGGAAGATGAGGGATGGCTGTCTGAAGATGTTCTTGATTACAGTGACAAATAAACCGATTCGACTGATTCAGTAACACACACAGGCGCTTGACATGCAAACCTCTCTAGCCCAGATTCTGTGAAATTGTTTAACCCGAAGAGTGCCTATAAGCCGTCAGCTGACGCCGAAGTAAAAATGCTTTCCCAGTGCTTATGGGCCGTCCACTGACGTCATGCATTTTTCTTGAATTTTCATTCGTTACTATTTCTATTAACGGACTTAAATAGAGTGTGCGTAGTAAGCCTTATATGTCTGTAGTATTAAAATGATATGCAAATGACCACACGTGAGGGGAAAGCCCATTTATTCTCATCACTGACTGGATGACCAGCCAGCACTTCGTCTCGCTTGCAAAGATGGTGGCGCAACCTTCGACAAGGGTAGCGACCAAATCAACGTATTTACACAGCTGAGCGGGCTCTGCTAATCATTATTGACAAAGACAATAATCTTTTATTCAACGACTTACTCGAGCATGAAGGTGAGATAATGATTGTGATGGAATTGCCGACCGTATTCGTCAGTTATTGTGTCGGGCTGTGTGACCTCAGTGTGTGTTCAGCTGATTGGTTTGCCAGCGTCGAACGAGCTCGCCTAGTGTGTACTCTGCACTGCGTGCCAGTGGCCAGTGATGTGATAGTCAGCGCGAGAGGGGAGCATGGCCTGCTCGCGGCGTGACACGGGGTAGAGGGAAAGTTAGGAGAAGAGGAGGAGTGAAAGAGAGGGTTGAAGTCCAGCAAGGGGACGTGGTGGGGGGAGGGGGGCGTGGTCGTGGACTGACCTGTCTGCATAGAGTGTGAGCGTCTTGATAGACTTCTAAACTGTTTTACTTTCATTTACATGTGTAGTGTGACAATACAAACCTTATTTTCAACTTTTTTTGCTTTGTGTTCTTTTTTGGATGTGAAGCTGTAGTGGTAAATACATATGTTTTTGATCGTGCAAAAAAATCTATCCAGATCTAAATGCCTAAATATTTTTTTATTATCAAAATTAAAACAAAAGAAGCCCAGATTCAAAATCTTAATTCAATTTCCTTCAAAAATCATATATATTCCATTGTTATATCTTTTGTAGTTTCTGAGCTAGAATTTTTTGTTAATTATTACCCCCAGATCATTAGATTTCCCTGGCACTGGGAAAGCCTTTGTTTGTAACATTTTCAAGCAGTGAACGGGTTAAAAATGGATAATAATTGATAGCGAAAAGTATCATAACCATAACTGTATTAGGTGAGTGCTTTTTGTATCAATTTGTCTGCATGCCATCACTAAACATTGATCGTCAAACTCTGCATTTGTTTTTATTTCTGTGTGTTTGGTTACTTCATTTATCCGTGCGTTGTCTCAACGCAGGATCTCGTAGAGTTTTGAAAGTACATTCATCTAAAAGTCCTTGATTTCTTCTTTTCAGACATACCAAACATGATGTTAACACGGCCCAAACATAACACGTAAAATAAATTCCAAAAATGCTGAAATCGCTACGTAGGCGGGGGTTTTAGCGTGAGTGGCTGTGTGCGGGAGGGGGGAAAACTCACGCTGCACGCATACGCAGGGATAGTGTTAATGTGGTGAAGGGCTGTCTGACGGTTGTGGTTTGATGTGAAGGGCTGTGTGATGGTTGTGGTTTGATGTGGTGAAGGGCTGTGTGATGGTTGTGGTTTGATGTGGTGAAAGGCTGTGCGATTGTTGTGGTTTGATGTGAAGGGCTGTGTGATGGTTGTGGTTTGATGTGAAGGGCTGTGTGATGGTTGATGTGAAGGGCAGTGTGATGGTTGTGTTTGCAGGCGCAGGTGTTCCAGACAGGGAGTGAGGGGAAGATGCAGGAGGAGTTCCAGGCGGCGATGTGGAGGGGCCTGCAGAGCAGCGTGGAAAGCCTGCCGGCCGTGCACCTGATCAACGTCCACAATGACCTGGCCACTCTGGCGCTCGACGTGCCCCGCCTCAACCTGAGCGGCCATGTCATGGCCAGTGTGCAGGCCTACAAAGGCTTGTTTGGGTAGGTGTGCAGGCTTACAAAGGCTTGTTTGGGTAGGTGTGCAGGCCTACAAGGGCTTGTTTGGGTAGGTGTGCAGGTCCACAAGGGCTTGTTTGGGTACATGTGCAGGCCTACAAAGGCTTGTTTGGGTAGGTGTGCAGGCCTACAAAGGCTTGTTTGGGTAGGTGTGCAGGGCTACAAAGGGTTGTTTGGGTAGGTGTGCAGGGCTACAAAGGCTTGTTTGGGTAGGTGTGCAGGCCTACAAAGGCTTGTTTGGGTAGGTGTGCAGGCCTACAAAGGCTTGTTGGGGTAGGTGTGCAGGCCTACAAAGGCTTGTTGGGGTAGATGTGCAGGCCTACAAAGGCTTGTTGGGGTAGGTGTGCAGGCCTACAAAGGCTTGTTTGGGTAGGTGTGCAGGTCTACAGAGGCTTTTGTGAGTAGGTGTGCAGGCTGGGGTTTGGTCAGTCTGTCATGGGGCAGGACATGTGGTTGATGGTTGAAACATACATATCATTCACACAACAGGCAACATTTCATGTTACTGTTAATTACATTATTACTAACACTATTAATGTCTAACTTCATGGACAACATTATTTTACTATTATTTACATTATTACTAACACTGTTAATGTTTAACTTCATGGACAACATTATTTTACTATTATTTACATTATTACTAACACTGTTAATGTTTAACTTCATGGAGTTCCTGCAGTCACACAAGGAGAAGAAATATTGACAGATCCAAACAAACACTTTCTTCCTATCTAGCATTGAACATCATATCATCAGGATCCCGGGAGGGGGTGGGGTGGTGGGGATTGGGCGAGCAGGGAGCTAACTTGCCTCCATACCCAGCTGGGCAGTAAGAGTGATTGCCCTTAGTGAGTTCACTTCATTGCACAATACTCAAACTTGCTCCATTGTTCTTTGTCTTGATGAGGGAACACTCCCCCTGTGTTCTCCTTTGTCTTGATGAGGGAACACTCCCCCTCTGTTGTCCTTTGTTTTGATGAGGGAACACTCCCCCTCTGTTGTCCTTTGTTTTGATGAGG
The DNA here is from genome assembly GCA_033310375.1 of Conus canariensis. NCBI lineage: Eukaryota > Metazoa > Mollusca > Gastropoda > Neogastropoda > Conidae > Conus > Conus canariensis. Next base: position 1,749,420 of record CM065715.1, read on the forward strand.
AAACACTCCCCCTCTGTTGTCCTTTGTCTTCATGAGGGAACACTCCCCCTCTGTTGTCCTTTGTCTTGATGAAGGAACACTCCCACTCTGTTGTCCTTTGTCTTGATGAGGGAACACTCCCACTCTGTTCCCCTTTGTCTTGATGAGGGAACTCTCTCCCTCTGTTCTTTGTCTTGATGAGGGAACACCCCCCTCTGTTGTCCTGTGTCTTGATGAGGGAACACTCCCCCTCTGTTCCCTTTGTCTTGATGAGGGAACATTCCCCCTCTGTTTTCCTTTGTCTTGATCAAGGAACACTCACCCTCTGTTCCCCTTTGTCTTGATGAGGGAACACTCCCCGTCTGTTGTCCTTTGTCTTGATGAGGGAACACTCCCCCTCTGTTGTCCTTTGTCTTGATGAGGGAACACTCCCCCTCTGTTGTCCTTTGTCTTGATGAGGGAACACTCCCCCTCTGTTGTCCTTTGTCTTGATGAGGCAACACTCCCCCTCTGTTCTCCTTTGTCTTGATGAGGGAACACTCCCCCTCTGTTGTCCTGTGTCTTGATGAGGGAACACTTCCCCTCTGTTCCCCTTTGTCTTGATGAGGGAACACTCCCCCTCTGTTGTCCTGTGTCTTGATGAGGGAACACTTCCCCTCTGTTCCCCTTTGTCTTGATGAGGGAATACTCCCCCTCTGTTGTCCATTGTCTTTGATAAGGGAACACTCACCCTCTGTTTTCCTTTGTCTTGATGAGGGAACACTCCCCTCTGTTCCCTTTGTCTTGATGGGGGAACATTCCCCCTCTGTTTTCCTTTGTCTTGATGAGGGAACACTCCCCCTCTGTTGTCCTTTGTTTTGATGAGGGAACACTTCCCTTCTGTTCTCCTTTGTCTTGATGAGGGAACACTCCCCCTCTGTCGTCCTTTGTCTTGATGAGGGAACACTCCCCCTCTGTTCTCCTTTGCTTTGATGAGGGAACACTTCCCCACTGTTCCCCTTTGTCTTGATGAGGGAATACCCCTCTGTTTTCCTGTGTCTTGATGAGGGAACATTCCCCCTCTGTTCCCCTTTGTCTTGATGAGGGAACACTCCCCTCTGTTCCCCTTTGTCTTGATGAGGGAACACACCCCTTCTGTTCTGCTTTGTCTTGTTGAGGGAACACCCCCCTCTGTTGTCCTTTGTCTTGATGAGGGAACACTCCCCTCTGTTCCCCTTTGTCTTGATGAGGGAACACTCCCCCTCTGTTGTCCTTTGTCTTGATGAGGGAACACTCCCCCTCTGTTGTCCTTTGTCTTGATGAGGGAACACGCCCACTCTGTTCTCCTTTGTCTTGATGAGGGAACACTCCCACTCTGTTGTCCTTTGTCTTGTTGAGGAAACACTCCCCTTCTGTTGTCCTTTGTCTTGATGAGGGAACACTCCCACTCTGTTCTGCGGAGTTTTGTCTTAGTTTTTTTTTAGGCATCCTTAGATCCTCTGAAATGGCTTGTAAGGGCATTTTCACTTAGGTTAAAGAACCTTTCTCACTTTCTTCTCAAGGGAGAATATCATTTGCTAATGTCCACAACCTGTGGTTTTTTTTTTGCTGTCTCCCTTCAGCATTTGGCTCCGCTGTTGTCATTCATAATAGTCTGTTCCCTTTACTTCAGATGCAGAGTCATGTTTTTGCCTTCCAACGGCCCTTGAGAGCCTACACACATGGGACCAGCGTCTTGTGCTCTGAATGTTCCCCTTGAATTTTACTAGTGGAGTTGCGTCAACCTTTATGGCCATCTGCCAGTTTTGGCAAGAGAAACACTGGCTTCTCCCAGCTCCATCGATTCAGTGTAGTTCCCAAGGTGTGGAGACAGGTCAGTGTCTCCCTCCACCCCCCACCCCACCCCCACTGGTGTGATGCTTGAATTTCTGAAAGAGGTCGTGGATGGGAATCTGGCCTCCAGTGACTGTGAGCCACTCTACCACTGCTGGGTGGGAACCCCACTCTTCAGCTTGTGTTCACCTCACCTTGGCTTCAGCCTGTTCAGAGAGTGGGGGTCATGCTTCTCCATGGATTCGTGGTCACTGAAGCAGCACAGTAATGGCTCCATCACATTGTATGTACCTTTCTTTCTTAGCCGAAACCGCAAAGCCAGAAGAGTGGTCCATAACTTTTTAACTGTGACTTCAGTGATTTCTTTTTTGTAGCTTTCTTTCTTCTGAATTACAAGTCTGCAGAAGGCAAAGAGGGAGGTTTTATTTGGAGGGCAAACCAGTTCTGAGAAAGATAAAACTGCTGCAGAAAACCAGCAACTGAAGGAAAAAGTCATCATGGGTACATCAGAGGGTCTTTGGTGGGTGGGTTTGTCAAATGTCATCAGAAACTGTGTCTGCTACTTTGGTGTTCACTGGTCTGAGACGTTATGCAGAAAGTGGAGTCCTCTCTCTCTCTCTCTCTCTCTCACTCATGCGCATGCACACACACACACACACACACACACACACACACACACACACACACACACACACACACACACACACCACTTTTTCTGTCTCCCTTACCCTCTCTCTGTCTTTATCCTTTCCCTTTATTCACTTATTAAAGAAAAAATGACAACCACCTTGATAAGAAACACAGTGAGTTTAACACAGAAATGGAGGTTTTGAAATAGCTTGACTGTTTGTCAATAAATACTGATCTCCCACAATTAAAACTTAGTGGTGCTGCATTAGTGAATCTTTCCCTTTCTCCAGCTTTGTCAAACATGGAGGCCTTGACTTTCTCCAACTTTGTCAAACATGGAGGCCTTGACTTTCTCCAACTTTGTCTTGTTCAGGTGGAGCACAAACTTGGAGGCCTTGACCTTCCCCTTGAGCCCGACTCTCCAGCGATCGGCTGTGCAGGCAGAGGCTTTGGCCTTGAAGATGTGGCTCACCAGGGTCAACCCCATCACCGAAGTCACCCTTCTTCCCTCAGACAATTTGCTCCTTGACAGAACGACCTCCATCGCCAACGAAGAGTTTTTTCGCCTGGCTGACTACCTCAAGGAGAACCACCACACAACCATCCAGGTGGAGGACGTTGGGGGATCATCTGTTCAGAGGGTGGTGCCATTGTTGGTGTTCCAGCCGGTGGAGGTGTTCATGCTGAACTTCCAGGAGTACTTGCAGAAGGCGTGTGACAAGTTCTTCCAGACACGGGGGCTGGTCAGTGGCCTGGCCCTGGTGCCGCTCAGCAACCTCTACAGCAGCAAGTGTGAAGCCATCTCCGCCCTGCTGAGGCGGGGGGCGGAGGGGAACAGTGGGTACCGTGTGTCCGTGTACAGCGCCTTCTGTCCCACCACACAGCCTATCACCATGGTCCTGCTGGAAATCTGTCTCCAACACCACTTAGGTCAGTAGGCTGTGAGGTAGTGTATTTTGTTGTTGTGGTCCTGTTGGAAATCTGTCTCTAACACCACTTAGGTCAGTAGGCTGTAAGGTAGTGTATTTTGTTGTTGTGGTCCTGTTGGAAATCTGCCTCCAACACTACTTAGGTCAGTAGGCTGTGAGGTAGTGTATTTTGTTGTTGTGGTCCTGTTGGAAATCTGTCTCCAACACCACTTAGGTCAGTAGGCTGTGAGGTAGTGTATTTTGTTGTTGTCCAGTTGGAAATCTGCCTCAACACCACTTAGGTCAGTAGGCTGTGAGGTAGTGTATTTTGTTGTTGTCCAGTTGGAAATCTGCCTCAACACCACTTAGGTCAGTAGGCTGTAAGGTATGTAGTTTGTTGTTGTCCTGTTGGAAATCTACCTCCAACACCACTTAGGTCAGTAGGCTGTGAGGTAGTGTATTTTGTTGTGGTCCTGTTGGAAATATGTCTCCAATACCACTTAGGTCAGTAGGCTGTGAGGTAGTGTATTTTGTTGTGGTCCTGTTGGAAATCTGCCTCCAACACCACTTAGGTCAGCAGGCTGTAAGCTAGTGTATTTTGTTGTTGTGGCCCTGTTGGAAATATGTCTCCAACACCACTTAGGTCAGTAGGCTGTGAGGTAGTGTATTTTGTTATGGTCCTGTTGGAAATCTGCCTCCAACACCACTTAGGTCAGTAGGCTGTGAGGTAGTGTATTTTGTTGTTATGGCCCTGTTGGAAATATGTCTCCAACACCACTTAGGTCAGTAGGCTGTGAGGTAGTGTACTTTGTTGTTGTGGCCTCCAACACCACTTAGGTCAGTAGGCTGTGAGGTAATGTATTTTGTTGTTGTGGCCTCCAGCACCACTTAGGTCAGTAGGCTGTAAGGTAGTGTATTTTGTTGTTGCCTCCAACACCACTTAGGTCAGTAGGCTGTAAGATAGTGTATTTTGTTGTTGTGGTCCTGTTGGAAATCTGCCTCCAACACCACTTAGGTCAGTAGGCTGTGAGGTAGTGTATTTTGTTGTGGTCCTCTTGGAAATCTGCCTCCAATACCACTTAGGTCAGTAGGCAGTAAGTAGGTACCGGCAGCCCTTCTTTCAGCGTACAGGAAAGTTCAGCCGAGTGAAAAATATGCTTGTTTTCAGTTGGCAGTATCTATGAATAACGCGTTTAGAATCAGATGAAAATTATGATGAATAAAGAATACAGTTTCCTTTTGAAGTCTGTGTTGTTTATTTGTGTTTGCAACATACGGTATGATGATAGTTTTATTCCAAATAACCCATCTGTTCACACGAAAACGAAGCGCGTCACACATCCCGATGCGCCGCAGGCGGCATTTGGCCGAGCGTTCAAGCTACACGGTGTCGAAAATCAATGCATACAATGTGTTCATTCCGTTCATTGGCGTTTAAATAGGTCAGAATAAAAGAGCATGTTTCAAGTATTATTTCAGTCTATTTTTCTTTTTAGTACGATGTGCTTAAAATAAATTAGAATTGAAGTTTTTATGAGGCTTGTTACAAGTGTTGTCTTTCCAACGTCGTTACTAAAAAAGTTGCGAAAAAAACATACACATTAACGATGCGCTAGAAAGGCCGTTCTCTCCCGCATTCATTGGTGTATCAAGCTAAGTGATTGGTTGAATGCTCGAAAAGTGCAAGCCAATCAAAGTGAAGGTATCAAATGCAAACATTCGCTCCTTGTCAAAGATTTCAACAATGGCGGAACGAAGCCGAGATCCGACAATGACCGAGTCGAATGCGCTTATCGTTGTTGAATTGCAAGATGCACTTGGTAAGATAACGCATATAATAACAAACCAGAACATTAATGAAACGATTCAGTTATTTTATTTCGTTTAATACCGTGCCAATGCTTAGTTATTTTATTCGTAATTCAGCTGGTGTTCGTCGAGATTAGACAGGTCGGAAAAGGCCCACGCGTTGCGCCATTCGAAGCGGTCGTATTTTTGTACAAGACAAATTAATGAAAATAGATATCAGTAATGGGCTTCACTTACGTCGATTCATGTATTAGTGAACTGGTTAATGGTTCCATTACACGATTAAAGAGAAAATCGTAGTTAAAAACATCTGTTTGAGACAGGTATTCAAACCGGAAGCCACAACCGTGCGTACAAGACGGTCCGAGGCTTTGAAAGCACTGTCTTCCGATAATGACCATCGATCGAAACACCGATCATTACTGTCATACTCGATGTGCAAAGTGTGTTTGGGGATAAAAAAAAAAAAGAGAGAGAGAGAGAGAGAGAACAGAGTCTGAAGTTGGACAGTAAGGAGGGTGTAGTGGGGGTTGGGGTATGGCGGGGGGGGGGGTCACTGTCGAGTCAATCCGACCCAACGAAGTTTGGTTTAGCAATCTAATCTTTTTCCTTAGTGTATTTGAAATTTCTCTGTAATTTAACTGTAAAGATTTGCTTTCTCCCCCCACCCCCACCCCTCCCCTCCTTACTGGCAAACACAGCAAGGCTTTGAACACTTAGTGATTACTTTCAAGTAAAACTGCTAGAATTCAACTACAGTGGCATTGCATTGCCAAGACATTACACTGTTGTGACAGTAACATTTATGATATTTATGGTGATTGTATTGTTATGCTCCACAGTTATGTATATTGCTGTAACAGCACAAACATACTGAATAAACAGAGTAGTTGATAAAAATATTAAAAAGGTAAGATATTGCTGTAACAGCACAAACGTACTGAATAAAGAGTAGTTGATAAAAATATTAAAAAGGTAGAGTCCAAAATAAAGTTATATCTTTCTTTAATTTTACCTTTTGTTTAAAAAAGCATTATAATGTATATTTATGTTCTTTTACATTTACAATGATTAAATCAACAAGTTAATTCAAAATCATAATGATGAAATACTTAACATGTTATTGGCAATGCTTAAATCACACCCTGTTGACAAAATAATGTGTTGCAGAGGATGTACCTTTTGTTTACAAAGAACATGCAATACATTTTTGCTTACAAAGAACAACCGATACTAAAATTTAATTGTAAGGAATGGACAGTGAGCAGTAACAACACACACACACACACACACACACACACACACACACACACACACACCACATGATATTACACAATGATGAAGAAACAGACTTTACATAAAATTTACATAAAAGCATGCACTCATAGTTAAGATAAGTGGTCCTATGCCATGCTTTGATTTTTTTCCCAGTAATTTCACACATGCACACTCACACACACACACACCACATGATATCGCACAATGATGAAGAAACAGACTGGGAAATTTACATAAAACATGCACTCATAGTTAAATTAAGTGGTCCTGTGCCATGCTTTAATGTTTTTTCTTTCTTTTCATTGTTTTTTCTTTAACTGAGAAAACACATCCACATTTTTTTTTATATTTGTTTAACCTTTGCCAGAGCTTGTGGGTGAAAAATTACCCAGACTGTCGTTTAAATCTTCATAACTCACTCAGTTTTCATAACATGTAACTAAAGTTTTATGACTTTGTTTATTGTGTATTTGTGCTTGCCCCCGTTAAATATTGTGGTGTTTTGGTGGTAAATAAAGGAGAAAATTATAAAAGCTTATAATCCTCGCCAGATACTGTGGGTGGCATGTCACCCATACCAATTAAAGAAGCATTCTCACATGCTGGAGCTTGTGGGTGGCTGGTCACCCATAACCTTCATATAGGCCACAGTCTTTACCACACATGTCTGTGTTCACTATTGGCTGTGTTGTCAGTTGGAGGACCACCAGACCAGGATAAACTGGATGAGGTGTGAGCTGTGTCTCCACTTCAACTTTTCCTGAGGCAGAGAAGTTGGGCTTAGGGACTAATGAAGTGATGGTGACTGAGGAAGAGATGGAGACATAAGAAGTTATCACCCATTTTGAGGATGCAGTCATGTTGCATCAGTGATGAAATCTGTGAACATGCCACTGATTGCCTTCTGGAAGACTTATCTTTACCAAAATTGGCCAGAATGTAGTTTTCTATGATGATGAATTGGCAGTGTGTCACAGATCCACTCTCCTGAGAAAGCAGACATTAATTTTCTGAGGAAATTAATTTGCTCTTGTAAACAACATGCTTGTGTGGCCAACCAAGGCAGACACAGATTTAGTGCAAAGCATATTTGTGTTTGCCAGTGACTTCAATATAGTCTCCAAAACTACTACTGGCCATACCTGGTCTGTTCCAATTAACAATGAACTCTGCCTCAAGTATGCTGCATACTAAAAGAACTATATACATAGTCATCCCAATCTGCCCATCAGCAAGAGTGCACTTCCCACCCTTATCGTAAGTGACCTTTTGTTTGGTGGCTGCCAACACTTGTCAGAAACAGCAAAAATAACATGATTTTATAAATAACAATACAGACAACATCATACCAAATTTTTGTTGAAATCTGTCAATAAGTTTTGAAAAAAAAACTGTCGGTTTTAATTCGGACATCATCATCATTCCGCCCCAGTTGGCCACTATTCTAGTACAGGAAATAAAATGTTAGGTACAAAATAACAAAAATGTACACTTTGATTTACAGGAAATACTGTACAGAAACTGTATACAAAATTTGGAAACAGTTCATGAAGTAGTTCAGAAGTTTTAGCAATTTTAAGCGTGGCGGGCGATTCTACCCCCATTTTTCCGCCGTCCAAATTGCAATATTTCCTGTTTTTAGCACAGAAGTTTTCATAAATGTTTTATAGCAGATACCTCAGAAAAAAAATGACTGTGCTTAGTACAACTTAGAGAGTTTGTCCAAACCACTGGAAACTCTGAAATGTCCATTCTTGCTGTGCTGCAGTGCTTCAAAGTAGCCACATCATGCAAATTCGAAAAGCGCTGAATTGCGATTTATTACAAGTTTGACACTTTATCACACAAAAGCCATGTAAACTGATACCATGGAACTTACTTGTTCAAAGAGTGTAAGTTGTATAGATTGAGAATACCAATTTATAACCAGATGTATCAATCATGTATGATTCTATTGGCTTTCAAACTTGGAAGATATCTCATTTTGTCAGGTGCATAAAAACATTGCAACTTTAAACTGCAATATCTCGAAAACGACTGAAGATAGAGACTTCATTCTTGTTGTGTTTTGTATGTTTTTTCCATTTACTTTGCAATGATACAGATCTTAAGTATGAAAAACAATATGCTAATTTTGGCTGCCGGTACCTACTGTAAGGTAGTTTATTTTGTTGTTGTGGCCTCCAACACCACTTAGGTCAGTAGGCTGTGAGGTAGTGTATTTTGTTGTTGTGGTCCTGTTGGAAATCTGCCTCCAACACCACTTAGGTCAGTAAGCTGTAAGGTAGTGTATTTTGTTGTTGTGGTCCTGTTGGAAATCTGCCTCCAACATCACTTAGGTCAGTAGGCTGTGAGGTAGTGTATTTTGTTGTTGTGGTCCTGTTGGAAATCTGCCTCCAACACCACTTAGGTCAGTAGGCTGTGAGGTAGTGTATTTTGTTGTTGTCCAGTTGGAAATCTGCCTCCAACACCACTTAGGTCAGTAGGCTGTGAGGTAGTGTATTTTGTTGTTGTGGTCCTGTTGGAAATCTGCCTCCAACACCACTTAGGTCAGTAGGCTGTGAGGTAGTGTATTTTGTTGTTGTGGTCCTGTTGGAAATCTGCCTCCAACATCACTTAGGTCAGTAGGCTGTGAGGTAGTGTAGTTTGTTGTTGTGGCCTCCAACACCACTTAGGTCAGTAGGCTGTAAGGTAGTGTATTTTGTTGTGGTCCTGTTGGAAATCTGCCTCCAACACCACTTAGGTCAGTAGGCTGTGAGGTAGTGTATTTTGTTGTTGTGGTCCTGTTGGAAATCTGCCTCCAACATCACTTAGGTCAGTAGGCTGTGAGGTAGTGTAGTTTGTTGTTGTGGCCTCCAACACCACTTAGGTCAGTAGGCTGTAAGGTAGTGTATTTTGTTGTGGTCCTGTTGGAAATCTGCCTCCAACACCACTTAGGTCAGTAGGCTGTGAGGTAGTACTTTTTGTTGTTGTTTGTTTTTCTTTTTGCAGTGCAGTTTCCTCAGAAAGACATTCCTGTTAAAGACTCCCTTACCTCTCGGCTTCATAGAAGCTTTTGCACCACTTATTCATACAAGGAACCAAGTATCAACAAACATTCAGAAAACCGTAGGATAATATTAAAAATCATGTGTTCCATTTCATTCCTACATTTTGCTGCCATAGTGAATTATTTATAGGTTGATGCAACATGAATTTTCATTTACCTCTTCAAGTTTCAAGTTAAATTCAAATCGGATGAAATTTGGAATTACTCCTATGGTGTGTGTGTGTGTGTGTGTGTGTGTGTGTGTGTGTGTGTGTGTGTGAGAGAGAGAGAGAGATAGAAGTGCTGGTTCTGTGTGTTTGTGAGAGACTCCATTCCATATGTCTGTGTGCATACGTGTGTTGTGTGTGTGTGTGTGTGTGTGTGTGCGTGTGTGTGTGTGTGTGTGTGTGTGTGTGTGCGTGTGTGTGTGTGCATGTGCGTGTGTGTGTGTGTGTGTGTGAGAGAGAGAGAGAGATAGAAGCGCTGGTTCTGTTCCTATTTTCAGTCATAACTTCTTCCCACCTGATCTTCTTTTCTGAAGAAAACATTAATTAACAATTAAATGAGAAGTTGTCTTGACAGATACACAACATTTATGTCTAATGTAGGTATCAGTATATAATGTTGTTTCTAGCACAATTATTCTCATAGTTACATCTCGAGACAAATGTCTTATCCCTACTTGGCTTCGGACATCACCTTATAATCAGGATCCTCCCCCCACAAAAAAAAAAAAAAAAAAAAAAAAAAAGAAGAAAAAACAAGAATGGGAGAGCAGGAACTGAGGAAGCTAACTTCATCTCAATCCCTAGATCAGCCAGCAGCAGTGATCACCCTTAGTAAGTTCATATTCAAATGACCTCAGGTTCACCTTTCTCGCCTTACAGCTCTATTGTGGATTGGTTGGTGTGAGATGGTGTTCAGGTTGCGAGTACGATGCACATGTTAATTTCAATAACAGTTTGCCAATTTTCTTTTTCAGTTTTTTTTCTTAAGTAATGAATCAAGAAATTCAGTGTAAAAGTAATGGATGGGAAACGGCCCCATAACCTCTTGCTTTTTTTTTTTTTTTTTTTCAGTCAAGTTTTCAGTAAATGCACCTATGAAGTTTTGATCAGCGCTAGTGTCAAGACTGCTTCCCCTTCAGAATCCATTCTTAATGTTTTGTTAGAACGAATATATGTGTTTTACTTGTCAGTGTCCATGATAACAAATGAAACATGAAAACGAGAACTATATAATTCAAAACAAAACTGTTCTAATTTGTGTTATTTATACATCAGTAAGAGTAAAATAATTGAAAAGAAATCAGTAACTGTGTGTGACCTGTTTCTTTTCGTTTTATGTAAGTAAATTAAAAGACATAGGAAGCAAACACTTCTTTTAACTGTTAAATCAAAATAATGTACTGCCTGTTTCTTTTTTATGTTTATTAATTAGATAAAAAAAAAAACGTAAAGAGCAAATGCTTGTGAATTGCTTATTGATTTAGCCAATTATGGTTCCAATATTATTTTCAGAATTTGATATCAAATTTTTAAAGCCCCAATTTTATTTACCAGTTTAAGAAAGATCGCAGAGTCACTGTCTAGGAAAACAACATTACTACTAATAGTGTAATATACTAGTATTATGTAAAGGTCTACTAATGAATCAGTTCTAATAGTTTGAATGCTAGTACAGTAACAGTAAAAAAATGGTTTGATCACTTCCTTCACCAGCGTACTGGCTCATCATCAGCATGCATGATAATTCATTTGTATAATTTGAAATGATGTTCTTTTTCTGGGTTCTTTGCCTAGAAGTACAGTCATAGTTCACCATAAGAGTTTTAGATGCCTGACTCTTCACTATAAGAGTTTTAGATGCCTGACTCTTCACCATAAGAGTTTTAGATGCCTGACTCTTCACTATAAGAGTTTTAGATGCCTGACTCTTTTCAGTCCCACCATTCAGCTCTGCATTCTGTCTTCAGAGATGTTTATGTTGATGGTACACTGTCTGTGCAGATACCATGGCACAGCTCGCCCCAACAGCCGAAGGGACAGCCGAAGGGACAGCTCAAGGGACAGCTGAAGGGCCGACAACAAACATGACACTGAAAAGAAGGAGGGGACGACCAAGAAAATCTTTAAATCCCTGAGAACTTGCACAGACTCATCAGCTTCATTGACCACAGTGGACAGTACGCCAGACATCATCCCTATGTGTTCATCGTTGGGCCAGTTCGGCATTCTTGACGTCCAGTTTGGCTGGCTGTTGTTTTTGATATTTTACGTCAGTTTATACTGACATTGTAGTTGAGGCGTGGCAATGAGGAGAGAAGGCCGCTGTCTTTTGCAGTGTTTTGTTTTCTACAAGCATGAAGATGATGGGCGTCACAGCAATAAGAAACCTTGGTGGTTCAAACAGTGTGGCTGGCTATGTAAAAGAAATGCTGATGCCTCATTGTCAACAACCCAACCTTCCAGCCCCATCCTTCAGCTGCCCCTTCCCTTCTTCCAGTCAGTTTCCTCTTCTCCCTTCCCCTGTTCCTATGGGCTCTCTCATCACCGCTACCTTCAGTGACTGCAGTGAAAAGCACATATATGTAATGGGCCCAGTCAGTGCTCCTTACAGCGCAAAACCGGGGGTACTTAATGCACACTTTGCTGTTTGGTACATGGGCCCAGTCAGTGCTCCTTACAGCCAAAACCGGGGGGTACTTAATGCACACACTTTGCTGTTTGGTACACAGATTTTCACACAGAAGCAAAACCGGGGGGTACTTAATGCACACAGTTTGCTGTTTGGTACACAGATTTTCACACAGAAGCAAAACCGGGGGTACTTAATGCACACACTTTGCTGTTTGGTACACAGATTTTCACACAGAAGGTTCCATGGACACTTGTTTTTTTGTCAGGAGTACAAAAATTATTCTGCAGCATTGTTTGAAGTTGAAAGTTGCAAATTCTTCATGAGATGCAGCAACTCGGTTTCGTTGACGAATGTGGTTAAACTCATCAACTTCAGAGTTGCGGGCTCTGAGTATACAAGTCTTCATTTCGGTTGCTGGAAAGAAATGATCATGGTTTTAATGCTCTTGCCCACAAAAAACTTACTGGAAGTGAGAGTCAGCCTCCTATTTTATTGAAGGTATTATAATTTCTCAGAATTGAGATTGTAAAGTATTCTTGTATCTTGTATCTTTGTCCTCTTCTTCAGCCTTCCTGATGAAGAGATGAACAAAAGTTCTGCCTATGTTTCTTGAACTCGGTTTCAAATGTGTTTAAGAAATCAACAAAAATAGCAGCAGAGCTTGTACTATCACTGAGGCTGGTGATCTGTGAAATCTTATACACAAGTTAAAATCCCAATCCATCGTTTGAAAGAGCAGGGCATGGAGTGCCGGTGGAAATGGATGACACAAATATCAACGCATGTACACTGGTGCAGCTGATTCTTCAGTCTGGAAGTTAGCTGCTTTAAACAAGTACAATGCCAGTGCTGGAGCCAAGTGTGATACAAGACTAGTGTAAGAGCATTGTAAACACCAGAAAGAAGGTTTGGCGAAGTCCAAGATTAGCAGCAAGATATGGAAATACTTTCAGATACTTTTGTTCTGAAAGCAGCTCAGTTGAATGTTTATGTGGTAACTGTCTGTGTGTGCTGTTTCCACTGGTGCAGCAGAATGGGACGAGTATGTTGGTGCAGCATTATATTATTGTCCATTTCTTCACAGATTTATTCTAATAGCAAGGACCCTCAGGTCTCACCAGAAGACCTCAAGATTTTTCGACTGAGAGCCCCAAAGACCCCCAGTTTTAAATGCTGTAAGGAGCACTGGCAGTAATCTAGTCTTTTCTCTGATGTTAAGGCGCTGTGTTCTGACCACTAACTGTCACAGTGAGCATAACATTTAAAGCATTGTTTTTTAGTTGTTTACTTCCCAAGCCATTGGATACCTTCAATAAACAAACAAAAAAAAGGCAACGACAACTATCACCAACTGGTAAAATTATCAGAGAGACTGGCAATGATAATTGCAATGATATAACATGGTGTCATTCTTCTCACAGTGAGTCAAAAGGTGTTTGAAAGATTCTTGCATCAAAAACCTTTTAAGATATCATGTTGAGAAATTGTATTTGTGTACTTGTATATATGCTGACAGTCACAATCTTACTCATTGAAGAAAATATTCTCATGTAGTGATATGCACATCATCACAGATTATATAATCGTTTCACACAGTGTCATGTTTCTCAATATGGGCCAGAAAATGTTTGAAAGATTCATGCATCAAGAATTTATTATATTGAAATTTTGTTATATTTTTGTGCATGTGCTGGCATATAAATCTGTATCCATCTATATCTGTCTGTCTAATTGTAAAATTATTTGTCTATCTACATCCACTAATTGAAGTGATTAATCATTCGCAGTGATGCACATATACACACATGTATATTTTGCACATGTGTTCAAGTGGATATACATACTCAAATGCATGTGCACCTGCATGTACTCACACACACACACACACACACACACACACACACACACACACACACACACACACACACACACACTCAACACAGTAACTCACAGAGAACTGTTTTGTTGATATTATGTTCATAAATTGTACAAGAAAAGTGTTGTTTTTTAATCAAGCAAGAAAGTTGTGTAAAGTGTGTATTGAAAAGTAGCCAGGTGAATGAAATGAATGTGTAATATGATATGCCAAATGTTGATTGATGCCACGCACAGGGGGTGCAGCAGGATGCACAGAGGTAGACCAGCCTTTTCCAGTCATGTACAGAATGATTGACAACATGCACACTCCATTATCACTGTACACAGAGATAGACCAGCCTTTTCCAGTCATGTACAGAATGATTGACAACATGCACACTCCATTATCACTGTACACAGAGATAGACCAGCCTTTTCCAGTCACAGTCATGTACAGAATGATTGACAACATGCACACTCCATTATCACTGTACACAGAGATAGACCAGCCTTTTCCAGTCATGTACAGAATGATTGACAACATGCACACTCCATTATCACTGTACACAGAGATAGACCAGCCTTTTCCAGTCATGTACAGAATGATTGACAATATGCACACTCCATTATCACTGTACCAGGTCACCAAAAGTGACTTCCCATCAAAATATCATTGCCAGCAGAACACACAGCGGTTGCTCAGCTGTTTCGATGTATGTGGGCATGGAATTCAGCCATCTCTGCTGTGCTGATCCAGCTTACCTTTTGAGAAATTGATATAACCTGGTTTTCATTGCATAACTTGGAAATCAGAGCTGGAAATGGCAAGGGGTTAGTGTAGACTGTTCTGTACCTAGTTTAACTGAATACACACAGTCCATCAGAAATGGACTATAGTTTAACTGAATACACGCAGTCCATCAGAAATGGACTATAGTTTAACTGAATACACGCAGTCCATCAGAAATGGACTATAGTTTAACTGAATACACGCAGTCCATCAGAAATGGACTATAGTTTAACTGAATACACGCAGTCCATCAGAAATGGACTATAGTTTAACTGAATACACACAGTCCATCAGAAATGGACTATAGTTTCAGTGAGACCCCCCTCTCATTCCAGCCAGGGACAACCCGCTCCGAATCGGTTCTGATCAGGGCAGTCAGGTTATAAGCCGTTACTAGCTTCGGGTAGATCTGAGATATACAGTAAATAAAGAAAATATAGTTCAATTGTTGAATCCCAAAGTCATTTGTTGATGTACATACTCAGTAAATGGGTTTTAGATCTGAGATGTTCAATATGAAATAGCCTTGGTGATCGTCAAACAAGGGCAAGGTTGGATGAACATGAATGGTTAGACAAACCAGGATAAAAAGGCAAGTCTGTCTCTGTTTTTGTTTTCATGTATTTGTATTAAATTTGGTTATTGTTTTGACGTCTTTAACCTCAGATGTTTTCCCTAATCTGATTGTTGTATTGATGTCTATGAAACACGGGCACTCGCCATTGTGTGGTTTCAGTTTTTTATATTTTCAAAGCTCAGGTGGGTTTGTTGTTGTTATTGTAATACGGTTGCTGTTTTATTTTCTTTGAAGCTCAGATATGTTCAGTCAGATTTATTTCTTTCGTTTTGTTAAATTCTTATATTGCTGGTACATCCTTTTAAAATACCACTTTGTACTAATTATTTTTGGGCAAATGATTCTTTAACAGATTAATTATATCAAGCACAAGACATACTGGGACACTTTTAAGGAAAACAAAACACATTCATAACTGAGTAATAAATGTAGTGGCCTTTTGGCTACAAAGCTGTCCATAGCAAAGTCATGGCAATAGAAATATGCTGTAATGGTCACTGTCAATCGTTGTCAGTCATGCTGGATTCAAGGTGAGAAGAAAATGATTTAATTAGGTAAGGAGGCAATGCAAATTACTTCCACAGGAAATGGAGCTATTGTGTCAAAAGTTCTGTGTCAGACAACCAGAATGCAAACAGACTGACCGTTGATGAGGGAAATTAATTGATTGTTAATGAGCAATGGCAGACTGGTGGAACAAGGCACATCAGTGGGTGAAAGGATATAAATCCATTGAGCATGGCTTTGGTGAGAGATATCAGTACCATACGGATAAGCTTGGGATATGTTCCCTGAGGGATACAGGATCCCCAACCTTCTGGGGATAAGTTCCCTGAGGGATACAGGATCCTGAACCTTCTGAGGATAGGTTCTCTTAGGGATACAGGATCCCAACCTAGATATAAGTTTCCTGAGGAATACAGGATCCCCGACCCTCTGAGGATAAGTTTCCAGAGGGATACAGGATCCCACGCCTTTTGAGGAAATGTGTTCTGAGGAATACAGGATCCACAACCTTCAGAGGATAGGTTTCATAAGGGCTACAGGATCCCCAGCCTTCTGGGTATATGTAGGATCCCCAACACCTGAGTGGTCTCACCTGTGGAGAGTGCAGCTCATTAGGTTTGAAGAGAGATAAGGGTTTGAGTGATGCAAGTGGTGTAAGGTTTGTTTGGTTTTTAATCATTTTAATTGGATGTTATGTTTATTTGTAATGTATTGATTTTTTTTCTTGTTAGTGTTTCTGTGGTGTAACTTGGACAATTATCTCTTATCGATTATATGTACATATATTTTGAACAATGTAGTAGTGGGGAAAAACAAGTGCAGGCTAACATTTCCTCCATCATTACATTATATGACTTGGCAAAGATTCAAAGGAAAAAAAAGTAAGGGGGAGCTGGGGAATAAAGATATGATAATAAAAAAAATCATGAAAATATGTTATAGATCAGTAAAATCCTTCACTAACACTATAACAGCCAATATGGACCATTGGAACCCATCTTGAAGACAGAAGCATTCCTGTTGCCCTGCTCCGAGGCTTTTCGCCTGCTGAAATTGGACTTACCAGGGAGACAAGGCTGATTGTGTCTGTGCTCCTCTGGCATCAAACAGAGATAGACCACAGTCTGCAAGTCCAGGTGTGTGTATCTCTCTCGTCTCTCTCTCTCTCTCTCTCTCTTACATCTGTTATTTTTCTTGTGTTGAATGCTCTGTGTTTTGGACTAATAGATGAGATTTATTCATGAAAAAAAAAAGCTGAATTAGTATGTTCCTTTTGAAGTGGAACATGGAACATTTCTGTCTCATGGGAGAGGGAGTGTGAAGAGAACCAGGTGGCAAGTTTTCGTTGAAATTTGGGAATCAGAAATGTATTTCTTTTTAAATTATGTGACTGTGACAAAGTCAGATGAGACGAAAACAGTGTTTCTGAAAAAAAGTTTTGTGTCTAGTTTTTCTCATTCCTGTGGTCTGTAAGCTGTGGAAAGGTCCTGTGCCATGGTCAGTGCTGTACTCTTCCAGTTGTAGACATCAGCATTTTGCCAGTCATTGGACCATTGTCAGTGGGCCCTGTACTCCTGCTCAGGATGGACATTGGTCAACAATCATCAGTCAGCCTTTAGAATCTTTCCCTTGGTGAAAAATCTCAAAGCGCATTTGACTGCTTGGATTCAGATGATGCTAGCAGAGCACCAGGAGTGACGAAGGCACTGGGCCACCTGTTCATTGTTGGGTCAACACAGCATTCCTGTAGCTGACCCGCATGACTGTGGTCTTCAAAGGAGGAAGCGGGGAGCACACTGGCCTTGTTGTTTGAGATACATGGAGAAATTGGCTTGCAGGGAGTTGTTTCTGAAGTTTTTTTGTTTTTTAGCAGTATTCCAGGATTTTATGGTTTTGTGGTTTGTTTACTGGTAAAGCAAAGAGAAGGAAAAAAAAGCCTTTTATGATTCTTTGTTGACTATAGACTGGTTTTTTGATGGACGCTTTAAAGGCTTTTTAGTTTTGTTAAATTCCTCAACCCTGGTCGTTAGGTCTGTGTTGCAGGACAGTGGTAACAGGGTAATCATTAGCCTGGATGGATGTTTTGTTCATGTAGCCCCTCTTACCTCCCTTACTTTCTGCCTCACCAGGGTTTCCAGGGTCTTATAAAGTCTTTGAAATATGACAGGAGTCTGTGACAATCCTGTAAAGGTTTATGAAAATATCATGACTGCTGAAAAAGTTTTAACTTTTGTCAAAATTGTAGATCCTGTGAGCAACAAAGAGTTAGGCTTCTAACTCTAGGTAAGTGTGATGCTTTCAAAACAACGTTCTCCAAAGAGTTGTGTCCCATGACAACGTCCAGGCGCTGTTATCAGTTTTGCGGCCAGTGTGATAGTAGTTATTTTGGAACAAATTAACCCTGAAATGCCTGGCAGTTGTGGCTGCTGTGACGTTTTAAATAAGTTGAATGTAAGAACAGGCTGCAATAATACCAGACAAACAAGCAACAGACATGTCACTCCGTGCGCAAAAAGTTCATAGCTTGTCAGCCATGGGGAAGCCACACTCACTTCATGCAGAAAAAGGCTTGTTGACACCAACTTTCTGTCAAGTTGCAGCATGTGTGTGTGTTTTTCTTTTCAACGAACTGAACTTGCGCAAGTGGTCTTGTAGTAACATGGATAAATGGTGTTTGAAAATGTCTTTGAAAGTTTGTGAATGTTGACAAAAAAAAATCGGTGCCAACCCTGCTCTCTTCCCTTCCCCCTTGACTGGTGTATTTTCTTCGTCTTCCCACAAACAACAAAAATTAAAGTGCAGTGGAGTGTGTTGATGATTTGTCAGAGTCAAAATCATGTTAAATCAAGTTTCTTTTAATGCTTTGTGTTTTGAAAGTGGAATGTTCTCTTTTGTTTGTTTTTATAGCTTTTTTTCTCTTTTTTCTAAGTAGTTTCTGTCCCTTTTCAAAACAGTTGACAATGATGTAACTTGGTTCAATGATATACATTAGTACACATGCTATTTAGAGATCAAATACCAAGGTGACACTAAAAAATAGGAAAAAGAAAACCCTCACACAAAAGATAGAGAAGGAAAACTCTGACATGGTTTGTATTTTGTCAAGCAACATTTCAAAGGAAGTTTGATGGATATTATTTGAGAGAACATGTAATGGCAAAATAAAGAAAAAAGGTTTGACAGTGCCTGCGGTACACCGTCTCTAACATTTCCACATCTCCAAGCTAAAAAGGTTGGACAGTGCCTGCAATAAATACACCATCTCTAACATTTCCACATCTCCAAGCTAAAAAAAGGTTGGACAGTGCCTGCAATAAATACACCATCTCTAACATTTCCACATCTCCAAGCTACAAAAGGTTGGACAGTGCCTGCAATAAATACACCATCTCTAACATGTCCACATCTCCAAGCTAAAAAAGGTTGGTCAGTGCCAGCAGTACACCATCTCTAACATTTCCACATCACCAAGCCAACCAGTGATGTGCAGTGGACAGGCATCACCAAGTTGAAGCTCCAGATGTCTTGCAGCTGTAAAGCTCCGTACAAGCCTGGCTTCCTCTCAGCCTTTTGGGTTGAAGTCTACACGAATGTGACTGAACCAATGAAAGCTTGTTATCTGTTTGCAGTTAATTCTGATCATCCTAGGTAAATTTGATTTTGCAGTAGGATACTTTTAGGTTTGAGAGAAGAACAGTTATGAGCAAAGAGTATTCTAAATTCAGCAGATAAACGATGATCACCAGATAAATATTCCATCTGCACCCTATTGGTGCACATGTCTGGGTACAGCTGTGAGGACATGACACGATTGTTTTTATGTCATTGTGGGTGGGCTGGTAATGCTGTTTTGCAACCTTTGCTTTGGTCATGTTTGCAGTGATTAACCTTTTCGCGATGCGCCGTGTGATAGTGATGGCAACTCAGTCGACCCGTTCTCGACAAGCCGTTCGGTAGTGACAGCAACGCTGCTGTACTCCCTAGACATGCCGTGCCTCTGTTACAGCACAACTGTAAAAAAATATCCTGTTCTGTCATCTACAGTCTAAGGGATGCAGCTGCCCTAAATATTTAGAACAGGATTCTAGCCACTGGAAGGGTAAGTTTACATGCACTAGCGATGACCTTTATGACCCCAGAGTAGTCTGAACAAAGAGACCCGTCTGGCACTGGGAATTTCTGCAAAAGGCACCTGTGGAATTTCCTGCCTCGCCAACATATCAGGCAGAAGAAGAAACGTGGCATTACATGAGGTGTTAGAACTGGTTCAGCAAAGAAGTGGTTCAGAGGATGAGGGGGGTAAAGGTGTACAAATTTATCGAAAAGAATCTGAGCTTGATTTATTTGCTGTGTGTGTTTAACAGTTTTATACGTCATATCGTTTAAAGCCAACACAGTGAAAAGTGTGTACAGTGTGCAATGATTTATTTTCATTTTTTTAAATATATTTTTTACTTGGATTACAAATATTGAATACCTCAGGCTTTCACCGCATCTATTTAAAGTAAGAGCAAAATTTTATGCCCCTTTTCTTCCTCATTTGCTGTTGTAATACTAACCAATCAAACATAACCAAGATTGCGTTCTCCAAATTCTAGTTATGTTGTTTCCGTAACTGTAGCGTTGCTATTTTACCCAAAATATGTTTTAAGTCTATGCTTATAGCAAAGTTCACAATTTACCCTTTCCGTTGATGAGTAACAATTGCTTGTTACGTTTATATTAGGGGACGTAAAATAAAATCAAAGAGTGCGAAAATCACGCGTCTGCAATGCGTTGCACACATCTGCAGGGAAGTGACCTTGCTCTGCCGTGTCCGTCACGAAAGTATTAAAGCTTCAGTGGTCCTTTCAATTTGGAAACCTCATTTCAAAGCCTTTTATGGCAAGTCTGTTCTTGGGTATTAAAAAACTCTACTTTTTTCAATTTTTTTTTAAATTGCCAGGTGTATTTTTTATGGCAAGACTTGAACTGCATGCCCAGAACAAACTTAGACCCAGAGAGATGTGGGCATCAGTTAATGATCACATATGTGACCTTCCACCACAAAACCAGTCTTAACTCGATTTTTGAAAGTTCTGAGATATACATATATTTAAAATCTACAGAATTTTCTGATTAATTTGATATAAAAATGAACGCTATAGGGCAAAAAATAAGAAAGTTATGGTCATTTGAAGTGGGTTACTGTGCCAACGGCCATTTTGAGAAAATGGCTTCTAAAGTTTTTGCTATCATCTCCAGCATATTTTCCTTAGCAACGGCATCTTACTTTTTACCATACTTATTTTTAGATGACACACAGAGAAACCGGGAGAGCGTCACACGCGCTTTCGAACGGTATATAACACGATGGGGTTCTGTAAGGGTTGCGTTAAGTTTTAGGCGAGTGAAAAGGGGTCATTTTGCATTAAAAGAAGTTCATTTTGATTCGAGGTTAGGCTTTTAAATCTCAATTTTAACTAATGTATTGGTTGTTTTGGAGCAAATGGATAGTGCCACGTGAACGTTTTGGGTGTAAGGAACACATTTCTGCAAAAAAGTCAAAATGCCCCAGGTAGACCCTCACCAGCTATTTTCAGCTGTAGCCGTGAAGTAGGCCGCGTGAGTTAAGACTGGTTTCGTGTTGGCGGGTCACATATTTTTTATCACTTTTTAGTTGCTGGATACAGTTGTTGGTGGTCTGATGATCACAGTATGCACAGTGTTACTTTGTGTCGACATCAGTTTGGCCATCTGTGAAATGCAAAATGGGGCCAGTAGTAAAGTCCGTAGAAAGTCGTTGCAATTGTGGTGGAGAGAAGTATGAACCCTATAATGAGTGCAGTATTTCAAATTTTGGAAATACTTTTGACTTTGACTTTCCATATAGAGGCTAAGACTCTTAAACGCCATCTTAAACAGAATTCGGGAAGATAAGTCATTGCTTGTTCTTCATTTTCATTGTCCAGAGTGTTTATCTTGTCTGAAGGAGACCTAAGAGGTCGAAACATGTCATGTTTTGTCTTGTAATTTGTTTGTCCCCTTTGGCTGGTGGATTAATTGTAATTTTTCTTTAGAAAATTGGACTCGTTGAACGTCTTTCCAAATATTGTATAAGACACTTTTGACTCTGAGCATCTCTCCGAGTATAGGTTAAGACACTTAGACTGTTTGAATGTATCTCCAAGTATATGCTAAGGCACTTTGACTCTTTTAATGTCTTTCCAAGCATAGGGTAAGAGGGAGTAAATTACCCTGTCACACCTTGATGCAGTTTGACTCTTTTAACGTCTTTCCAAGAATAGGGTAAGAGAGAGCAAACCACCCTGTGCCACCTTGCTGTAGAGAGAGAGCAAACCACTCTGTGGCACCTTGCAGGAGAGAGAGCAAACCACCCTGTCACACCTTGCTGTAGAAAGAGCAAACCACCCTGTCACACCTTGCTGTAGAGAGGGCAAACCACCCTGTGACACCTTACTGTAGAGAGGGCAAACCACCCTGTGGCACCTTGCTGTAGAGAGAGCAAACCAGCCTGTTGCACCTTGCTGTAGAGAGAGCAAACCAGCCTGTTGCACCTTGCTGTAGAGAGAGCAAACCAGCCTGTTGCACCTTGCTGTAGAGAGGGCAAACCAGCCTGTTGCACCTTGCTGTAGAGAGGGCAAACCAGCCTGTTGCACCTTGCTGTAGAGAGGGCAAACCAGCCTGTTGCACCTTGCTGTAGAGAGGGCAAACCACCCTGTGGCACCTTGCTGTAGAGAGGGCAAACCAGCCTGTTGCACCTTGCTGCAGAGAGGGCAAACCACCCTGTGGCACCTTGCTGCAGAGAGGGCAAACCAGCCTGTTGCACCTTGCTGGAGAGAGGGCAAACCACCCTGTGGCACCTTGCTGCAGAGAGGGCAAACCACCCTCTTGCACCTTGCTGCAGAGAGGGCAAACCACCCTGTGGCACCTTGCTGCAGAGAGGGCAAACCACCCTGTGGCACCTTGCTGCAGAGAGGGCAAACCACCCTGTGGCACCTTGCTGCAGAGAGGGCAAACCATCCTGTGGCACCTTGCTGTAGAGAGGGCAAACTACCCTGTGGCACCTTGCTGCAGAGAGGGCAAACCACCTTGTGGCACCTTGCTGTAGAGAGGGCAAACCACCCTGTGGCACCTTGCTGTAGAGAGGGCAAACCACCCTGTGGCACCTTGCTGCAGAGAGGGCAAACCACCCTCTTGCACCTTGCTGCAGAGAGGGCAAACCACCCTGTGGCACCTTGCTGTAGAGAGGGCAAACCACCCTGTGGCACCATGCCGTAGAGAGGGCAAACCACCCTGTGGCACCTTGCTGTAGAGAGGGCAAACCACCCGTGGCACCTTGCCGTTGAGAGGGCAAACCACCCTGTGGCACCTTGCCGAAGAGAGGGCAAACCACCCTGTGGCACCTTGCCGAAGAGAGGGCAAACCACCCTGAGGCACTTTGCCATTGAGAAGGCAAACCACCATGTGGCCCTTGACGTTGAGAGGGCAAACCACCCTGTGGCACCTTGCCGTAGAGAGGGTAAACCACCCTGTGGCACCTTGCTGCAGAGAGGGCAAACCACCCTGTGGCACCTTGCCGCAGAGAGGGTAAACCACCCTGTGGCACCTTGCCGCGGAGAGGGCAGACCACCCTGTGGCACCTTGCCGCAGAGAGGGCAGACCACCCTGTGGCACCTTGCCGCGGAGAGGGCAGACCACCCTGTGGCACCTTGCCGCAGAGAGGGCAGACCACCTGTGGCACCTTGCCGCGGAGAGGGCAGACCACCCTGTGGCACCTTGCCGCGGAGAGGGCAGACCACACTGTGGCACCTTGCCGCGGAGAGGGCAGACCACCCTGTGGCACCTTGCTGTGGAGAGAGTTGCTGTAGAGAGGGCAAACCACCCTGTGGCTCCTTGCTGTAGAGAGGGCAAAGCACCCTGTGGCACCTTGCTGTTGAGAGAGTTGCTGTAGAGAGGGCAAACCACCCTGTGGCACCTTGCTGTAGAGAGGGCAAACCACCCTGTGGCACCTTGCAACCCACCCTGTGGCACCTTGCTGTAGAGAGGGCAAAGCACCCTGTGGCACCTTGCTGTGGAGAGAGTTGCTGTAGAGAGGGCAAAGCACCCTGTGGCACCTTGCTGTAGAGAGGGCAAAGCACCCTGTGGCACCTTGCTGTTGAGAGAGTTGCTGTAGAGAGGGCAAACCACCCTGTGGCACCTTGCTGTAGAGAGAGCAAACCACCCTGTGGCACCTTGCTGTAGAGAGAGCAAACCACCCTGTGGCACCTTGCTGTAGAGAGGGCAAACCACCCTGTGGCACCTTGCTGTAGAGAGGGCAAACCACCCTGTGGCACCTTGCTGTAGAGAGGGCAAACCACCCTGTGGCACCTTGCTGCAGAGAGGGCAAACCACCCTGTGGCACCTTGCTGCAGAGAGGGCAAACCACCCTGTGGCACCTTGCTGCAGAGAGGGCAAACCACCCTGTGGCACCTTGCTGCAGAGAGGGCAAACCATCCTGTGGCACCTTGCTGTAGAGAGGGCAAACCACCCTGTGGCACCTTGCTGCAGAGAGGGCAAACCACCCTGTTGCACCTTGCTGTAGAGAGAGCAAACCACCTTGTGGTACCATGCTGTAGAGAGGGCAAACCACCTTGTGGCACCTTGCTGTAGAGAGGGCAAACCATCCTGTGGCACCTTGCTGTAGAGAGGGCAAACCACCATGTGGCACCTTGCTGTAGAGAGGGCAAACCACCCTGTGGCACCTTGCTGCAGTTTGACCTGAAGGCGAAGAGTACTGATCTAAACCCAAACAGGACGTTGGGCAAATTGCTAATTTTCTCTCCATGTCAGCCATCTACTCTCATTTCCTCCCTAAAGGCAGCTGTTGGATTGCCCCCTTCCTAATCCCCACCCCCTTTTTGTTTTGATTGTTTTCAGCTTTTGAGGATCATGTTGATGTAACTTCTGCAATAGGTTAACTGTATTTAGACCTCTGCATTGTGAAGCAGTGTAATAATGGCATGGCAATGTGTGTGGACGTGTTACATTTTGACTGGTGATGTTAGTACTGGTTGAATTTGTTCTGAACTGGACACGGGAATGTGCTTAGTAATGCTGTTTGTGTAAGATCATGCCTGAAAGAATACAAATATATTCACATGAGCACTTGTCAGGACACATGCTGTGGCCCTTGGATGTATTGAATCTTCAGAAAGGAATTAACATCTGTCTCATCTGGCTCATGTGCCTTTGATTCTTTAGAACAGTCGGTCTTTTCCCGTCTTCAACATGCAGTCAGAATCAACGGTTTTGCCCTCAGCTAGTTCAGATCCTACCAGCTGACGACTTTCAGTTCGTTATAATCCATGGTTATCACTCCAAACCTGTCTAAAGTCATGGTGATGGCAGCCTTGTCTGTACATTGAAAAGAAAGGACCTTGGGGCTTCACCAGTAAATTGCATCATGGGAATGGTATTTTATTTCAGTACAAGATGATTTAAGCTTAATGAAGATGGGTGTGGTATCCCACTCATGTTCTTAATGATGGTGATAGATTCATGGTGGATAGGGAGCAGGGAATGGAGGAGATTATATTGTTGTTGTTGAAGATTTAAGATGTATTGTTGCTGTTGAAGATTGAAGATGTTTTGCCTCTGAAGAGTTTCAGTCAGCATCAGAAAGTATACTTGTTGAAGTGTGTGGGTGAGAGAGAGAGAGAGAGCGCATGGGTATGTATTGGAAATGGAAAATTGTTCCTGTTTGTGACCTGTCAAGAGGACACTGATATTAAGTGTCAAAAGTTGGGGCGAGTGATTTCTCACTAAAGACTGAGAAAATTAGAGACTTTATCTTCATCATTTGAACTGTGGCCATTTCTTTCTGTTTTCCGATATTTAAAGCAGTCTTTTATCATTAGAAAAGTAGTTTAAAGACTCAAAATCAAAACTTACTGGAGAACATTTCAACAGGGTCGCCCTGTCTTCTTCAGCTCACTGTTGCTGTTGTGGCAGCGAGGCCTGGTGGGGCGATTGTTGTGTGGGGTGAACGGTTGTCAGGATCTGATTGTAGATAGGGGGAAGTTCAAAGTCTTTTATCAGTTTAAAAAAATTTTGTTTTTTCTTTTTGTTTATAGTCTGTGCCTTTAAATACAGGTATTTAGTGCTTGCTAAAGATTTATTGAGTGCCAAGTAAACATATCTTTGAACCTTACATTGTCAGAATGGCTGACCATAAGCAAGCAGACTTAAATGGTTGGTATTGTTTTGGGGAAAAAAAAAACTGTAGCCTTGGTTCTAATGTATTTTAGAAAGAGGTATTACTGACGATTGTATTGATGTTAACATTTGAGCTAGGCAAATTGACCCTAGGTCCTTTCATTGTGATAGGTATTGTTTGATTTTCTTTTTTTTTTTTTTGGGGGGGGGGGGGGGGGGGGGATTTTCCATTCTGTCTCTTCTTTCTCTGTCTTTCGGTCTGTCTCTCTTGATCATTTTCACACCTTTGTGGATGAAATGAAGTGTGTTACATATTTTTTCTTGTAAATTGGCCAGGAAGGCCTTTATATCAAGTGTCAAAAAGGAATATGGATTTGAAAGGACTGAGCAGTCTTGGAGGTTGGTCTTTGCCCTGAAAGGACTGAGCAGTCTTGGAGGTTGGTCTTTGCCCTGAAAGGACAGAGTAGTCTTGGACGTTGGTCTTTGCCCTGAAAGGACTGAGGAGTCTTGGAGGTTGGTCTTTGCCCTGAAAGGACTGAGTAGTCTTGGACGTTGGTCTTTGCCCTGAAAGGACTGAGGAGTCTTGGAGGTTGGTCTTTGCCCTGAAAGGACTGAGCAGTCTTGGACGTTGGTCTTTGCCCTGAAAGGACTGAGCAGTCTTGGACGTTGGTCTTTGCCCTGAAAGGACTGAGCAGTCTTGGACGTTGGTCTTTGCCCTGAAAGGACTGAGTAGTCTTGGAGGTTGGTCTTTGCCCTGAAAGGACTGAGGAGTCTTGGAGGTTGGTCTTTGCCCTGAGAGGACTGAGGAGTCTTGGAGGTTGGTCTTTGCCCTGAAAGGACTGAGCAGTCTTGGAGGTTGGTCTTTGCCCTGAAAGGACTGAGCAGTCTTGGAGGTTGGTCTTTGCCCTGAAAGGACTGAGCAGTCTTGGAGGTTGGTCTTTGCCCTGAAAGGACTGAGGAGTCTTGGAGTTGGTCTTTGCCCTGAAAGGACTGAGGAGTCTTGGACGTTGGTCTTTGCCCTAAAAGGACTGAGGAGTCTTGGACGTTGGTCTTTGCCCTGAAAGGACTGAGTAGTCTTGGACGTTGGTCTTTGCCCTGAAAGGACTGAGGAGTCTTGGACGTTGGTCTTTGCCCTGAAAGGACTGAGGAGTCTTAGAGGTTTGTCTGTGCCCTGAAAGGACTGAGTAGTCTTGGACGTTGGTCTTTGCCCTGTATGTCCAAGGTTGAAGACAAGTGAAGAGGATCCTTTGTCACAGGCTGCTGGTCCAGACACAGGATGTATCATGTCTGTTATGTGTTGTAATTTCTCTAGCACAGTAGGTCTGTGCGTGGTCCCATGTGGGATAGCAAGGCCTCTCTCAGAACTCACTGCATCCCTGTCTCTTTGAAGTTCTTGGCTTGGAAGTTCCTCTTCTCTCTTACCTTTTTTTTTTTTTTTTTTTAAAACTCTGCCCTTTGGTTATTGTTGTTGGGTATTTTTCATTTGTTAATTTTTTTATTTTTTTTTTGGAATTATGCTTATGTCCAGTTTTGTCAACTGTTTTTCTGCCTTTTTGGCCCAGTCTTGTATTTGTTCTATGTCTTTGCATCTCCTTTATTATCTTTTTTCTTCAACAATTTATAACATTTTTTGTTTTAATCCATTGGCCCCTGTGGCTTTTCATCTTGTGTTTTGGTGGCGAAGTTATATTCGTTGTTGTTTCACTGGACTAATTGGTAATGTTCATTTTGTTTACTTGATTTTTTTACTGTCATTTTCTATACCTCTTTAGTGGCATTACTGCCATGCTGCCCATGCCAGTTCCCTGGCTTTTTCTGCAGTAGGCCCAGCACTGGCAATCCCCAGGCTGCAGCCACTGTCAGCCAGTTCCCTGGCCTGCCCTGCAGCGGCCCCAGCACTGGCAATCCATAGGCTGCAGTCACTGTCAGCCAGTTCCCTGGCCTGCCCTGCAGTGGCCCCAGCACTGGCAATCCACAGGCTGCAGTCACTGTCAGCCAGTTCCCTGGCCTGCCCTGCAGCGGCCCCAGCTCTGGCAATCCACAGGCTGCAGTCACTGTCAGCCAGTTCCCTGGCTTAATCCACAGGCTGCAGTCACTGTCAGCCAGTTCCCTGACTTAATCCACAGGCTGCAGTCACTGTCAGCCAGTTTTCTGGCTTAATCCCCAGGCTGCAGTCACTGTCAGCCAGTTCCCTGGCTTAATCCCCAGGCTACAGTCACTGTCAGCCAGTTCCCTGGCTTAATCCCCAGGCTGCAGTCATTGTCAGCCAGTGCCCTGGCGTAATCCCCAGGATGCAGTCACTGTCAGCCAGTTCCCTGGCTTGCTCTGCAGCAGCCGCAGCACTGGTAATCCACAGGCTGCAGTCACTGTCAGCCGGTTCCCTGGCTTGCTCTGCAGCAGCCCAGCACTGGCAATCCACAGGCTGCAGTCACTGTCAGCCGGTTCCCTGGCTTGCCCTGCAGCAGCCCCAGCACTAGCAATTCACAGGCTGCAGTCACTGTCAGCCAGTTCCCTGGTTTATTCCACAGGGTGCAGTCACTGTCAGCCAGTTCCCTGCAGCAGCCGCAGCACTGGCAATCCCCAGGCTGCAGTCACTGTCAGAGAGTTCCCTGCAGCAGCCCCAGCACTGGTAATCCACAGGCTGCAGTCACTGTCGGCCAGTTCCCTGGATTAAAACCCAGGGTGCAGTCACTGTCAGCTGGTTCCCTGGCTTAATCCACAGGCTGCAGTCACTGTCAGCCGGTTCCCTGGCTTGCCCTGCAGCCGCCCCAGCACTGGCAATCCACAGGCTGCAGTCACTGTCAGCCCAGCCCCAGCACTGGCAATCCACAGGCTGCAGTCACTGTCAGCCCCAGCCCCAGCACTGGCAATCCCCAGGCTGCAGTCACTGTCAGCCACAGCCCCAGCACTGGCAATCCACAGGCTGCAGTCAGTCAGCCCCAGCCCCAGCACTGGCAATCCCCAGGCTGCAGTCACTGTCAGCCCCAGCCCCAGCACTGGCAATCCCCAGGCTGCAGTCACTGTCAAGTTGTCACTAAGCAACTCACCAGAGAAGACTCTGCACTGCTGTCAGGTCACTTCAGTAGTGTTCAATGGTGTGTTCGAGGTCACTTCAGTAGTGTTCAATGGTGTGTTCCAGGTCACTTCAGTAGTGTTTAATGGTGTGTTCCAGGTCACTTCAGTAGTGTTCAATGGTGTTCCATGTCACTTCAGTAGTGTTCAGTGGTGTGTTCTGCCAGGTCACTTCAGTAGTGTTCAGTGGTGTGTTCCAGGTCACTTCAGTAGTGTTCAATGGTGTGTTCCAGGTCACTTCAGTAGTGTTTAATGGTGTGGTTCCCGGTCACTTCAGTAGTGTTCAATGGTGTGTTCCAGGTCCTTCAGTAGTGTTTAATGGTGTGTTCCAGGTCCTTCAGTAGTGTTCAATGGTATGTTCCAGGTCCTTCAGTAGTGTTCAGTGGTGTGTTCCAGGTCACTTCAGTAGTGTTTAATGGTGTATTCCAGGTCACTTCAGTAGTGTTCAGTGGTGTGTTCTGTCAGGTCGCTTCAGTAGTGTTCAGTGGTGTGTTCCAGGTCACTTCAGTAGTGTTAAATGGTGTGTTCTATGTCACTTCAGTGGTGTTCAATGGTGTGTTCCAGGTCACTTCAGTAGTGTTTAATGGTGTGTTCTGTCAGGTCACTTCAGTAGTGTTCAGTGGTGTGTTCCAGGTCACTTCATAGTGTTTAATGGTGTGTTCCAGGTCACTTCAGTAGTGTTCAATGGTGTGTTCTGTCAGGTCACTTCAGTAGTGTTTAATGGTGTGTTCCAGGTCACTTCAGTAGTGTTCAATGGTGTGTTCCAGGTCACTTCAGTAGTGTTCAATGGTATGTTCCAGGTCACTTCAGTAGTGTTCAATGGTGTGTTCCAGGTCACTTCAGTAGTGTTTAATGGTGTGTTCCAGGTCACTTCAGTAGTGTTCAGTGGTGTATTCCAGGTCACTTCAGTAGTGTTTAATGGTGTGTTCTGTCAGGTCACTTCAGTAGTGTTCAATGGTGTGTTCTGTCAGGTCACTTCAGTAGTGTTAAATGGTGTGTTCCAGTTCACTTCAGTCGTGTTCAGTGGTGTGTTCTGTCAGGTCACTTCAGTAGTGTTTAATAGTGTGTTCTGTCAGGTCACTTCAGTAGTGTTCAGTGGTGTGTTCCAGGTCACTTCAGTAGTGTTCAATAGTGTGTTCCAGGTCACTTCAGTAGTGTTTAATGGTGTGTTCTGCCAGGTCACTTCAGTAGTGTTCAGTGGTGTGTTCTGTCAGGTCACCTCAGTAGTGTTAAATGGAGTGTTCCAAGTCACTTCAGTAGTGTTCAGTGGGTGTGTTCTATCAGGTCACTTCAGTAGTGTTTAATGGTGTGTTCCAGGTCACTTCAGTAGTGTTTGATGGTGTGTTCTGTCAGGTCACTTCAGTAGTGTTTAATGGTGTGTTCCAGGTCACTTCAGTAGTGTTCAATGGTGTGTTCCAGGTCACTTCAGTAGTGTTCAATGGTGTGTTCCATGTCACTTCAGTAGTGTTCAGTGGTGTGTTCCAGTTCACTTCAGTCGTGTTCAGTGGTGTGTTCTGTCAGGTCACTTCAGTAGTGTTCAATGGTGTATTCCAGGTCACTTCAGTAGTGTTCAGTGGTGTGTTCCAGTTCACTTCAGTCGTGTTCAATGGTGTGTTCTGTCAGGTCACTTCAGTAGTGTTCAATGGTGTGTTCCAGGTCACTTCAGTAGTGTTCAATGGTATGTTCCAGGTCACTTCAGTAGTGTTCAATGGTGTGTTCCAGGTCACTTCAGTAGTGTTTAATGGTGTGTTCCAGGTCACTTCAGTAGTGTTCAGTGGTGTATTCCAGGTCACTTCAGTAGTGTTTAATGGTGTGTTCTGTCAGGTCACTTCAGTAGTGTTCAATGGTGTGTTCTGTCAGGTCACTTCAGTAGTGTTAAATGGTGTGTTCCAGTTCACTTCAGTCGTGTTCAGTGGTGTGTTCTGTCAGGTCACTTCAGTAGTGTTTAATAGTGTGTTCTGTCAGGTCACTTCAGTAGTGTTCAGTGGTGTGTTCCAGGTCACTTCAGTAGTGTTCAATAGTGTGTTCCAGGTCACTTCAGTAGTGTTTAATGGTGTGTTCTGCCAGGTCACTTCAGTAGTGTTCAGTGGTGTGTTCTGTCAGGTCACCTCAGTAGTGTTAAATGGAGTGTTCCAAGTCACTTCAGTAGTGTTCAGTGGTGTGTTCTATCAGGTCACTTCAGTAGTGTTTAATGGTGTGTTCCAGGTCACTTCAGTAGTGTTTGATGGTGTGTTCTGTCAGGTCACTTCAGTAGTGTTTAATGGTGTGTTCCAGGTCACTTCAGTAGTGTTCAATGGTGTGTTCCAGGTCACTTCAGTAGTGTTCAATGGTGTGTTCCATGTCACTTCAGTAGTGTTCAGTGGTGTGTTCCAGTTCACTTCAGTCGTGTTCAGTGGTGTGTTCTGTCAGGTCACTTCAGTAGTGTTCAATGGTGTATTCCAGGTCACTTCAGTAGTGTTCAGTGGTGTGTTCCAGTTCACTTCAGTCGTGTTCAATGGTGTGTTCTGTCAGGTCACTTCAGTAGTGTTCAATGGTGTGTTCCAGGTCACTTCAGTAGTGTTCAATGGTATGTTCCAGGTCACTTCAGTAGTGTTCAATGGTGTGTTCCAGGTCACTTCAGTAGTGTTTAATGGTGTGTTCCAGGTCACTTCAGTAGTGTTCAGTGGTGTATTCCAGGTCACTTCAGTAGTGTTTAATGGTGTGTTCTGTCAGGTCACTTCAGTAGTGTTCAATGGTGTGTTCTGTCAGGTCACTTCAGTAGTGTTAAATGGTGTGTTCCAGTTCACTTCAGTCGTGTTCAGTGGTGTGTTCTGTCAGGTCACTTCAGTAGTGTTTAATAGTGTGTTCTGTCAGGTCACTTCAGTAGTGTTCAGTGGTGTGTTCCAGGTCACTTCAGTAGTGTTCAATAGTGTGTTCCAGGTCACTTCAGTAGTGTTTAATGGTGTGTTCTGCCAGGTCACTTCAGTAGTGTTCAGTGGTGTGTTCTGTCAGGTCACCTCAGTAGTGTTAAATGGAGTGTTCCAAGTCACTTCAGTAGTGTTCAGTGGTGTGTTCTATCAGGTCACTTCAGTAGTGTTTAATGGTGTGTTCCAGGTCACTTCAGTAGTGTTTGATGGTGTGTTCTGTCAGGTCACTTCAGTAGTGTTTAATGGTGTGTTCCAGGTCACTTCAGTAGTGTTCAATGGTGTGTTCCAGTCACTTCAGTAGTGTTCAATGGTGTGTTCCATGTCACTTCAGTAGTGTTCAGTGGTGTGTTCCAGTTCACTCAGTCAGTGCAGTGGTGTGTCAGTGAGTGTGTTCTGTCAGGTCACTTCAGTAGTGTTCAATGGTGTATTCCAGGTCACTTCAGTAGTGTTCAGTGGTGTGTTCCAGTTCACTTCAGTCGTGTTCAATGGTGTGTTCTGTCAGGTCACTTCAGTAGTGTTCAATGGTGTGTTCTGTTCGGTCACTTCAGTTGTGTTCAATGGTGTGTTCTGTCAGGTCACTTCAGTAGTGTTCAGTGGTGTGTTCTGTCGGGTCACTTCAGTAGTGTTCAGTGGTGTGTTCTGTCAGGTCACTTCAGTAGTGTTCAATGGTGTGTTTCAGGTCACTTCAGTCGTGTTCAGTGGTGTGTTCTGTCAGGTCACTTCAGTAGTGTTCAGTGGTGTGTTCCAGGTCACTTCAGTAGTGTTCAATGGTGTGTTCCAGTTCGCTTCAGTCATGTTCAATGGTGTGTTCTGTCAGGTCACTTCAGTCGTGTTCAATGGTGTGTTCTGTCAGGTCACTTCAGTCGTGTTCAATGGTGTGTTCTGTCAGGTCACTTCAGTAGTGTTCAGTGGTGTGTTCCAGGTCACTTCAGTAGTGTTCAGTGGTGTGTTCTGTCAGGTCACTTCAGTAGTGTTCAATGGTGTGTTCTGTC
The DNA here is from genome assembly GCA_033310375.1 of Conus canariensis. Lineage (NCBI taxonomy): Eukaryota > Metazoa > Mollusca > Gastropoda > Neogastropoda > Conidae > Conus > Conus canariensis. The sequence goes on from CM065715.1 coordinate 1,782,402, forward strand.
AGGTCACTTCAGTCGTGTTCAGTGGTGTGTTCCAGGTCACTTCAGTAGTGTTTAATGGTGTGTTCTGTCAGGTCACTTCAGTAGTGTTTGATGGTGTGTTCTGTCAGGTCACTTCAGTCGTGTTCAATGGTGTGTTCTGTCAGGTCACTTCAGTAGTGTTCAGTGGTGTGTTCTGTCAGGTCACTTCAGTAGTGTTCAGTGGTGTGTTCTGTCAGGTCACTTCAGTCGTGTTCAATGGTGTGTTCTGTCAGGTCACTTCAGTAGTGTTCAGCGGTGTGTTCTGTCAGGTCACTTCAGTAGTGTTCAATGGTGTGTTCCAGGTCACTTCAGTCGTGTTCAATGGTGTGTTCCAGGTCACTTAAGTCGTGTTCAATGGTGTGTTCTGTCAGGTCACTTCAGTAGTGTTCAGTGGTGTGTTCTGTCAGGTCACTTCAGTAGTGTTCAATGGTGTGTTCCAGGTCACTTCAGTCGTGTTCAGTGGTGTGTTCTGTCAGGTCACTTCAGTAGTGTTCAATGGTGTGTTCTGTCAGGTCACTTCAGTAGTGTTCAATGGTGTGTTCCAGATCACTTCAGTAGTGTTTAATGGTTGTGTACTGCTAGGTCACTTCAGTAGTGTTCAATGGTGTGTTCCAGGTCACTTCAGTAGTGTTCAGTGGTGTGTTCTGTCAGGTCACTTCAGTAGTGTTTAATGGTGTGTTCTGTCAGGTCACTTCAGTAGTGTTCAATGGTGTGTTCTGTCAGGTCACTTCAGTAGTGTTTAATGGTGTGTTCTGTCAGGTCACTTCAGTAGTGTTCAATGGTGTGTTTTGATCTTACATATGCTTGACACCTCCTGACTTTTTACATGTTTAATTTGTGGATGATTACTAAGGTGATATGGCTGGTGTGGTATGCATAGCAAAATCTTATCTGCCATCTATTATAATTGTTCTGAACAATTCTGGGGTGTTTGCGTGTGTGTGGGTGCGCGCGCTTGAGAGAGAGAGAGTGAGAGGAGGAGGAGGAGGAGGCAGTTTTCCAGTGGAAAGTTGCGCTCACTGTAGACATTTTTCTTTGAGGGGGAAGAGTCCTGAAACTGAAAGGTGCTTTGAGGTCAGCAGGGCAGAAAGAAAAACTGAAAAACTGAAACTTGACGATGTGTGTTTTTTGCCCTGGTCACCTTGAAAATGGTGCTATGGACAACAATTTATCATGAAGGCAAGTACCTGGGATTAAAAATGACAGTATACTGACAGGATAGAATGTCTTAATAAATCATGGCATCTCTGTTCAAACAACTGATGTCAAACAATCAAGAAAAAGAATGACAGTATCCAGTATCTCCAGTTGTGTGAAAAAACGATGGTATGCAATGTCTCCTATTGTGCGATTCTTTAGAAGTAAAGTCGCACACAGTTGAAGGTTAGATCAAGTGTCATTTGATGATTCCCGTGCACGCACATGCACACAGAAACAATCATGCGCCACGCACACAACACCACATCTGACACCTTTCTTTTAATATAAGAGACTACCATACAATTTAAACCTCTCCCCCAGTACCAGTTTCTTTCTATTCATGCATCACTTCTTTTGGCACAAGGGGTTTTAATACTTCCTCTTGTTTTTCTTTCTTTTTGTACCCCCAGTTCTTATAGAACAGGGAGTACTTTACAATGGGAACGAAGAAATGCTGTCTGTCTGTGTATCTGTCCGTGGTCAAAATGTGTTCCACTCGCTCCAGACAAAACTTCTGGGCCGATCTTTCTGAAGATTTGGAGATATGTTCATTATGGGTCAAGGATGATGCCTGTTTGATTATTTATTTATTTATTTTAGGTTAAAAGAGAAAATTGACTCACAGATTGAATTACATGATTGTATGATTATGATAACTGTGTGATCTAGGGAAGAGTTTTCCCAACGTTTGCCACTGCCTTCAATCATTGAACTGTGTTATTTTGAGATGAATATCTGTCCATTTGTCTCCTTTTCTGTCTGTGCTATCAAGCCAAATGGTTGCAAACTTAAAATATCTTGTTTTGGAAATATTTTCCTCTCTCAATTGTGTTCACTTTAATGAAAATGTTGTTTGTCCATCAGCATTTGTGTGTTTGACCACAAACACAATTCTATGCTAGTCTGATGACTAGATCAAGTACTCTTAAATTTGTAGATGGAAATGATAGACATAAGTGAATAAAAACAGTGTATAAACTTACCAGTCTTTGGATTTGTTAATGTTTATGTGAAGCAGAAATGGGTCTTCATCTCTGTCTGCCTGTCTTTTACTCTTTGTCACTCACACTCTCTCTTGCTCGCTCGCTTGCTCTCTTCATGTGTACGTGTGTGTGTGTGTGTGTGTGTGTGTGTGTGTGTGTGTGTGTGTGTGTATGCGGTCAACCCCATCTCTCTTTCTAGATGAAGGGACATTGCCATGTCTCTACTATATTTCTGTGCTTAGAACACGCAGATAGTTCTCTAAAAGGTGAGATTGGTCACGAACAAACCTTGCAAAGAAATTGAAACACACACACACACACACACACACACACACACACACACACACACACACACACACATGGGAGGAGAAAGACAGAGAGAGAGAGGGTGTGTGTGTGTGTGTGTGTGAAATCTGCCAGTTCTAAGCATGGGGAATATGTTACGACTTCATGTGATATAACAGCCAGCCATTGGTAATTCATTGCAAATTTAACTAATCTTGGATCTTCGTATGGAAGCACTATTTTCAAATTCTGAAAACAGTAAAACAGAGAGGAAAGGCAGCATTGATTTATTGCCTATCCACGTGTTGGAATGTGAGAACAGACATCTCTGTCCACGATGTTCCCTATAATGAAACAGTGCTGTGTTAGTTGCCGACCTTCACCCATCATGATCTCAGACAGTAGACACTCTTTTCTTCAGCTGTCCTCCCTCCCTTCCCCCAGGTTTATTAATTTTGCCCCCTCCTTTTCCCAGGAGCACTAATTTTGCGTCCCAAAGGTTTGTAGCTTTGATATGATTGGTTTGGCCCAGTGCCATGGTGTGTACCTAAGCATGTCTTTTTTTTTTTGTAGTATGGGTGATTCATTGAAGTCATATAATTCTTCCCAACAGCTGATTAGTTTTAGCACGGAGATGGAACGGGATCTCTCCAGCAATGGTCTGGCTGAGGGGAACCTGCCATGGCTATCCTGGCATCTTTCACAGCATGCAAACCACCTTATCTGTGGGAAACACTAACAAACATCAAACAACATAGGCGTCGGAATGGCACTGCTGTGGGTTCGCTCTCTTTGCGGTATGCAAGGGAGCGAAGAAACAGGCAGAAAAAACAAGCCGGGTACAGAGGATACACAGATGACAAGTGTCAGACTGGCAGAGATGAACGATCGTGATGTCCCTGTACAGGACACCACACCCACAGCCATGACTGAACTCACATCAAAAGGGCATCATCGTCAGCCTGCCGACATGGGAGAACTTGCACAGACACTCCTCCCTCGCGCCATTCCCTCTCTTCTTCAGTTCTTGTGTGAAGAAGCAAACACGACCTCGGAGCACATTCTGCAAGACTGTGGGGCCCTCCAGGGGTTGCGAGAGGAGACATGGTTAATGTCCACCACACTACAAGACTGTGGGGCCCTGCAAGGGTTGAGAAAGGAGACATGGTTGATGTCCACCACACTACAAGACTGTGGGGCCCTCCAGGGGTTGAGAGAGGGGACATGGTTGATGTCCACCACATACAAGACTGTGGGGCCCTGCAAGGGTTGAGAAAGGAGACATGGTTGATGTCCACCACACTACAAGACTGTGGGGCCCTCCAGGGGTTGAGAGAGGGGACGTGGTTGATGTCCACCACACTACAAGACTGTGGGGCCCTGCAAGGGTTAAGAAAGGAGACATGGTTGATGTCCACCACACTACAAGACGGTGGTCTCTCCATGGGTTGTGAAAGGAGACATGGCTGATGTCCACAACTACAAGACTGTGGGGCCCTGCAGGGGTTGAGAGAGGAGACGTGGCCGATGTCTGCCACTCTACAGGACTGCGGGGCCGTGCAGGGGTTGAGAGAGGAGACATGGCCGATGTCCACCACACTACAAGACTGTGGGGCCCTGCAGGGGTTGAGAGAGGAGACATGGCTGATGTCCACCACTCTACAGGACTGTGGGGCCCTGCAGGGGTTGAGAGAGGAAACACGGCCGATGTCCACTACACTACAAAACAGTGGGGCCCTGCAGGGGTTGAGAGAGGAGACATGGCCTGTGTCCACCACACTACAAGACAGTGGGGGCCCTGCAGGGGTTGAGAGAGGAGACATGGCCGATGTCCACCACTGTACAGGAGAAGCTGTGCGGGTCAAAGGCGGCACCTAGGAGGGCTGTCCCTTTCATGCTGAGGACCTGATTGTGTGTGTGATGGTGTGGGAAAAGATGAACCTGCCTGCTCTGTTCATGACAACAAGAATTCAGCATCGGCGTGAAAGGAGAAAGAGCAGAGAAGCAGAGAATGAGTTCAGCATCAATGGGTATGAACGGTCACACCCCTATGTTCTCCTCCCCAGTCATCGCTACCTCTTCATCCTCCTCCCCACCAACACACCCTTTGGTTTTGAAAGATGGTTGACGAGTGTGATAATCCTAGTGTTAATAAACTACCAGCAGAAGATCAAAGTGTGTGTGTGGTGGGTGATTGGCCAGTGTGTAGCTCTGGTAGTCAGTGGGGCGCATGGGGCACACATGTGGACGCGAGCTGTCAGGAGGGAAACATCTTACAAAGCTAGGCCTTTCACAGGATTTGAACCTACAATCTTCATGTCCTTGATCCGTCACTAACCACTTCACCATCACGGCTGGCCAGACCTGTTCAAATAGGTCAGACAACAATGGTGGTCATGCCAGTCATTACGCGTCAAAGAGTGTAGAAACCTGCCTGTGAAAGAGTTCCAGAACAACTTTGTGTTGTGGGCCAACCCTCCGGCCCAACTTTGTGTTGTGGGCCAACCCTCCGGCCCAACTTTGTGTTGTGGGCCAACCCTCCAGCCCAACTTTGTGATGTGGGCCAACCCTCCGGCCCAACTTTGTGTTGTGGGTCAACCCTCCAGCCCAACTTTGTGATGTGGGCCAACCCTCCGGCCCAACTTTGTGTTGTGGGCCAACCCTCCAGCCCATCTTTGTGTTGTGGGCCAACCCTCCGGCCCAACTTTGTGTTGTGAGCCAACCCTCCGGCCAACTTTGTGTTGTGGGCCAACCCTCTGGCCCAACTTTGTGTTGTGGGCCAACCCTCCGGCCCAACTTTGTGTTGTGGGCCAACCCTCCAGCCCAACGTTTGGCAACGAAGGACAGGTCTGAGCTGACACAGCATGACAAAGGGGGGCACATGTCTGGCCATAGGGACTTTAGCGAGTGGTCACACATGCAAAAAATACACGAGCACCCTCTCCCCTTCTCTCCCCCACCTGTGTGTGTGTATGTGTGTGTGTGTGTGTGTGTGTGTGTGTGTGTACGAGAGAGAGAGAGAGAGAGAGAGAGAGAGAGAGAGAGAGAGAGAGAGAGAGAGAGAGAGAGATCTGTTTTTCACCTGTCTGACCCCTAGAAGCCAATCCAGCATGATGTTGTGGCAGTGAAGACGTGGTGAAGTGGGTGGCAAACAGCCTGATTGTTCACAGATCCACATGGCTGGGCTTTGAAAACGTGTTGAGCAGATCAAGGGATTGCCGCCCTTCTCCCATCAACGTCATTGAATCATTAATTACTCCAGTTTAGAGCATGCTCACGCTCATCAACGTCATTGAATCATTACTCCAGTTTAGAGCATGCTCACGCTCATCAACGTCATTGAATCATTACTCCAGTTTAGAGCATGCTCACGCTCATCAACGTCATTGAATCATTACTCCAGTTTAGAGCATGCTCACGCTCATCACGCATTGAATAATTAATTACTCCAGTTTAGAGCATGCTCACGCTCATCAACGTCATTGAATAATTAATTACTCCAGTTTAGAGCATGCTCACGCTCATCAACGTCATTGAATAATTAATTACTCCAGTTTAGAGCATGCTCACGCTCATCAACGTCATTGAAATTAATTACTCCAGTTTAGAGCATGCTCACGCTCATCAACGTCATTGAATCATTACTCCAGTTTAGAGCATGCTCACGCTCATCAACGTCATTGAATAATTACTCCAGTTTAGAGCATGCTCACGCTCAGAAAGTTAACAAGGAACCTAAAGCGGAAACACAGCGCTTGCATTCTTTAATTCTGAGTCCATTTGAAGTGGTGTCCACTACAAGTGGTTACAAAAGCTCTCTTCTGTGGGCTCCACTGAAGTGTTGGGTGGCAGTCTGGCTTTCATATACAGAGATGGCCTGAGAGGTTGGGCAGTTCAAACAAGGAGCTGGCAGACCATGTCACCTTGTGTAAGGACTGTGCATACTTTAACACCAGACCTCGTCACCTTGTTTAAGGATTGTGCATACTTTAACACCAGACCTCGTCATCTTGTGTAAGGATTGTGCATACTTTAACACCAGACCTCGTCACCTTGTGTAAGGATTGTGCATACTTTAACACCAGACCTTGTCACCTTGTGTAGGGATTGTGCATACTTTAACACCAGACCTCGTCACCTTGTGTAAGGATTGTGCATACTTTAACTCCAGACCTTGTCACCTTGTGTAGGGATTGTGCATACTTTAACACCAGACCTCGTCACCTTGTGTAGGGATTGTGCATACTTTAACACCAGACCTCGTCACCTTGTTTAAGGATTGTGCATACTTTAACACCAGACCTCGTCATCTTGTGTAAGGATTGTGCATACTTTAACACCAGACCTCGTCACCTTGTGTAAGGATTGTGCATACTTTAACACCAGACCTTGTCACCTTGTGGAGGGATTGTGCATATTTTAACACCAGACCTTGTCACCTTGTGTAGGATTGTGCATACTTTAACTCCAGACTTGTCACCTTGTGTAGGGATTGTGCATACTTTAACACCAGACCTTGTCACCTTGTGTAGGGATTGTGCATACTTTAACTCCAGACCTTGTCACCTTGTGTAGGGATTGTGCATACTTTAACACCAGACCTTGTCACCTTGTGTAGGATTGTGCATACTTTAACACCAGACCTTGTCACCTTGTGTAGGGATTGTGCATACTTTAACTCCAGACCTTGTCACCTTGTGTAGGGATTGTGCATACTTTAACACCACTCTCTTACATAGCTGTCCTCAGAATCTTCCTTTTTTTTTCGTAGAGGATCCCATTTTTCGTCACTACCCACCCCCTTCCCACCTTTCTCCTCCATCTGTGACCGCAACGGTTCTTTTTAGTCATGGTATGCATGTACGCTACTGTCAAATGCCAGGTCTTTAACTGTTCTTCTGCCCAAAACAAAGCGCTATATAAACAGTTATAATAATAAGTATTATTATTATTATTGTTATTATCATCATTATCATTATCATCATTATAATCATTATTATCATCATCATCATCATTATTATTATTATTATTATTGTTGTTGTTATTATCAATATAATGACTATAGTTATCAACAGTAGTAGTGGTAGTAGTTGTAGAAGTAGTGGTAGCATAAGTAGTTGTAGTGGAAGTAGCAGTGTTGGTAGCAATAGGAGTAATATTGTGATCATGACAAAACAAACAAACAAACAAACAAAAAAACAACAACAACAAAACTTCGTGAATCATCCAATTTGGTGAGAAAATCCAGAATTTCTGAACTGTTCACCATCCCCTCCCTTACCATGAATTTTGGTGGCTGTTTGAAAAAAAAAAGTGAAACTAAAAAAAAAAACATTGCCGAGACAAAGAACTAGGTCAACTGACAGACAGGTTTTCTTGTGAAGCCCCTGTTGATCAGGTCCGCAAATCGGCCATGACACCGTTCCCAGTCCAAGACCAAACGTCCCTCACCATCTTTACCATGTGCACTTTCTTGGGTCTCTGGGCTCCTGAATGAGGACCCCAGAGGGTTATGACCCCCACAGAATTCTATTTACAGAGGACAGTGACGACAACGCGAATGTTTTGGCTCAGTAAGGACGGCAGTGACGTTAGGGACATGAGGCCCACACGTTGTGGCTCGCGTTGCACGTGCCTCCACGAGCTGACCCAGGGGCGGATTGCCGTGCCTTCGGTGTGTCGGCCAACAGGGGCCACAGTGCGCATAGGCCTACATCTGTCATCATCAGAGCCTGAGAGCCGGTGTTACGGAGAATATTGACTCTGTAGAAATTTGACTCCCCGGTTCTTTCTTCTCTGGAGAAAAATGAACCGTTCAGTTTTCTACAGGTTTTGGAGTCAATATTCTACAGAGAATATTGACTCCTTCTGTAGAATATTGACTCCCGTGGTTACGGAGAATATTGACTCACGTTGAAAAATGACTCATGTGTCAATTTTAGTTGCTACTATGTTTGATTTACAAGTATATATACGTATCTTGATAATTATTCATCCATCCCAATATTCTTCTTATAAAACACACTGGTTAATTAATTTGTAGATTGTTTCAGTCGATGAATTTCAAAATTATCTATTATTATTATCATTAGTAGTAGTAGTAGTATGTCATTATAATTGTCTGTTAGTGTGAATGCACATGTTGACGTGAGCGTGCGTGTTGGGTTAGCACACGGCGCTTTGGGCTAAATTCATCTGGAACTGCGCCTGTCAACATCATCATCATCATCATCATCATCATCATCATCATCATCACTTTCGTTGTTGGTGGTGGATTTTTGTTTGTTTGTTTGTTTGTTTTATTGCTGACGCTGCTGCTTTTTCTACAACTATCACTGTTTAATGCAGATTGTTATTATGATATTAAGTAGAAACGAATAGATAATTAGGAATATAGGTTTCTGGATTCTGGATTCGACATTAGAAAAGTATTTAGACTCAGAATCAAAAACTTACTTTGTGAATATTTCGACAGGGTCGCCCTGTCTTCTTCAGCTCACTGTTGCTGTTGTGTCAGCGAGGCCTGGTGGGGCGACTGTTGTGTGGGGTGAATAGTTGTCAGGATCTGATTGTAGATGGGGGGAAGTTCAAAATCTTGATCTCTGTTCAGGCTGGGGCGTCTAGTCTTGATTTCGATGGCTTCTTTAACTTTTCTTTTTGTGAGGAAGGGCTCTGTAGATAAGATCTTGGTTTCTTGGGGGCTGAAACTGTGACCTGTGGCTTGTAGGTGTTCGTGTATGGCAGAAGTAGATCGGTTTTGGTGTTCCTGTAGACGGGTGGTGAGTGGTCTTGCTGTCTCGCCAATGTAAGTATTGGCACAGTCTTGACACTCTACTTGGTACACTACACCACACAGCTTGAGGGGGTCTGTTTTGTCTTTGACATGGGTCAGTTGCTGGCGTAGGGAATTGGTGGGTTTGTGGAACACTTTGCATCCATGTTGTTGGAAGGTCCTGGCCAGACGCTCTGAAACTCCTTTGATGTAAGGGATCCCCACTTTCACACTGTCCGTATCTGTAGCAGAAGGGTAGGGAACTCGAGGGTTGTCCCACATCCATGCAGGGTATCCATTAGCGGAAAGGGCAGTCTTGATGTGTTCTTCTTCTTTCAACTCTTCCTCCTTAGTGGAACACAGTATAGAGGCTCTGTGCATGAGGGTGTTAACCACAGATCTCTTGTGTTGGAGGGGGTGGTTGGAGTGAAAGTTCAGATATTGGTCAGTGTGGGTGGGTTTCCTATAGACACTGGTCTCCACCCTGTCAGGGGTTCGGGAGATGAGAGTGTCCAGGAATGGGATCTTGCCTTCTGATTCAGTTTCGGAGGTGAACTGGATGCTGTCATCGATGGAATTCAAGTGAGTGGTGAAGCTGTCAACCTCCGTCCCCTGTATGCGGGTCATGGTGTCATCCACATAGCGGTACCACATGCTGGGAGGGTTGGCAGCGGTCTCAAGGGCTACTTTTTCAAAATGTTCCATGTACAGATTGGCTACCACTGGGGATACTGGCGAACCCATGGCAGCTCCTTGTTTCTGCTGGTAGAACTCATGGTTGAACGAGAAGTAGGTGCTAGTGATGCATAGTTCCAACAGTTCTAGCACTTGTTCTGTAGCGAGTTCACACCGGTGACAAAGGTGGTAGTCATCCTCAATCTTATCCCGAATGACTTGGAGAGCCTTGGGAACAGGGATGCTCGTGAAGAGTGCACACACATCAAAAGAGACAAGTTTCTCCCCTGCAGCCAGTTGCTGGTTTTCCATCTTCTGTACAAAGTCTGTACTGTTGACAATGTGGTGCTCGGTCTGCCCGACTGAAGGTCCCAATACTTGTGCCAGGAATTTGGAGGCATTGTACATGACACTGCCACAGCTGGACACAATGGGGCGGAGGGGGGCGTCCTTCTTATGTATCTTAGGTAAACCATACAGCTTAGGCGTGGATTCAGAAGTGGGATAAAGTCGTTGGTAAAGACTAGGGGAGATAGAATCTTCTTTCTTCCATTTCTTTAGTAGATTGATAAGTTGGTTTTTGACTTTCTTCGTGGGGTCAGTCTTGAGTTTTTCATAGGTGTCCGTATCACTGAGAAGGGTCTGTACTTTCTTGTTGTATTCGTCTTTTGGTAACAATACTGTGGTCCTACCTTTGTCAGCTGGAAGGATGACGATGCTGTCGTCCTGTCTCAGGTTCTTCAGGGCTTGTTTTTCCTCCCGTGAAATGTTGGACTTGGGTGGCTTACTGGACTTAATGACTTTGACCACTTCGCTCCGTAGGCTGTCAGCTGTGGCTTGGTCTTTGATCTGGCTGCACGCTGCTTCAGTGGAAGCTACGATTTCCTTGACTGGAATCGATGTGGGCGCAACACAGAAGTTGAGTCCCTTCTTCAGCACTTCCTGGACACTCTCATCTCCCGAACCCCTGACGACAGGGTGGAGACCAGTGTCTATAGGAAACCCAGCCACACTGACCATATCTGAACTTTCATTCCAACCACCCCCTCCAACACAAGAGATCTGTTGTCAACACCCTCATGCACAGAGCCTCTGTACTGTGTTCCACTAAGGAGGAAGAGTTGAAAGAAGAAGAACACATCAAGACTGCCCTTTCCGCTAATGGATACCCTGCATGGATGTGGGACAACCCTCGAGTTCCCTACCCTTCTGCTACAGATACGGACAGTGTGAAAGTGGGGATCCCTTACATCAAAGGAGTTTCAGAGCGTCTGGCCAGGACCTTCCAACAACATGGATGCAAAGTGTTCCACAAACCCACCAATTCCCTACGCCAGCAACTGACCCATGTCAAAGACAAAACAGACCCCCTCAAGCTGTGTGGTGTAGTGTACCAAGTAGAGTGTCAAGACTGTGCCAATACCTACATTGGCGAGACAGCAAGACCACTCACCACCCGTCTACAGGAACACCAAAACGATCTACTTCTGCCATACACGAACACCTACAAGCCACAGGTCACAGTTTCAGCCCCCAAGAAACCAAGATCTTATCTACAGAGCCCTTCCTCACAAAAAGAAAAGCTAAAGAAGACATCGAAATCAAGACTAGACGCCCCAGCCTGAACAAAGATCAAGGTTTTGAACTTCCCCCCATCTACAATCAGATCCTGACAACTATTCACCCCACACAACAGTCGCCCCACCAGGCCTTGCTGACACAACAGCAACAGTGAGCTGAAGAAGACAGGGCGACCCTGTCGAAATAATCACAAAGTAAGTTTTTGATTCTGAGTCTAAATACTTTTCTAAAACGAATAGATAATGACCACTATTGCGGTCTCTGGTCAAAGTCCTGTCATTGCGGCAAGTTGCAAGGAGCACGGCTTCGTTTGTCAGCTGAACGACATCCGTTTTCAGACTGTGAAGTTACGATAAAAGCGCATAAAGACTGGAACATGTCGCAGGACTTTTAACAGACGCCGACACCGCCAAGGCAATAGCTGAGTCAGTCTATGCTCAAGCCAAAATGTTCAGCAACCGAGCTCTGAAAACAAGGAATCAAAGAATGTTTATGTAGTAATCAGTAAGATTTTTCAGACTTTTTTTTTTTTTTTTCTTTTAAACACGAAATGATAATTCATTAAATGTTACAAGGGTGTGCTTTTGAGGAAAAGTTATCAGACTTGGCAGTAAATTTTCCTTATTGGAACCTTGCATGTGCTTTGAAAAAATATGCCTATCTGAAATAAACTAGCAAAACTATCTGGCTCTGGTAGCATGCAGGATGGGTACAGTCATGTTGGTTGATCTCCGCATCAACAGGTCTCCCGTATAATTATTTTGACAGTTTCGCAGCGTGCAGGATGATGCAGGTCGATAGACCTCCACTATAAAATATGCTTGAAAAGATCCTGGGTCGATGATTGACTATGGTCTGAACTTCTGTCCAATTTTTGAAAACCATATCAGCATCCCTTCACACACACACAGAGACATACAAGCATACATACCCTAAATACATAAGAACAAGCAAGCCAAAACATGAAATAAATGAAGTTTAAAAAGTAAAAATCAATCAAACCAGACAAACCC
>CM065715.1:1799928-1842428 GCA_033310375.1 Conus canariensis
GGGTCTGAGAGCTGTTCCGTTTGCCCGCAGTCCACACACACAACCACGACAAGCACGCTGGCTCTGTCATACATTAATACACTCACAGAAACTAAGACAGACACCCCACACACAGGCACAGACAACAGATAGACAGACGGACAGACAAGACATATACATACACACACACACGCATGGACGCATGCATGGACGGACGCACACACACACACACACACACACACACACACACACACACACACACACACACACACACACAAGAAAAAAGAGAAAGGATCGGTGGGGCCAGTGATGCAGGGATGAATTGCGAGAATACTGATGCCTGGGGATGGGAGAAAGAAGATGCATGATGGTGGGGAAGCAGCAGCAGCAAAAGAAAAAAGAAACTGAACTGGAGAGAGAGAGAGAGAGAGAGAGAGAGAGAGAGAGAGAGAGAGAGAGAGAGAGAGAGAGAGAGAGAGAAACAGAACAGAACAAACAGAATTTTATTCAGTAAGGCCAAAGCCCCATTTGAAGGGGTGTGAATATTGATAGTAGACGTAATAAGACAAATTCAAAGACGAAAATGAAAACAACATTACACCAGTTCGTACATGGTATCATACACTAAACTGACGCCAATTGACTAGTAAAATTGGTAATTCAGGACATTGCTGTTTCTCTTTTCTTAAAGGCTTTACATAGATATATAGCAAAATTACTGATGACCTGTGCGCTTTGTGATGCTAAAAGTAACGAGAGAGAGGAGAGAGAGAGAGAGAGAGAGAGAGAGAGAGAGAGAGAGAGAGAGAGAGAGAGAGAGAGAGCATGGTCAAGGTCTATATGTAGAACATATTGCTGAGGTCGAATCGAAAAAGTGTATGAAGAGGGGTTGGGGAGGGAATGAAAGTACCATGCTGGACACAACCAAACCAAGCCAAGCAAACGAACATCCCTCATCCCTCATCACAAAACACAGTGCTTCAGACAAATAAACAAGCCAAACAAACGAACATCCCTCATCCCTCATCACAAAACACAGTGCTTCAGACAAATAAACCAAACCACACAAACCAATATCCCTCATCCTCATCACAAAACACAGTGCTCAGACAAATAAACCAAACCACACAAACGAATATCCTCATCCTCATCACAAAACACAGTGCTTCAGACAAATAAACCAAGCCACACAAACCAATATCCCTCATCCTCATCACAAAACACAGTGCTTCAGACAAATAAACCAAACCACACAAACGAATATCCCTCATCCCTCATCACAAAACACAGTGCTTCAGACAAATAACAAACCACACAAACCAATATCCCTCATCCCTCATCACAAAACACAGTGCTTCAGACAAATAAACCAAGCCACACAAACCAATATCCCTCATCCCTCATCACAAAACACAGTGCTTCAGACAAATAAACCAAACCACACAAACCAATATCCCTCATCCCTCATCACAAAACACAGTGCTTCAGACAAATAAACCAAGCCACACAAACCAATATCCCTCATCCCTCATCACAAAATACAGTGCTTCAGACAATAAACCAAGCCACACAAACGAATATCCCTCATCCCTCATCACAAAACACAGTGCTTCAGACAAATAAACCAAACCACACAAACCAGTATCCCTCATCCCTCATCACAAAACACAGTGCTTCAGACAAATAACCAAGCCACACAAACCAATATCCCTCATCCCTCATCACAAAACACAGTGCTTCAGACAAATAAACCAAGCCACACAAACCAATATCCTCATCCCTCATCACAAAACACAGTGCTTCAGACAAATAAACCAAGCCAAACAAACGAACTTCCCTCATCCCTCACCTCAAAAGCAAACAAAACAATGGCTGATTTTGGGGGGCGGGTTGAGTTATGGGACGGGGGCGGCTGTAAAACACAGTCAACACCGTTTGACGTTCTGTCTGTAAAACTGTACTGTTGTCTTCAAGTTCTGTAAAGCGCTTTTAGTCAACCGCCCGAAACTGAGCCTGCCATCTACAAGTGCAAAAGTGTAATAGGGGAAATGAGATGAAGAAATAGCCCCAACCTGGATGCGCTGATAGGAAAGAGCACAGTGGGGCACAAACTGACCACATTGTATACATAAGCAGTAGGGACGCTAGTGGAGTGAAACAACCAAAAGGCGAAGGCACCTTCTCAAAAATCCAGACGACAACGAGAGATGGATAACATCCGAAAAGAGATCAGATGAAGGCTGCCTCAGAAGCTGAAAAGAAAGGGTTGGAGAAGCTCATTCTCGATGTAAAACTCTTTAAATAATTTTCACTGATTTCTTGCAAAATATATACGATACATGACAGATCTGAGTGATTTCACTTCTCGTTTCGCAGCAAGACAAACACCACGGTTTTTCTTGCGCTGTATTGTATACCAATACTAGTTATTTCTGTTACTTTTTCGAATCTTATCATTCTTTCTTGTTACCACTTAAGTCACTTTAACACGATCAGTAACAATTGATATAATTTTTTTCCCATTGATTAGATCAATTTGAGCATTATCTTCTAACATATTTTGAAAGCAACAACATCCACATTCAGCAAATTATTTAGAAATAATGCAAATTTAGTATTACCCTATGTTTTAATGACTTCAACATTCTTTCTGTAAGGTGACAGGCTGCTGATGTCAAGACACCTTCCTACTGTAGTCTTGTCTGTGTTTCACGTTGACATTCGGTTCTGACTCTCTGCACTGCTTCCAGCTACTCCCTATGAGCTGAACAACCTTTTCTTGGGCTGATGGATCAGCATGTTCCTGCTACTAATGGACCAGCATGTACCTGCTACTAATGGACCAGCATGTTCCTGCTACTAATGGACCAGCATGTTCCTGCTACTGATGGACCAGCGTGTTTCTGCTACTAATGGATCAGCATGTTCCTGCTACTGATGGATCAGCATATTCCTGCTACTGATGGATCAGCATGTTGCTGCTACTGATGGATCAGCATGTTGCTGCTACTGATGGATCAGCATGTTGCTGCTACTGATGGATCAGCATGTTGCTGCTACTGATGGATCAGCATGTTGCTGCTACTGATGGATCAGCATGTTGCTGCTACTGATGGATCAGAATGCTCCTGCTACTAATGGATCAGCATGTTCCTGCTACTGATGGATCAGAATGCTCCTGCTACTAATGGACCAGCATGTTCCTGCTACTGATGGACCAGCATGTTTCTGCTACTGATGGATCAGCATGCTGCTGCTACTGATGGATCAGCATATTCCTGCTACTAATGGATCAGCATGTTCCTGCTACTGATGGATCAGCATGTTCCTGCTACTGATGGATCAGCATGTTCCTGCTACTAATGGATAAGCATGTTGCTGCTACTGATGGATCAGCATGTTGCTGCTACTGATGGATCAGCATGTTCCTGCTACTAATGGATACATGTTGCTGCATACTGATGGATCAGCATGTTCCTGCTACTGATGGATCAGCATGTTCTGCTACAATGACATCTGGTCTCCAAACCACTGTCTTCACCTGGTTCTCCTCTGTGGGGCCGCAGCTGTCACTACTGACAATCACCTGGGTTCTCCTCTGTGGGGCCGCAGCTGTCACTACTGACAATCACCTGGGTTCTCCTCTGTGGGCCGCAGCTGTCACTACTGACAATCACCTGGTTCTCCTCTGTGGGGCCGCAGCTGTCACTACTGACAATCACCTGGGTTCTCCTCTGTAGGGCCGCAGCTGTCACTACTGACAATCACCTGGGTTCTCCTCTGTAGGGCCGCAGCTGTCACTACTGACAATCACCTGGATTCTCAACACGCACTGTGGGTGTAACCAGAGGGCACAGTGTCACAACACGCACTGTGTGTGAAACCACAAGGCACAGTGTCACAACACACACTGTGAGTGTAACCAGAAGGCACAGTGTCACAACACGCACTGTGTGTAACCAGAAGGCACAGTGTCACAACACGCACTGTGTGTAACCAGAAGGCACAGTGTCACAACACGCACTGTGGGTGTAACCAGAAGGCACTGTGTCACAACACGCAGTGTGTGTAATCAGAAGGCACAGTGTCACAACACGCACTGTGAGTGTAACCAGAAGGCACAGTGTCACAACACGCACTGTGTGTAACCAGAAGGCACAGTGTCACAACACGCACTGTGTGTAACCAGAAGGCACAGTGTCACAACACGCACTGTGAGTGTAACCAGAAGGCACAGTGTCACAACACGCACTGTGGGTGTAACCAGAAGGCAGTGTCACAACACGCACTGTATGTAACCAGAAGGCACAGTGTCACAACACGCACTGTGTGTAACCAGAAGGCACAGTGTCACAACATGCACTGTGTGTAACCAGAAGGCACAGTGTCACAACACGCACTGTGGGTGTAAACAGAAAACACAGTGTCACAACACGCACTGTGAGTGGAACCAGAAGGCACAGTGTCACAACACGCACTGTGGGTGGAACCACAAGGCACAGTGTCACAACACGCACTGTGGGTGGAACCACAAGGCACAGTGTCACAAAACGCACTGTGGGTGGAACCATGCAGAAGGCACAGTGTCACAACACGCACTGTGTGTGTAACCAGAAGGCATGACCGCGTGTATTTACCGAGCAACACACACGTGCATGCGAAATTACCATCACACATACCTCCACATGTAAATGGAACAATTGTGCGGAAACTAACCTTCAGCTGGTCGAACGGTTTTGAAAAATGCTTTCCAGCCTGGAGTCTGCTTCTCCTGCATTCCGCGGGAGATTTGTACATTGTACGGATTCTGGATAGACGTTTTTTTTTGTTTTGTTTTGTTTTGTTTTTAAAACAGATTTAGATTTTAAGGCCTTCATAAATGCATGAAGAAAGTTTCAGCCGAGTTAAAGGTGCAGAGATCCTATTCTGCCCTCACTATCAGCAACGAGACATAAAAGGCTCTTTTTATCTTAATGACATGAAGTCCATCGCCTTTGTCTCTGTTATTACTGGTGCATACAGGTGATGTAATGTCACGTGTATACGTGGTTGACTGAAGTAAGTATAAAAAAGAGTTCAAACGTGACATGGTAAATGCACATGTCACGTTGACAGTCTTTGGCTGTGAACACAGCGGAACAGAAAGAACGTGAAGCCAAGTCTACAACCTCCACCTCCCCCCCCCCCCCCCACACACACACACACAACTGCAACAACCTAATGTGTGATAACATGTCTTTGTGCTAAGTAACAGGGAAAGTGAAGGATGGAATCCCCCCCCCCCCCCCCCCCCCCCCGGGTTTTGGTGATGGCCATGGCGTCAACACAGGCACTGTGTCTGGTCTCCACACATAGGCATGTGTGAACACAACATACACACATGTACACACGATGTGTGAACACAGCATACACACATGTACACACGATGTGTGGAACACAGCAAACACACATGTACACACGATGTGTGAACACAGCATACACACATGTACACACGATGTGTGAACACAGCATACACACATGTACACACGATGTGTGAACACAACATACACACATGTACACACGATGTGTGAACACAACATACACACACGATGTGTGAACACAACATACACACATGTACACACGGTGTGTGAACACAACATACACACACGATGTGTGAACACAACATACACACATGCACACACGATGTGTGAACACAACATACACATGCACACACGGTGTGTGAACACAGCATACACACATGTACACACGATGTGTGAACACAACATACACATACGTACACACGATGTGTGAACACAACATACACACATGTACACACGGTATGTGAACACAGCATACACACATGTACACACGTTGTGTGAACACAACATACACACACGATGTGTGAACACAGCATACACACATGTACACACGATGTGTGAACACAACATACACACATGCACACACGATGTGTGAACACAACATACACACATGTACACACGATGTGTGAAACACAACATACACACACGATGTGTGAACACATCATACACACATGCACACACGATGTGTGAACACAACATACACACATGCACACACGATGTGTGAACACAACATACACACATGCACACACGATGTGTGAACACAGCATACACACATGTACACACGATGTGTGAACACAACATGCACACACGATGTGTGAACACAACATACACACATGCACACACGATGTGTGAACACAACATACACACATGCACACACGATGTGTGAACACAGCATACACATATGTACACACGGTGTGTGAACACAACATACACACATGCACACACGGTGTGTGAACACAACATACATGTACACACGATGTGTGAACACAACATACACACATGTACACACGATGTGTGAACACAGCATACACACATGTACACACGATGTGAACACAGCATACGCACACGATGTGTGAACACAGCATACACACATGTACACACGATATGTGAACACAACATACACACACGATGTGTGACACAACATTACACACATGTACACATGGTGTGTGAACACAACATACACACATGCACACACGATGTGTGAACACAACATGCACACATGCACACACGATGTGTGAACACAACATACACATATGCACACACGATGTGTGAAAACACAACATAACACACATGCACACACGATGTGTGAACACAACATACCACACATGATGTGTGAACACAACATTACACACATGTACACACGGTGTGTGAACACAACATACACCACATGCACACACGATGTGTGAAACACAACATACACACACGATGTGTGAACACAACATACACAGATGCACACACGATGTGTGAACACAACATACACACATGCACACACGATGTGTGAATACAACATACACACATGCACACACGGTGTGTGAACACAACATACACACACGATGTGTGAACACAACATACACACATGCACACACGATGTGTGAACACAACATACACACATGCACACACGGTATGTGAACACAACACACACATGCACACACGATGTGTGAACACAACATGCACACATGCACACACGGTGTGTGAACACAACATACACACATGCACACACGATGTGTGAACACAACATACTCACATGTACACACGATGTGTGAATACAACATACACACATGTACGCACGGTATGTGAACACAACACATACACACATGCACACACGATGTGTGAACACAACATACACACATGCACACACCAGAACATTCACATGAACTCTCTCTCTCCCTTTCTCTCTGTCTGTCTCTGTCTGTCTCTCTCTCACACACACAAACACGCACGCACACACGCACAAATGGATGCATACACGCACGCACGGACGTACACACACACACACACACACACACACACACACACACACACACACACACACACACACAAACAGGCCTATTCACATGGAAATCCATGGTGATTACGGACAGACTGGGAAGTTAGACTTGCTAAAATTGGCAAGTCTGTTAATCAAGCACGCTTACACCATAGAGTGTGTTCAGTGTATCCTACACCCTGTCTTCTCTGTGCACAGAGTGTATTCAGTGTATCCTACACCCTGCAGGGGTGGGACTCTCCATAAAGGAAAAAAGAGGAAACAGTCGGGGGGGGGGGGGGGGGGGGGGGGGGGGGGGGTCGGAGGCATGCCCTCCCCCCCCTCCTCCCCGGAAAATTTTGGGTCCGGTTGCTGCATTCAATTCTTTGCCATCTGGTGGATTTTGAGACTGAAATTAACAAATTTTAAAGGAAAAAAGCCAACATTTTTTTTTTTTTTTTTTTTTTTTACACAAAAAGCTATAAAAATTAACTATACTTACTGTCTTTCACAACTTGGACCAAGTGTAAATCAGGAGTTCCTTTTCAACCTAATGGCACACAAAATTAATGCAAGATGTCCAGCTTTCAAGTGTGGAGCTGGACATCTTGCAATAATTTTCTTTTTATTTTTTTTTATTTTTTAATATGATCCACCAAAGCAACTTTTCCGCGTGAACTGTAACATATTTGCACTCGGCAAAGATCTTCAATCTTCAAAATTGTAGGTCAGCCGTCATTGTTGACTATTATTGATCTGTGTGCACAGAGGCGTAGGATAAAAATAAACAAAGATCTAATAGGGACAACGAGTAGAAAGAAACTCGTGGAGAGCGTGGCAGCAGAGAGTCCTCAGAAGAGAAGCCCCCTTCAAGCAAGTGTTTCGGCCCTTATCTCCTGACACTCTAGGGGGGTTGGGCCACACCCGGTTCATGACTCCGGATGTCCCTCTGCTGCCCCTTTTTTTCCCATCTTGGGACGAGCCATGGCTGGGATTCGAACCCATGACCCTCTGGACATGCTCATTTTCCACTTAATGACTCGCGCTTTAACCACTGAGCCACAGGGACACCTGATATTTGTAGGGAAATTAAGCCTTATGAAGTTCACTTTTGTTCCTCCTTGACCAGATCCAGCTTGAACACCTCTCTGCCGCTTCTGCCATTGCTTTCAGGGCTCTGGTTTTTTCCTTCCCTGCAACTGAGAGCTGTTTCATGAGGCTGTATGCAGACGTTCCTACAAACCCCCTAGCTCCAATTTCTGCAGTGAGGACTTTGACCTGATAGCCTTCTCTCCTCAGGCTGTTTGCCAGATCAGCATACTTTTCAGTCTTGTAGATTTGAGCTGCCTCCATTCTGTTCTCATATGGCACCGTGAGCTCGATCATGATCAGCTGCTTGGTTGACTTAGAGTGGACTACTATGTCTGGTCTCATGCCACTCTTGCTGATGATCTCTGGGTGACTCTTCCATTCTGGGAGGTCTGCAGTGCACTCCCAGTCATCTGCCCCGTCCAGCAGACTCTGCCTGCATGTTTCGAGTGGCACTGTTGTTCTTGGCCATGATTTGCTGCCTCCTGCCGTGAAGAATGTTGCGGGTGCTTTTGGAGTCCTGATTTTCCCTTTTGTGGTGTTGGTACTAGCCCAGACTACTTGTACAATTTCTTTGAGCACTTGGTTGTGCCTCCATGTGTACCTTCCTTGAGCCAGGGCTACTTTACATGAGCTTAGGACATGCTCCACTGTTTGTTTTTCATGGCAGAGGGGGCATGCAGGATCGTCTGTTTTCCCCCACTTCACCAGGTTTGCATTTGAGGGCAGAAGGTCATATGCAGATCTGAGAATGAAGCTGATCCTGAGAGGGGCCATGTGCCAAATGTCATTCCAAGTGAGACTTCTTTGGAGTGCATTCTCCCACGTTGTCCATTGCCCTTGCTGGCTCTGCTGGACTGCTTTTTGGAGTCTTTTTTGGTCTTCTTCTTTTCTCATCTCCTGAATCATCATGTCTCTTTTGGCTTTTCCTTTGGCCTTTGACCACCATTCAGTTTTGGTCACCCCCAGTCCCTGTCTGTTGGTCTGTGTGTGTCCTGTTATTTCTCTGATCTTGAGACTTTCTTTTGCAGAATCCATCGCCTCTTGAACTTTCCATTTTCTGCCTGTCTTCAGCTGGGGCTTAATTGCTTCTACCACCTTGTCTCCTGAGTCCTCCAGCATGCTTTGAAGTCTGATCTTCCCTGCTTTGTATTCCTCCAGGATGGATTTCAGGGTAGTTTCAGCTTTGCTTGGCGACAGTACAGCGCTATGTCAGTCAGACAGGGTGGGACACCAAGCCATTTCCTTGTGAACTTGTTGATTTTGGCTTCCATTGCCTCCACTATGCTGGTGCAGATGTCGTATATCATCAGAGGCCATAGCAGCTTTGGTATCAGCATGAACTGCAGACACCAGACCTTGTATTTGCCAGGGAGCCCACACTGGTCAATGGTCTCCAAGCCTTCCTCCGCCATCTGCTTGGTTTCTTTTGCTCTTTGTGTGTCTTTCAGCGTATCATCATACCATCTTCCAAGGCTCTTGACTGGTTCTTCTGTGACTGTTGGAATGGCCTGGTTGGCAACACTGAAGACCACAGATCCGGCCACTTTTCCTTTCCTCAGTGAGAGACTCCGTGATTTCTTTGGCTTGAACTTCATTCTGGATGAGGCAACTATGTCGTCCAGCCTCTCCAGCACATGACGTGTCTCGTCTTCTCTGGATGAAATCACTGTAGTGTCATCCATGAAGGCCTTGAGAGGAGGCATCTTGTATCCATCGCCAAGGTCTGTTTGTCTCGCGTTGTTTGTTGCTGCTTTCAAGATGAGTTCCATTGCCAGCACGAACAGTATTGGGGAAATTGCACAGCCCATTGCAATACCCACTTCCAAGTTGATCCAGTCTGTTGTGTACTCCTTGGTAGAGAACCGCATTGAGAAGCCATTGAAGTACTTCTTGAGCATGTCGCGGATGTTCTTTGGCACATGGTACATCTCAAGAGCCAACTGTATCATCTCATGGGGCACAGATCCATATGCGTTTGCCAGATCAAGCCACACTACGTCCAGGTCTCTCTTTTCCGTCTTTGCTTTTTGGATTGCGTCCCAGATCATTGTGGCGTGTTCTACACAGCCCGCCACGCCTGGGATGCCACCTTTCTGGACTGACACATCCAAGTACTTGTTTTCCATCAGGTACTTGGTCAGCCTTGCTGCCATGACAGAGAAGAAGATTTTCCCTTCGACGTTCAGTAGTGATATCGGCCTGAACTGGCTAATGTCACTTGAGTTTTGCTCTTTGGGGATGTACACACCATCTGCCGTCATCCACTGGCCGCTGATCTTCTGGTTTCTCCAAGCCGATCGCAGCAGCCTGTGGAGCCACTCCAGCACCTTGGGACATTTCTTGTAAAGCTGGTAAGGTATTCCGTTTGGCCCTGGTGATGATTTGGCTCTGGCTTTGTCGACCACCTTCTTGATTTCCGCCAACGTTGGAGGCTTGCCATTGAACTGTTCCTCAGGGTTGGTTGGCCACACCAGACCTTGAATGTCGAGTGGTGCTTTGCTCTGTGGGTCAGAGTATGTTTTCCTCAGATGCTGCTCAAGAACTCCTTTGTCCACACTTAGGGTCCCAGATTTTGGCTGCTCAAACAGTGTTCTGGCAAACTGGAAGGGGTCTCTGAAGAAGCGCTCTTGTGTCTTCTTCTTTTTGCTCTTCCTCTTCCTCGCAGATTCCGCTTTGCTGAGGGCACTGTGTTTTTCTTTCAGGTCTTTCCACAGTTTTTCCAAGCCTTGTTTTTCAGCTGGCAGTGCGGTCTTCATTTGCATCTTGAGGTTTTTCTTTTGGACCCTGATCTTGTCCATCTTTTCTTGGCGTCTGGATTTCTTTGGAGGTGTTTTCTCTTTGGGTAGTTTTGCTCCATAGGCGTCTCTACATGTGGCATATACAATGTCCCCATATGTGGCTAGTTTGTGTTCCAGGGTGCTTTTCCCTATCAGTGCATCGAGTCTTTGGACGATTTTTGCATCCAGTTTCTCCCAATCTTCAGTTTCGTTTGCTCGTGGCAGGTTGAGTTTCAGGCGCCTGGCATCGAGGGCCTGTGCAAATTCCTCATCCGAACCAACAGCGTGGATGTCCTTGGCACTGTGGTTTAAATCCTGGCCTTGGTCTTCCGACGTCTTATCTGCTGATGCAGTGCGCTGCTGCTCATTCAGATGAGTCTTCACACATCCCATCTTTGTTCTGTGGATCTTCATGCCACGGGTGGTAGCGAAACGCTTTCCACAGACACATGGATATTCCATTTGGTCGAAAAGATAGCTAAAGAGATGCAAAATCGCCTTAGTACCCCGATCGCATACCCCTGAGTTCAGCTCTGGGGAGCGTGTTGCGGCAGGCACAAAAAAAAAAAAAAAAAAAAAAAAAAGGGGGGAGGGGGGGGGGGGGGGGGGGGACTCAACTAGCCTAATTAGTATATGGGGAGGCTTACCCGGTAATCGTGGCGACCCCAGGTCATGACCTGGACCGGTACAATCCTGCCCATCATTTACTGTTAGGCTAGTTGGGATAGGGATCTTGGCTGGGATTTTGTTCAGCTCCCTCTTGAATGATACCAAGGAGGGAGGCTCTGCTGCTGTTGCAGGCAGGGAGTTCCAGGCTGGGATGGTTGATGGGAAGAAGCTGTACTTGTATGGGTTAGAGGAAGTGCCCAGATGAGCAAATTTGTAGTTGTGGTTTGATCTGGTTTTGGCAGATCCAATTTGTCAGGGGGTATTGCAGATTGCAGTAAGCAAGGCCACAGGCATTAAGTTTGGCGATGAACTGGCCTATCACTTCATCATCATCCACCTTACTCTCCAACCAGCCCCACTTCCACCTGTTCTTCGAAGAACTGTCGCAGGAAGCATTTTCTCCACGTGAAATGACATCTCTTCGACGTGTCGCCATTTTGAAGATCGCAAAACCGGAAGGAGAAAGTTACCAAGTTAACTGCGAATCCAAGCCGTTTAAGAATTTCGAATAGTTTGTGGATAAATGACACCCGATGTTTTTGAAGACATGAATCACAGATCGCTCCCGCGGAACTGACACGCTATTACGCGGAATAAACAAGGATCTACTGCGGAAATCCGCGGATCCGGGGAAAAATCCCGCCCCTGCCCTGTCTTCTCTGTGCACAGAGTGTGTTCAGTGTATCCTACACCCTGTCTTCTCTGTGCATAGAGTGTATTCAGTGTATCCTACACCCTGTCTTCTCTGTGCACAGAGTGTATTCAGTGTATTCTACACCCTGTCTTCTCTGTGCACATAGTGTGTTCAGTGTATCCTACACCCTCTCTTCTCTGTGCGTGGCATTACACCACAGAGTGTATTCAGTGTATCCTACACCCTGTCGTCTCTGCGTGGCATTACACCACAGAGTGTGTTCAGTGTATCCTACACCCTGTCTTCTCTGTGCATGGCATTACACCACAGAGTGTGTTCAGTGTATCCTACACCCTGTCTTCTCTGTGCACATAGTGTATTCAGTGTATCCTACACCCTGTCTTCTCTGTGCATGGCATAACACCACAGAGTGTATTCAGTGTGCCTACACCCTGTCTTCTCTGTGCACATAGTGTATTCAGTGTATCCTACACCCTGTCTTCTCTGTGTGCGGCATAACACCACAGAGTGCATTCAGTGTATCCTACACCCTGTCTTCTCTGTGCACAGAGTGTATTCAGTGTATCCTACACCCTGTCTTCTCTGTGCGTGGCATTACACCACAGAGTGTGTTCAGTGTATCCTACACCCTGTCTTCTCTGTGCACAGAGTGTGTTCAGTGTATCCTACACCCTGTCTTCTCTGTGCACAGAGTGTGTTCAGTGTATCCTACACCCTGTCTTCTCTGTGCACAGAGTGTGTTCAGTGTATCCTACACCCTGTCTTCTCTGTGCACAGAGCGTGTTCAGTGTATCCTACACCCTGTCTTCTCTGTGCACAGAGTGTATTCAGTGTATCCTACACCCTGTCTTCTCTGTGCACAGAGTGTATTCAGTGTATCCTACACCCTGTCTTCTATGTGCACAGAGTGTATTCAGTGTATCCTACACCCTGTCTTCTCCGTGCGTTATCTGGAGGTGGAACATGAAACACCTCTGTTTTTTTTCTTCTCATACTTACCTGGTTGAACGAATGCCTAGCCACTTCTTGGCCTAGTACATCTCCATATAATCAGGATCCCCCCCCCCCCCCCCTCCGTCCGCCCCCCCCCCCCGAGCGAGCGAGCGAGCGAGCGAGAGAGAGAGAGAGAGAGAGAGAGAGAGGAGAGAGAGAGAGAGGAGAGAGAGAGAGAGAGAGAGAGAGAGAAGGGAACTAACTTCGCCTCTATTCCTGTATAGCCACAAAGAGTTATCACCCTTAGTGAGTTTACCCCCATCAAAAACATATTATTGGAGCTAGTTCAGTTATCTCCTTTGTCTTGCTGAAGGAACACGCCCCACTCTTCTCTCCCACAGATTATCGTTCAAACTCGTTTTTGTATCGGAACGAAATATGAGTTGACATTCCCTCTCCACGGGGACACATCATGTCCTTAGTCGTTTTACATATTAACGCATTGAATTTCAGACTGTAGCATAAAGTGGTGGTTTCTCGAATGTGTGTGTGTGTGTGTGTGTGTGTGTGTGTGTGTGTGTGTGTGTGTGTGTGTGTGTGTAGGTGCGCGCGCGCGCGCGCACATGTGTGTCCATGCTTACTTGTGTTTGGAGGTGGGAGGGGGAGGCGGCGGATACAGGAGCTACAGCGACGTGGCGGGGTGTAGTGGTGGTGGTGGTGGTGGTGCGAAATCTGAGGAGGGTATTTGAGAGAATTGATATTCTTTGTAACACATAGCACAGAGAGGCTGCAGAATGCACTGCATAAATGAACATTAAATGCTCTTGATGGAAACACATGATTTCAGCCTACAGACCAACTCTCCTGATACCAATGTCAGGTACAAAATGTCAGCGGCAGCAGCTCCATTCCAGACACCACTTTCTGGCAGCAGGTGAAGGTCCCTAGCCTGAACTTCGTTCCTTTCCCAGACTGCACGACAAAGGCTGAAACCTGTGAATGAAGAATTGTTTTATTCGTTTTTTTTTTTTTCTCATCTGATGTCTTTTTTCAGATTACTGACGAAAAGGAAAACGCACGATACAAAGAGTTGAGAAGAAGACAAAAAAAGAAAATAGCGAGCTCTGGAAGACCTTGGCACATTCTGAGACCAGAAAGAAGCAAAGAAAATCCCAGATTCATACTCTTGCTCACCGTGTGTCTTGGCATTAAACTTCAGCAGCGACAAGAATTAAGAAAATAGCGGTTAGGGGTAAGGCAGGGAAGGGGAGGGATAGGTGGTGGAGGGAAAGGATGGCCACGACAACTGGGCACATTACAACAGTGTAGCTGTCCATCATGATTGTTGGTGAACGTTAGAGGACAGTGTAGCTGTCCAAGTCATGATTGCTGGTGAACGTTAGAGGACAGTGTAGCTGTCCAAGTCATGATTGCTGGTGAACGTTAGAGGACAGTGTAGCTGTCCAAGTCATGATTGCTGGTGAACTTTAGAGAACAGTGTAGCTGTCCATGTCATGATGGTGAACGTTAGAGAACAGTGTAGCTGTCCAAGTCATGATTGTTGGTGAACGTTAGAGAACAGTGTAGCTGTCCAAGTCATGATGGTGAACGTTAGAGAACAGTGTAGCTGTCCATGTCATGATGGTGAACGTTAGAGAACAGTGTAGCTGTCCATGTCATGATGGTGAACGATAGAGAACAGTGTAGCTGTCCACGTCATGATTGTTGGTGAACGCTAGAGAACAGTATAGCTGTCCAAGTCATGATTGTTGGTGAACGATAGAGAACAGTGTAGCTGTCCAAGTCATGATGGTGAACGTTAGAGAACAGTGTAGCTGTCCAAGTCATGATTGTTGGTGAACGATAGAGAACAGTGTAGCTGTCCATGTCATGATGGTGAACGATAGAGAACAGTGTAGCTGTCCAAGTCATGATGGTGAACGTTAGAGAACAGTGTAGCTGTCCAAAGTCGTGATTGTTGATGAACGATAGAGAACAGTGTAGCTGTCCAAGTCATGATGGTGAACGCTAGAGAAGAGTGTAGCTGTCCAGGTCATGATTGATGGTGAACGTTAGAGAACAGTGTAGCTGTCCAGGTCATGATTGTTGGTGAACGCTAGAGAACAGTGTAGCTGTCCAGGTCATGATTGATGGTGAACGATAGAGAACAGTGTAGCTGTCCAGGTCATGGTTGATGGTGAATGATAGAGAACAGTGTAGCGGTCCACGTCATGATGGTGAACATTAAAGAACAGTGTAGCTGTCCAGGTCATGATTGATGGTGAACGTTAGAGAACAGTGTAGCTGTCCACGTCATGATTGTTGGTGAACGATAGAGAACAGTGTAGCTGTCCATGTCATGATGGTGAACATTAAAGAACAGTGTAGCTGTCCAGGTCATGGTTGATTGTGAATGATAGAGAACAGTGTAGCTGTCCAAGTCATGATTGTTGGTGAACGTTAGAGAACAGTGTAGCTGTCCAAGTCATGATTGTTGGTGAACGCTAGAGAACAGTGTAGCTGTCCAAGTCATGATGGTGACATTAAAGAACAGTGTAGCTGTCCAGGTCATGGTTGATGGTGAATGATAGAGAACAGTGTAGCTGTCCAAGTCATGATTGTTGATGAACGTTAGAGAACAGTGTAGCTGTCCAAGTCATGATTGTTGGTGAACGATAGAGAACAGTGTAGCTGTCCAAGTCATAATTGTTGGTGAACGATCGAGAACAGTGCAGCTGTCCAAGTCATGATTGTTGGTGGACGTTATAGAGCACATCCGTTCTCCGTCCTTTGGTCTTTCTCCTGTCCATCTTGACTACTACCACGATCACGACACTGCTACAAAACAAACAAAAACAAACACAAGAAAAAAAGCCCAGCACCCCACCCCCCTAGAAACAACCCCTGACCAACAAACAAAACACAACAACCCGAAGGCGCCGATGACAAGCAAAAAACAAAACACAAGACAAAAAATATAAACAAAACACAAGACAAAAAAACAAACAAAAAACAAAAAACAAAAAAACCCTGCAGCAGCAACAACAATAACAAGACACAAAAAAGAGGAAAGCAGTCTTGAGGCAGAGGACCGGGAGATCAAAGGAAAGCCTAATGAGATGAATGGCGAAGTCAACGAATCGTGAAGCAATGAGGGAACAATCAGAGAGAAGAAAGAAAAAAAAGGTTGACACACAAGTAAAAAAAAAAAAATGGTATGGTAATAATAACAGATGGGATGGCAGCCATGGGGCAACACTGGCAGAGCACACTGGTTGTCTTGGCAACTCCCAGTGGAGAGGGAGACAAGGAAAAAGAAGTGTCAAGCATACTGATTCATCCTACATGATGTGATCCACCTTCATCTGATCCTTTACCCAGCAGGGGGCGCTATGTCAGACACAGTGTTGCTGTTGCTGCTGTTCACCTCACTGTCCATCACAGCGTTTCAAAGGTGATTCACTGCCTACCATCAATGCGCTTTCAGCGAAAGGTGGGGATGTTCACCGGAGCCCATCCCCACCAAGTCTCCTGCTGCCTGTTCTTGACATGGACCACGGTTCAGGGGATGGACGGGGCAGAAAGGAAGTGTGCAGTGTGCCACGGCCAACTGACTATGACTACAGACACACACTGCCCAGCTCTATCCGTGACCCTCCACAGGGAGGGGTGTGGCGTCACCACTTGGATGTAGACACCACTGGCTACAGGACGGACACGGACAGAAAAACGTCTTGTCACACCTCCGCCCAGGTGCTGATGCCTTGACTCACGCTTATTGGTTTAATTGTCTGTCTGTTAATAAGCTCACGCAAAGCATGACTGAACTGATTAACAAAAATTCGGTATTAAGACGGAATGTGGCCCTAAACCACAAACCATTCCATGCCGGTGCGGATTCCGTAGTGGATCCGGATCACAGTGTGGATCAAGGATCTGTTCTTCCAAATGACACAGGTCTGCTGAACCGATTTTCAGGAAACTTCGTAGAGAAATGAAATGGGCTCCAAGGACAACCCGCTACAGTGTGGTACCGATCCTCGGCGTGTTTTCAGATCCAAAGGCGGATCCAAGATCCGTTCAACACTGGCAGAGGTCTGTGTTCTTCTGACTGCCTTGGAGCTGGAATTGAGTTGTGTGATCCATTGAGGTAGTCAGATATAAGGCGACAACCTAACGGAAATAACAACAGCGTTTGTTAATTACAGTTTTATGCAACATGTCACTAAAAAGTGGTCAATAAACCTAATGGAAAGGAAGTAAAATAATTATTTTAGAAAGACTGCATTGAAGAAAGAAAGAAAGAAAGAAGTAGAAGAAGAAGAAGAAGAAAAGAAAAGAAAAGAAAAGGAAAGAATATGAAGAAGGAGAAAAAAACAGAAAAAAATAAACAAGAAGAAGAAGAAGAAGAAGGGAGAAGAAGAAGAAGAAGAAGAAGAAGAAGAGAAGAAGAAGAAGAAGAAGGAGAAGAAGAAGAAGAAGAAGAAGAAGAACGACTGAAGCAAGAGTGAAAGAAAGAAGAAACAGATGGAAAAAAAGAAAAAATCCTAAAGAAAATCTGAAGAATGAAAAAAAAACCACACACACAAAAAAAACCCACCCCAAACAACAACAACAACAACAACAACAACAACAACAACAAAACCAACCTCCCCGAACATACAAGAAACAAATCCTTCAGATTTCTGAAACCAGAAAGAGGCAAATGACCGTTGTTGACAGCACAGGAAGTGAATGACTCCATGCCAACGTCGTCAGGGTCAAAGGCCAAGACTGTCGACCGCAAACATGTTGGCATACACTTCAAGTGATGACATAAAAATCAACAACCAAACACAACAAAAGCATCAACAACAGCCAACACACAACAACCAACACAACAACAGCAACAACAACAGCAAAACACAACAACCAACACAACAACAGCAACAACAACAGCAAACAACAACAACCAACACAACACAGAACAACAACACAAAACACAACAACCAACACAACAACAGCAACAACAACAGCAAACAACAACAACCACCACAACAACAGCACAACAACAGCAAAACACAACAACCAACAAACAACAGCAAAACACAAAACAACAACAACCACCACAACAATAGCAACAACAACAGCAAACAACAAAACAACACAACAACAGCAACAACAACAGCAAACAAACACAACACCACAACAACACAACAACAACAGCAAACAACAAAACACAACAAACAAAAGCAACAACAACAGCAAACAACCAAAACCAACACAACAAAAGCAACAACACAGCAAACACACAACAACCACCACAAAACAGCAACAACAACAGCAAAACACAACAACCAACACAACAAAAGAACAAAACAGCAAAAACCACAACCAACACAACAAAACAACAACACACACACACAACAACCAACAACAACAACAACAACACACAACAACAACAACCACCACCACAACAACAGCAAAAACAACACCACCACAAACAGCAAAACAACAGCAAACACAAAAACCACACACAACCATGCAAACAACAGCAAACACAACACCAACACAACAAAACAACAACAAACAACAACAAAACCAAACACACAGCAACAACAACACAACCACCACAACACAACAAAGCACAACAACAGCAACACACAACAACCAACACAACAACAGCAACAACAACAGCAAACACACAACAACCAACACAACAACAGCAACAACAACAGCAAACAACCAACAACCAACACAACAAAGCAACAACAACACAACACACAACAAACAACAAGCACAAAAACAAACACAACAACCAACCAACAAGCAACAACAACAGCAAACAACCAACAACCACACAACAAAGCAACAACACAGCACAACAACAACAAACACCACAAAACACAACCAACAACAACAAACAACACAACAACCACACAACAAAGCACAACACCAACAACAACACCACAACAACAGCACAACAAACAAACAACCACAACAAACACAACACAACAACAGCAAACACACAACAACCAACACAACAAAGCAACAACAACAGCAAACAACAACAACCAACACAACAAAGCAAC
The DNA here is from genome assembly GCA_033310375.1 of Conus canariensis. Lineage (NCBI taxonomy): Eukaryota > Metazoa > Mollusca > Gastropoda > Neogastropoda > Conidae > Conus > Conus canariensis. The sequence goes on from CM065715.1 coordinate 1,819,428, forward strand.
AACAACAGCAAACACACAACAACCAACACAACAAAGCAAACAACACAGCAAACACCAACAACCAACACAACAAAAGCAACAACAACACAAAACACACAACAAAAACACAACAAAACAACAACAACACAACAAACACAACAACCAACACAACAAAGCAACAACAACAGCAAACACACAACAACCAAACAACAAAAGCAACAACAACAGCAAACACACAAAACCAACACAACAAAAGCAACAACAACAGCAAACACACAACAACCAACACAAAAGCAACAACAACAGCAAAACACAACAAACAACACAAAAAAAAGCAACACAACAACACAACACACACAACAACAAACACAAACCAACAAGCACAACAACAGCAAACAACACAACAACACACAAAACAACAACAACAGCAACAACACACAAACAAACAACAAACAACAGCAACAACAACAGCAACAACACAACAACAAACAAACACAACAACAACACACAAACACAACAACACAACAACAACACAAAACAACACAACAAACAACACAAAACAAAACAACAACAAACAACGCAAACACACAACAACCAACAACAACAACAAAACAACAGCAACACACAACAACACACAACAACAAACAACAACAGCACCACAACAACACAACAAACAAAAACAACAGCAAAAACAACAACACACAACACAAACACAAACAAACAACAACAACAACAACCAACAAAGCAAACACACAAACACCAACAACACAACACAACAACAAACAACAACAACAGCAACACACAAAACAACAACAACAGCAACAAACAGCAAACACAACACAACACAACAAAGCAACAACAGCAAACACACAACAACAACACAAACAACAACAACAGCAAACAACAACACCAACAACAAACAACAACAACAGCAAAAAACACAACAGCAAACAAAACAACAACCAAACAACAACAGCAACAACAACAGCACACAACAACAACACAACAAAACAACAACACACAAACCAACAACAACACAACACAAAACACAACAACAACACAAACAACAAAACACACACAAACAACAGCAAACAACACAAACACAACAACACACAACAACAAACAACAACAGCAAACACAACAACACACAACAACAACAACAGCACAACACACACAACCACCACAACAAAACAACAACACAGCAACAACACAAAACCACACACAAACAACAACAACAGCAAACACAACAACCAAACAACAACAACACAACACAAACACACAACAACCAACACAACAAAAGCAACAAACGAAACACAACAACAACACACAACAGACAACAACAGCACACAAACACAACAACCAACCAACAACAGCAACAGCAAACAACAACACAAAAACACAACAACAACAGCAAAACACAAGCAAACAGACAACAACAACACAAACAAACCAACACCAACAAACAGCAACAACAAACAGCAACACACACAACAACCACACAACAACAGCAACAACAACAGCAAACAACAACAACAACACAACAACAGCAACAACAACAGCAAACACACAACAACCAACAAACAACAGCAACAACAACAGCAAACACCAACAACCAAACAACAACAGCAACAACAACAGCAAAAACACAACAACACAACAACAGCAACAACAACAGCAAACAACACAACAACCAACACAACAACAGCAACAACAGCAAACAAACAACAACCACACAACACAACAACAACAACAACAGCAAACAACAACAACCACACACAACCAACAAACAACAGCAACAACACAACACAACACACAACAACCACACAACAACAACAGCAAACACACAACAACCACACAACAAAGCACAACAACAGCAAACACACAACAACCAACACAACAAAAGCAACAACAACAGCAAACACACAACAACCAACACAACAACAGCAACAACAGTAAACACACAACAACCAACACAACAACAGCAAACAACAACAGCAAACACACAACAACCAACACAACAATAGCAACAACAACAGCAAACACACAACAACCAACACAAACAACAGCAACAACAACAGCAAACACACAACAACCAACACAACAACAGCAACAACAACAGCAAACAACCAACAACCAACACAACAACAGCAACAACAACAGCAAACAAACAACAACCAACACAACAACAGCAACAACAGCAAACAACCAACAACCAACACAACAACAGCAACAACAACAGCAAACAAACACGTGTTGGAAGGAATGGGGGCTGAGAGGTAAGAGGGGCGGTGCTTTTTGTACTCCCAGTTCTTATAGAACAGCGAGTGCTTTAGAATGTGTGTCTGTCTGTCCGTGGTCAAAATGTGTTCCACTCGCTCCAGACAAAACTACTGAGCCGATCTTTCTGAAAATTTGTAGGTATGTTCATTATGGGTCTCGGATGATGCCCGATGTGTTATTTTACCGTTATATCCGTTACTAACGGCCATAACGGCCCATAACAGTTTTTCTTCTTTATAGAATATCTCAGAAAGTACTCGGCCGATCTTTTTGAAAATTTGTTGGCACGTTCATTATGGGTCACAGATGATGGCCGAAGTTTTCCTCTTTACGGAATATCTCACGCGTATTCAAGATAAACTGGGAGTACGTTTATATGCTTTGCATCTTGTTTTTTTAAGTAGGAGGGAGGAGGCGGAAATGAAGGAGCGGAGACAACGGGGGCAGTGGAGAGGTGGAAACGGCACGATGGGCAAGAGGGAAAAGTCAGGAAAAAGGAATTGAAACACAATCTGCTCACACCACGACAACCTCGTGGACGTAAAATCGCTTTATTTTTTTAGACTCCACAAACTAAGATACACAGCTTGAGTTTTCTCTGAATATTTGTATTGTATCTGACAGCCAATTTTCTACCTTTTTGGTGTAACAAGAGCGCGCCAGTTGGCTTCCAGCAGATGAATTAAGATGAATGACCAGCCTCCATGGTGTGGTGGTTAATGTCCTGTATTGTGGGTGGGAGGTTTTTGGTTCACGTCACATCAGAGGCAGGGGGATTTATCAGACAGGCTGACTTGAGGCCGGAGGATTTATCAGACAGGCTGACTTGAGGCAGGAGGATTTATCAGACAGGCTGACTTGAGGCAGGAGGGTTTATCAGACAGGCTGACTTGAGGCAGGAGGATTTATCAGACAGGCTGACTTGAGGCAGGAGGATTTATCAGACAGGATGACTTGAGGCAGGAGGATTTATCAGACAGGCTGACTTGAGGCCGGAGGATTTATCAGACAGGATGACTTGAGGCATGAGGGTTTATCAGACAGGATGACTTGAGGCAGGGGGATTTATCAGACAGGCGGACTTGAGGCAGGAGGGTTTATCAGACAGGCTGCCTTGAGGCAGGGGATTTATCAGACTGGCGGACTTGAGGCAGGAGGGTTTATCAGACAGGCTGCCTTGAGGCAGGAGGGTTTATCAGACAGGCTGACTTGAGGCATGAGGATTTATCAGACAGGCTGACTTGAGGCAGGAGGGTTTATCAGACAGGATGACTTGAGGCAGGAGGATTTATCAGACAGGATGACTTGAGGCAGGGGGATTTATCAGACAGGCTGACTTGAGGCAGGAGGATTTATCAGACAGGCTGACTTGAGGCCGGAGGATTTATCAGACAGGATGACTTGAGGCATGAGGGTTTATCAGACAGGATGACTTGAGGCAGGAGGATTTATCAGACAGGATGACTTGAGGCCGGAGGATTTATCCGACAGGATGACTTGAGGCATGAGAATTTATCAGACAGGCTGACTTGAGGCAGGAGGGTTTATCAGACAGGATGACTTGAGGCAGGAGGATTTATCAGACAGGATGACTTGAGGCAGGAGGGTTTATCAGACAGGCTGACTTGAGGCAGGAGGGTTTATCAGACAGGCTGACTTGAGGCAGGAGGGTTTATCAGACAGGATGACTTGAGGCAGGAGGGTTTATCAGACAGGATGACTTGAGGCAGGGGGATTTATCAGACAGGATGACTTGAGGCAGGGGGATTTATCAGACAGGCGGACTTGAGGCAGGAGGGTTTATCAGACAGGATGACTTGAGGCATGAGGGTTTATCAGACAGGATGACTTGAGGCAGGGGGATTTATCAGACAGGATGACTTGAGGCAGGAGGATTTATCAGACAGGATGACTTGAGGCATGAGGGTTTATCAGACAGGATGACTTGAGGCAGGGGGATTTATCAGACAGGATGACTTGAGGCAGGGGGATTTATCAGACAGGATGACTTGAGGCATGAGGGTTTATCAGACAGGCTGACTTGAGGCAGGAGGATTTATCAGACAGGATGACTTGAGGCAGGGGGATTTATCAGACAGGCTGACTTGAGGCAGGAGGATTTATCAGACAGGATGACTTGAGGCAGGGGGATTTATCAGACAGGCTGACTTGAGGCAGGAAGATTTATCAGACAGGCTGACTTGAGGCATGAGGATTTATCAGACAGGCTGACTTGTGTGCAGAGTTGGTGCCAGTGCTATGGATTTAAATGGGAAGACAGGAGTTATGCTGATACATTTTTTATGGATGCATTTTGAAAGTATTGCTCAAAATTCACTGGAGGTGTCTGTGCATCTCAGGACTGGTCGGCTCTGGGATATATTGAAAAGGAAGCTTAGTTCAGAACTCTTGGACTTGAGTGGACCTCCACATCATCATCCTCTTGATCACTATAAAAAAAGCCTTAGATGTTCTGGCCTATCAGGCCCTGCTGCCACTGTGACCTCAGTGTTGTCTTGGTCTCTACGTCCCTGCCCTTGGTCAGTCTGTGTCCAGGTCTTCAGCGTCAGAGAGTTCATGGGAAGTGTCGGTGGATGATATGCCCAGGTGACACCCTCAACAGAAGACGCTGATTTGCCACGGCTCTGCAACCAAGCAATTGTTTCAGACAGTAGGGGCCTTAAGACACGGGGTCCTGCATGTGTTGCATCTGAAAAGGCACCATCGAGCATTATCGAAGTGACTCACTGGCAGTGCAGTATCTCCTCTGGTGGGTTGCCTCATGACAATGTCCACTGCTGGTGTGGGTTGCGAACTGTTGATGTTTTAGGTGCCACAGGATAAGCTTGAGGGTGATTGTGAATAGGGAGTAGAATGGGAAGCTTTGAAGATGAATTCAACAAAAACAGGAATGAAATGGTGTGGCATATCTTATTGACATGAGCAGCAAGTTCAAGACATACTCATAGCGCATGATCCGAAAGGTAAAGAATCATAGGGCATAGGGCATAGGACATTGGACAGTGTCATCATGATGGAAATAATACCTTGCAATGTGCCTTCTTCTGCCCCTTTCCTCTGTCTGTCTGTCTGTCTGTCTGTCTGTCTGTCTGTCTGTCTCTCTCTCTCTCTCTCTCTCTCTCTCTCTCTCATACCTTTGATTTCCCTCACCAGCTTTTCCCCAGACATGTACAGCCTCACTCCTCTCATTCCTCTGACAGAGGGAAAATATTTGCCCTGCCCTGTGACAGCGTCACTCCTCTAATTCCCCTGACAGAGGGAAAACAGGTGCTCTGCCCTGTGGTATGTACAGCCTGACTCCTCTAATTCCCCTGATAGAGGGAAAACAATTGCCCTGCCCTGTGACAGCGTCACTCCTCTAATTCCCCTGACAGAGGGAAAACAGGTGCTGTGCCCTGTGGTATGTACAGCCTGACTCCTCTAATTCCCCTGACAGAGGGTAACAAGTGCCCTGCCCTGTGGTATGTACAATCTCACTCCTCTAATTCCCCTGACAGAGGGAAAACAAGTGCCCTGCCCTGTGGTATGCACAGCCTGACTCCTCTAATTCCCCTGACAGAGGGAAAACAAGTGCCCTGCCCTGTGGTATGTACGACCTCACTCCTTTAATTCCCCTGGCAGAGGGAAAACATGTACCCTGCCCTGTGGTATGTACAGCCTGACTCCTCTAATTCCCCTGACAGAGGGAAAACAAGTGCCCTGCCCTGTGGTATGTACGACCTCACTCCTTTAATTCCCCTGGCAGAGGGAAAACATGTACCCTGCCCTGTGGTATGTACAGCCTGACTCCTCTAATTCCCCTGACAGAGGGAAAACAAGTGCCCTGCCCTGTGTTGTGTACAGCGTCACTCCTCTAATTCCCCTGACAGAGGGAAAACAAGTGCCCTGCCCTGTGGTATGTACAGCCTGACTCCTCTAATTCCCCTGACAGAGGGAAAACAAGTGCCCTGCCCTGTGGTATGTACAGCCGGACTCCTCTAATTCCCCTGACAGAGGGAAAACAGATGCCCTGCCCTGTGGTATGTACAGCCTCACTCCTCTAATTCCCCTGACAGAGGGAAAACAGATGCCCTGCCCTGTGGTATGCACAGCCTCACTCCTCTAATTCCCCTGACAGAGGGAAAACAGATGCCCTGCCCTGTGGTATGTATAGCCTGACTCCTCTAATTCCCCTGACAGAGGGAAAACAAGTGCCCTGCCCTGTGGTATGAGGGCCGTCATGTTCCCATGCAGTGCGCTAACAGGCTGATGGCTGTGATGTGTGTTCAACCAGTCTTGCGTGATGAGGGTTGACTGCCAGAACCCATTATCTCTCTTATATATATATATATATGTATATGAGATACAGGGTTCTGGCAGTCAACCCTCGAATGTTTCGTTCCCATGCAGTGCCCTAACAGGCCGATGGCTGTGACGTGTGTTCACCCAGTCATGCGTGACATGCTGTCTGCGCTCAGGCCAAGGCAAACACAGGTCATTGACAGCATCATCAGACAGACATCAGCTGTGCATAGCCCCATGATTCATTACACACACACACACACACACACACACACACACACACACACACACACACACACACACACACACACAGAGTCCCAACAAACAAACAAATCCAGTAAAGGAAACATGTCTTGAGACAGAAGACCTTGGATGAAAGAGCAGCCTAATGATATTAACGCCAAAGTTAATGAACCTTGGAACTACGAGGGAAAAATGTGAGAGAGGGTTGGGAGGGGGTGGTGTGTGTGTGTGGGGGGGGGGGGGGAGCTGACACACTTGGAAAATATCTGTAATACTAATGGACATGATAGCAACCCTGAGGCCATGCTGGCACTGCACACCAATTTGTCTTGGCATCTACTAATGAGGAGGTTAATAAAAACAGTCAGGTATTCTGATTCTTTCCACATAATATGACCAACCTTCGTTCCTCCTTTGACCTGTAGGAGCAGAGACACGGTGTTGTTGTTGCTGCTGTCTGGCTGATTGTTCATCACAGCGTGTCATGGAGTGGTGGGGGAATGTTTGGCGGGGCCCATGTCTTTGCCAGGCATGCTGCTGCCTGCACTTAGCATGGACCACGGGTCAAGGGAGGGACATAGCAGACAGGACAATGCCATGGGAAGTAGCCCACTGACCGTGTCCGCAGACACACTGCTCTTCTATAGGTGTGACCATCCTCATGCAAATGAGCCGAGTTTCACCGTTGGACTTTATGTTCTTAAAGGACTAACAAAGGGAAAGCTCGGGGAAAAATTGTCCTGGCATTGCATCTGCCAAGGAGATGATATCTTTACTGAAGTGTACTGGTTCGTTTTTTCTTTTGTCTGTGGGAAAATGAAGGCCAGACTGCCCGAACTGAATCAAACATTTGGTGGACAGACAGAATGAGACCCAAAGACAAATCCTTTCAATGTCGGTGCAGGTCTGTGTCAAGGGTTCAGAGCAAAGGGCACGTTGTTTGACCTGAATAACACAAAACACAACACCTGCTGAACCCCTGGTATGCTTTCCGATCCGAAGGCGGATCCATGATCTGTGCACCCTTGGCTGCCTTCTGGCTGGTTCTGAATTGTACAGAGCAACGACACTGCCAGATGTACAGAGCAACGACACTGCCAGATGTACAGAGCAACGACACTGCCAGATGTACAGAGCAACGTCACTGCCAGATGTACATAGCAACGACACTGCCAGATGTACAGAGCAACGACACTGCCAGATGTACAGAGCAACGACACTGCCAGTTTCAAGGAGACGAACGAACGAAAACCAGCATGACGTCATGACATACCTTCATCATCATCATCATCATCCACTTGAATGGCCTCAATCATCATGTTGATTTTTCTGCCATTGTAGAACCTTTGAGATTGACTGCAAAGTGAGAAAAAAGAATTGTGGATAGAAAGTGAAAGACTTAGATAGTGAGAATAAAACCTAACCCTAACTCCTAAATACTAAGTGGGTTTACCTGGCAGACTACTACATCTTTACTTTTTAGGTTTTTGTTTGTTTGTTTGTTTGTTTGTTGTTGTTGTTGTTTTTTTTTTTTTTTTTTTGGGGGGGGGAGGGAGGGAATTTGGCGGGCGAGAGTGGGGAGGGGGGCCAACCTACCCAACTAAACTAACTACTGGGTGACACTCTGGACTTGAAGGTGTCCAGAGTGTCAGCTGCCACGGTAGTACTAGGCAGCTCGTTCCATTCCTGGATGGTGTTCGGAAGGAAAGAATATCGTCTGTAGTCTGTCCTGCACTGCATCTGAACAAGTTGTTGAGGGTGGCAACGTCGTCTTCGTGAGGGGGCGTAGTTGATCTTGTCCATGCTGAATGCGGCCTCGTTGTTCAGGATCTTTCTCAGCATGGTAAGTCGGGCTACTTTCCGTCGGTGTTGGAGGGAGGGCCATTTGAGTTTGTCGATCATGCAGGTGACACTCGAGGTGTTGTGGTACCTGTTGATGACAAATCTGGCGGCTCTCCTCTGGACCGCTTCAATTTTTGTTGATGTTTGATTCATCATGTGGGTCCCATACTGTGCAGGCGTACTCCAGTATGGGATGTACGAAAGTCTTGTAGGCCATCTCTTTAATTTTAGTGGAGCTCACTTTCAGGTTTCTCCGCAGGAACCCCAAGGCCTTATTGGCCTTGAGGATGATGTTGATGTGGGAACCCCATGACAAATCTTTGGTGAGGGTGACTCCGAGATACTTGGCCGAGGTGACATTTGCCAAGGTGTGCCCATGGAGCTTGTACTGGTAGTTAGAAGGATTTTTTTTTCTGGTGACGGATAGGGTAACACACTTCCCCGGGTGGAACGCCATATCCCAGCTCTTCTTCCACTGCTCGAGGCGTTGGAGGTCTTCTTGTAGCTGGTGTCGGTCGTGTCCTGTAGCAGAGAGACGATAGACAACGGTATCGTCGGCGAACAGACGTGTCGGTGAGGTGAGTTGCTCCGGTAGGTCGTTGATGTATGCCAGGAAAAGCACTGGCCCAACGACGGATCCCTGTGGAATTCCTGATTGCACACTGACAAAGTCTGATGTAGCGCCGTTAACGATGACTGCTTGACGCCTACCCCAAAGGAAGGATTTGAGCCACTGGTTGATCTTATCAATGACACCATAGTGTCTAAGTTTGTGGATCAAAAGGCTATGGTTTACTTTGTCGAAAGCTTTCGCATAGTCCATGATAATTATGTCTGACTGCAGAGTAACATGTATTCAAGCAACATGCTACTGAGAAATGAATATCACTACAGGAATGTTGAACATCTTGTCAGGAAGATGATTTGAAGAAAGAAAGAAAGAAAGAAATAATCAAATAAATGAATAAAGAAATAATGAAAGAAAGAAAGAAAGAGAGAAAGAAAGAACGAAAGAAAGAAAGAAAGAAAGAGAAGAAGAAGAAGAAGAAGAAGAAGAAGAAGAAGAAGAAGAAGAAGAAGAAGAAGAAGAAAGTTAGAAGAGGAGCCGAAGGAGGAGAAGATTACTTTTATTGTTATTGCTATTATTATCAAAATTATAATAATTATTATTATTATTATCATTATCATTATTACTGTTATTGTCATTACTACTACTACTACAACAACTACTACTACTACTACTACTACTACTATTGTTATTATCATTATTGTTATTGTTATTACTATTATCATTGTCATTGTTATTATTATTATTATCATTATTATTTATTATCATTATTGTTATTATTATTATCATTATTATTATTATCGTCATCATCATCAGTAGTAGTTACAATAGTAGCAGCAGCAGCAGCAACAACAGCAGCAATAGTAGTAGAGAAAAAATGAAATGCAGACGAGGAAACAGAAAAAAAAAGGAAAAAAACATTAAAAGAAGAAGATCCAAAGAATGCAGTGAAGAAACAGAACAAGACTCCCACAGACATCAGACGAATCCTTCAGATCCGTCAAATCAGTTACAGGCAAATGATCGCTTTTTACGCTACAGGAAGTTAATGACTCGAAGCCAAAGTCAGCAGGTCAAAGGTCAAGACTCTGGCGACTGCACATATCTTGGCACACACTTCAAGCGATGGTTAAAGAAATAACACACACACACACACACACACACACACACACACACACACACACACACACACACAACATGTACACACACACACACACACACACACACACACACACACACATGTACACACACACACACACACACACACACACACACACACACACACACACACAACACACACACACACACACACACACACACACACACACACACACACAACACACACACACACACACACACACACACACACACACACACACACACACACACACATGTACTGGAAGGGATGATGGCTGAGAAGGAAGAGGATGGTGATAAGGACAGAGAAGCAGAAAGGAGGAGGGAAGGAGGGGCAACGAAGAGAAGAGGGGGGGGGGGAGCAATGGAGGACCAGACATGGCCCACAGGGAGGGAGGGAGAGAGTCAGGAAAGAGCTGTTCAACAATCTGCTGATACTTCAGCGGCTTCACTGACATGAAAATAATTTAAATCCAGTCTGAGAGACACAGCTTGAGTGTTCTCTGGATATTTGTGCTGAAGCTGGCAGTAGAGTTTTCGTGTTTTTTTTGGTGTGTGTTTTTTTTTTGTGTACAACAAGAGCATGTTACCTGGTTTCCAGCAGATGACTGAAAACTACTGACCAGTCTCCATGGTCTGGTGGGATGTTGCATGTTACACATAGGAGAGGAGGTCCATGGTTCAAATCACCACAGAGATGTCGGATTTTTCATTACAATCTGGCCCACAGTCTTTGACTGTGCTAGTGGGTTCCATGAGTGTGCTGTGGGTTCCATGAGTGTGCTGTGGTTTCCATGAGTGTGCCAATGGGTTCCATGAGTGTGTTATGGGTTCCATAAGTGTGCCATGGGTTCAATGAGTGTGCCAAGAGTTTCATGAGTGTGCTAATGGGTTCCATGAGTGTGCTGTGGGTTCCATGAGTGTGCTATGGGTTCCATGAGTGTGCTAATGGGTTCCATGAGTGTGCTATGGGTTCCATAAGTGTGCCATGGGTTCAATGAGTGTGCCAAGAGTTTCATGAGTGTGCCATGAGTTTCATGAGTGTGCTGTGGGTTCCATGAGTATGCCATGAGTTTCATGAGCGTACTATAGGTTCCATGAGTGTGCCATGGATTCCATGGGTGTGCCATGGGTTCCACTAGTGTGCTATGGGTTCCACTAGTGTGCCATGGGTTCCATTAGTGTGACATGGATTCCATGAGTATGCCATGGATTCCATGAGTGTGCCGATTCCATGAGTGTGCCATGGATTCCATGAGTGTGCCATGGGTCCCACTAGTGTGCCATGGGTTTCATGAGTATGCCATGGGTTCCGTGAGTGTGCTGTGGGTTCCATGAGTATGCCATGGGTTCCATGAGTATGCCATGGGTTCCATGAGTGTGCCATGGGTTTCATGAGTATGCCATGGGTTCCATGAGTGTGTCATAGGTTACATCAGTGTGTCATGGGTTTCATGAGTGTGCCATGAGTTCCATGAGTGTGCCATGGGTTCCATGAGTGTGCTATGGGTTCCATGAGTGTGCCATGGGTTCCATGAGTGTGCTATGGGTTCCATGAGTGTGTCATGGGTTTCATGAGTGTGCCATGGGTTCCATGAGTATGCCATGGGTTTCATGAGTGTGCCATGGGTTCAGTGAGTGTGTCATGGGTTTCATGAGTGTGCCATGGGTTCCATGAGTATGCTATGGGTTCCATGAGTGTGCTATGGGTTCCATGAGTGTGCCATGGGTTTCATGAGTATGCTATGGGTTTCACGAGTGTGCTACGGGTTCCATGAGTGTGCCATGGGTTTCATGAGTGTGCCATGGGTTCCATGAGTGTGCCATGGGTTCCATGAGTGTGTCATAGGTTCCATGAGTGTGTCATGGGTTCCATGACTCTGTCATGGGTTCCATGAGTGTGTCATGGGTTCCCTGTGTCATGGGTTCCATGAGTGTGTCATGGGTTCCATGAGTGTGTCATAGGTTCCATGAATGTGTCATGGGTTCCATGAGTGTGTCATAGGTTACATGAGTGTGTCATCGGTTCCATGAGTGTGTTATGGGTTTAATGAGTGTGTCATAGGTTCCATGAGTGTGTCATAGGTTCCATGGGTGTGCCATGGGTTCCATGAGTGTGCCATGGGTTACATGAGCGTGGTATGGGTTCCATGAGTGTGCCATGGGTTCCATGAGTGTGCTATGGGTTACATGAGTGTGCCATGGGTTTCATGAGTGTGCTATGGGTTCCATGAGTGTGTCATAGGTTCCATGAGTGTGTCATAGGTTCCATGAGAGTGTCGTAGGTTACATGAGTGTGTCTTAGGTTCCATGAGTGTGTCGTAGGTTACATGAGTGTGCTATGGGTTCCATGAGTGTGCCATGGGTTCCATGAGTGTGCCATGGGCTCGATGAGTGTGCCATGGGTTCCATGCGTGTGCTACGGGTTCCATGAGTGTGCCATGGGTTTCATGAGTGTGCTATGGGTTCCATGAGTGTGCCATAGGTTCCATGAGTGTGCTATGAGTTCCATGAGTGTTCCATGGGTTCCATGAGTGGGCTACGGGTTCCATGAGTGTGCCATGGGTTCCATGAGTGTGCTATGAGTTCCATGAGTGTGCTACGGGTTCCATGAGTGTGCCATGGGTTCCATGAGTGTGCTATGAGTTCCATGAGTGTGCCATGGGTTCCATGAGTGTGCTACGGGTTCCATGAATGTGCCATGAGTTCCATGAGTGTGCCATGGGTTCCATGAGTGTGCCATGGGTTCCATGAGTGTGCCATAGGTTCTATGAGTGTGCCATGGGTTCCATGAGTATGCTATGGTTTCAATGGGAAGGCTGGAACCACTCAGTCGAGCTTCATGCCATTGGTGTCTGCATCTTTGAGTGTACTGCTCAAATTTCCTATGAACTTTAGAATTGTCTGTACCTCTCCAAAGAGGTTGACTCTGGGATGAAAGTGAGCATGGATTGTTCAAATCTTTGGCTGCAGTGGAACCCAGCCACCTTTATTTGTCCACAACCCCATTGATCGCCACTAAATATAAACCATCAAAGTTTGTGGCCTCTCAAGTCCTGCTCTGGTTGTATCATTTTTGTCTCTCTCCATACCCTCTTCATTATAATCATCCCGATGAAGGTGAAACAGTGTCGTCCTGTTTCACATATGCATTGTTCACTAACAGGCCGATGGCCGTGACGTGTGTTCAACCAGTCATGTGTGACATTGTTCCCATGCAGTGCGCTAACAGGCCAATGGCTGTGACGTGTGTTCAACCAGTCATGTGTGACATGTGTTCCCATGCAGTGCGCTAACAGGCCGATGGCTGTGACGTGTGTTCAACCAGTCATGTGTGTTCCATGCAGTGCGCTCAGTGAGTGCAACCAGTCATTGTGACATGCTTTCTCAGGCCAAGGCAAACACAGGTCATTGACAGCATCATCAGACAGACATCAGTTGCATACCCATGATTCATTACCTCTTTACATCAAGACAAACGAGCACACATACATACAGAAATAGACACACATACGTATACACTCGCACGCACGCACGCGCGCGCGCGCGCGCGCGCGCGCGCGCCACACACACACACACACACACACACACACACACCCACACCCACACACACACACACACACACACACGTGCGCGCGCACGCGCAAACACAAATGCAAGTCTACACGCATGCACACAGATACACACACATGCGCATACTCACATGCAGACAGATGCACATACTCACGCACAACATGGACACGTTCACACACGACACAGTCATTCATGCACAACACTGTGTTCCACAATCCATCTAACCACCGTTTTTCAATTTTGATGTACTGCTTTAATCATTAAAAAAACCCTAGATGCAGTATGCCATTAACAACGCAGCAGAATAAGGACAGATTCCAACAGGATCCTTGTGAAACCTGTCCTAAATGGTGAGCATTCCGTGTGTCATTGGCACACTCTGTGAGGTAGCTGTTTTGTGAAACCTGTCCTAAATGGTAAGCATTCCGTGTGTCATTGGCACACTATGTGAAGTAGCTGTTTTGTGAAACCTGTCCTAAATGGTAAGCATTATGTGTGTCATTGGCACACTCTGTGAAGTAGCTGTTTTGTGAAACCTGTCCTAAATGGTAAGCATTCCGTGTGTCATTGGCACACTATGTGAAGTAGCTGTTTTGTGAAACCTGTCCTAAATGGTAAGCATTCCGTGTGTCATTGGCACACTCTGTGAGGTAGCTTAAAAAAAATTTTTTTTTATGAAACCTGTCCTAAATGGTAAGCATTCCGTGTGTCATTGAAATACTCTGTGAGGTAGCTGTTTTGGGTTTTAGTATCGGTAAAAGTAATCGATGCCCTGCTACAATATCTGCGGTACTTGTATTTACGTTTACTGTGACGATGTTTGTAGTGAATACTGATGAAGATCACCCTGTCAATAAGAAATATTTGAAGGATATTGTGTTTAGTATATAGTGTTGTGGTGTGTGTGTGTGTGTGTGTGTGTGTGTGTGTGTGAGTGTGTGTGTGTGTGTGTGTGTGTGTGTGTGTGTGTGTGTGTGTGTGTGTGTGTGTGTGTGTGTGTGACAGCTTGTCTGAACTGTTTGTGTGTCTATCTGTTCGTCAGTCTGTCCCTATTGTGCGACCGAAGTTGAAAGTTTCTAGAACGGCTGTTAAGGCTGAAGGGTAGTGGTTAAAGCTTAAACTTGTGTCCGAGGAACTGTTTCAAACATGATGTTTTTGGCTGTGTAACTTTAGTGCCCTCATTATGTCCGTGAAACTGTTTCAAACATGATGTTTTTGGCTGTTTAACTTTAGTGCCCTCATTATGTCCGTGAAACTGTTTCAAACATGATGTTTTTGGCTGTTTAACTTTAGTGCCCTCATTATGTCCGAGGAACTGTTTCAAACATGATGTTTTTGGCTGTTTAACTTTAGTGCCCTCATTATGTTCAACAAACTGTTTCAAACATGATGTTTTTGGCTGTTTAACTTTAGTGCCCTCATTATGTCCGTGAAACTGTTTCAAACATGTTTTTTTTGGCTGTGTAACTTTAGTGCCCTCATTCAAACATGATGTTTTTGGCTGTGTAACTTTAGTGCCTTCATTCAAACATGATGCTTTTGGCTGTTTAACTTTAGTGCCCTCATTATGTCCGTGAAACTGTTTCAAACATGTTTTTTTTTTGGCTGTGTAACTTTAGTGCCCTCATTCAAACATGATGTTTTTGGCTGTTTGACTTTAGTGCCCTCCTTATGTTCGACAAAGTATTTCAAACATGATGTTTTTGGCTGTTTAACTTTAGTGCCCTCATTCAAACATGATGTTTTGGCTGTGTAACTTTAGTGCCCTCATTCAAACATGATGTTTTTGGCTGTGTAACTTTAGTGCCCTCATTCAAACATGATGTTTTTGGCTGTGTAACTTTAGTGCCCTCATTCAAGCATGGTGTTTTTGGCTGTGTAACTTTAGTGCCTTCATTCAAACATGATGTTTTTGGCTGTGTAACTTTAGTGCCCTCATTCAAACATAATGTTTTTGGCTGTGTAACTTTAGTGCCCTCATTCAAACATGGTGTTTTTGGCTGTGTAACTTTAGTGCCCTCATTCAAACATGATGTTTTGGCTGTGTAACTTTAGTGCCCTCATTCAAACATGATGTTTTTGGCTGTGTAACTTTAGTGCCCTCATTCAAACATGATGTTTTTGGCTGTGTAACTTTAGTGCCCTCATTCAAACATGATGTTTTTGGCTGTGTAACTTTAGTGCCCTCATTATGTTCGACAAACTGTTTCAAACATGTTTTTGGCTGTGTAACTTTAGTGCCCTCATTCAAACATGATGTTTTTGGCTGTTTAACTTTAGTGCCCTCATTCAAACATGATGATTTTGGCTGTGTAACTTTAGTGCCCTCATTCAAACATGATGTTTTTGGCTGTGTAACTTTAGTGCCTTCATTCAAACATGATGTTTTTGGCTGTGTAACTTTAGTGCCTTCATTCAAACATGATGTTTTTGGCTGTTTAACTTTAGTGCCCTCATTCAAACATGATGATTTTGGCTGTGTAACTTTAGTGCCTTCATTCAAACATGATGATTTTGGCTGTGTAACTTTAGTGCCCTCATTCAAACATGATGTTTTTGGCTGTGTAACTTTAGTGCCCTCATTCAAACATGATGTTTTTGGCTGTGTAACTTTAGTGCCCTCATTCAAACATGATGTTTTTGGCTGTGTAACTTTAGTGCCCTCATTCAAACATGATGTTTTTGGCTGTGTAACTTTAGTGCCCTCATTCAAACATGATGTTTTTGGCTGTGTAACTTTAGTGCCCTCATTCAAACATGATGTTTTTGGCTGTGTAACTTTAGTGCCTTCATTCAAACATGATGTTTTTGGCTGTGTAACTTTAGTGCCCTCGTTCGGCGTGTTCTTCCCACACTGCTCACTTGGGATGCCCCCTACACGGCCAGATCCAGTGTGTCACTAAGTGTGAATTAGATGATTGTTTTGGAAGCACAAAATTACATATGTTTTTGAAGCACATTCACATACCTTTAGCATCTCTTGTTAGTCGTATAGAAAGTACAGAGAAGAGGTAGTTCTACACACATACTTGAGAGATAGCAACGTGTCATTGTACATATTCTTTCATGCATGAAAATTCCATTGAATTCTCATTTCAAATGTACCAGTGGGACTGTGGTGCTTTGTTTCTACGCCATGAAATCCTCCACCCTTGACTGGCAACTCATGGCTGTACAATTTACTCGTGTACATGTCGTTGACTGTTGGTGAACGTACGCCAGTTCAGATCTAACGTAAACCTGTACGCAGTGTGTCAACGACCTTTGGCTGAGTACCCAAGTGCCAGGCAAATAACGTGACCCTGCATCACAAAAAGTCTGCAACAACAACATCCTCAAACCCAGCGATTGGCCGGAATGTGTTCTGTGTCTGTAGTCACATGTAAAGAAGATACCTTTGTATGTTTGCCTACACCGTGGCTGGCATTGGCGTCAGTGTGTATGCAGTACAGATGTGCTGACACAGCCAATGTCTGGGCTGCCATTGACACCCCCAGTGGGGGAGAAGCAGTGGGGAGAGACAGGGAGGCCAGGACTGCCAGGCGGGCACCTCAGCTTTCTGGCACTGGAGACACGCCAGGCAGCAGCCTGGATGGGATGCCTGGTGCTGGGGTCGTCCTCCCTCCCTGGGTCTGCCTGCAGGGTCCGGGGGCTTGCGCGCAGTGTCACAACACGCACTGTGTGTGGAACCACAAGGCATGAACATATGTGTTTGTTAAGTAACATATACGTGCGTGCAAACGTGCCCGCACAAGAATAAATACCATTGGCGGGGAAGTAATCTGCCAGCTGTTGAATGGTTTTGAAATCCGCTCCCCTGCCTGAAAGCTGCTTCCCAGCATTGAGTTCTGTGTGGAAGGTTTCTTTACAGTACAGAGTATTGTAAGAACGTCTGTTTTTTCTGCAGATTCTGTATGGAGGTCTGCTTAAACAGATTAGAAAAACGTATTGTTTTAGCAGATCTGAGTTTGAGCATGTATAAATACACGAAAAAAAGTTTGAGTAAGATTAACACTGAAGTTCTATGAAATTGATGCTTCACCATGTCCAGCCAGACTTCAGTGATTATTTTCATCAGATGAAGTTCCCTACCTTTACCTCTGTAATGACTGGCAAGTTATGGTGAAAAAATGTCAAGTATGTACCTGGCTGACTGACGTCATGGTAAACCAGTTCAAGTGTGACATACAGCCGGTGAATGCAAACATCATGCTAACGATTTTGCATGAGAACACATTTGGGTGAAAGCACGTTAAGCCATATTAGAAACAAACAAACAAACAAACATATAAGCAAAATAAAAAAGAAAACAGCCAACCAACCAACCACAACCAACCAACCAACCAACCAACCAAATTCTGCAGCAAAAGCAACATACTGCCGACGACTGGACAGAGTGTGTGCCAAGTCAGATCTCCTGTGTAAAGCAGACAGATCTGTATCTACCTACACCACAGCTGGGACTGCAGACAGGTGTAAAGCAGACAGGTCTATGTCTACCTACACCATAGCTGACACTGCAGACAGGTGTAAAGCAGACAGGTCTATGTCTACCTACACCATAGCTGACTGCAGACAGGTGTAAAGCAGACAGGTCTATGTCTACCTACACCATAGCTGGGACTGCAGACAGGATGTAAGCAGACGCTATGCTACACACCATAGCTTGACTGCAGACAGGGTTGTGCATGCAGATATGGCTTGCCAGCACACTGGAACTGCCAGCAGGAAATAAGTTGTGGTAGAGACAAGGAGTTCCAGACCACTGGACAGCTCATCAGGTGTGGACAGAAACAACAGGTACACACTGCCACACAGTGATAAGTAATGGGTGGAGACAACAGACACAGACAGACAGGTGATTAATAAAGGGTGGGAACAGAGAGGTACAGACTATCAGGTGATTAATAAAGGGTGGGATAGAGAGGTACAGACTATCAGGTGATTAATAAAGGGTGTGGACAGAGAGGTACAGACTATCAGGTGATTAATAAAGGGTGGGGACAGGGAGGTACAGACTATCAGGTGATTAATAAAGGGTGGAGGGCAGAGAGTACAGACAGCAGGTGATTAATAAAGGGTGGGACAGAGAGATACAGACAGCAGGTGATTAATAAAGGGTGGGAGACAGAGAGGTACAGACTATCAGGTGATTAATAAAGGGTGGGGACAGGGAGGTACAGACTATCAGGTGATTAATAAAGGTGTGGACAGGGAGGTACAGACATCAGGTGATTAATAAAGGGTGGGGACAGAGAGGGACAGACTATCAGGTGATTAATAAAGGGTGGGGACAGGGAGGTACAGACTATCAGGTGATTAATAAAGGGTGGGGACAGAGAGGTACAGACTATCAGGTGATTGATAAAGGGTGTAGACAGGAGGTACAGACTATCAGGTGATTAATAAAGGGTGGGGACAGGAGGTACAGACTATCAGGTGATTAATAAAGGGTGGACAGGAGGTACAGACTATAGGTGATTAATAAAGGGTGGACAGGAGGTACAGACATCGGTGATTAATAAAGGGTGGGACAGGGAGGTACAGACTATCAGGTGATAATAAAGGGTGGGGACAGGAGGTACAGACTATCAGGTGATTAATAAAGGGTGGGGACAGGGAGGTACAGACTATCAGGTGATTAATAAAGGGTGGACAGGAGGTACAGGCTATCAGGTGATTAATAAAGGGTGGGACAGGAGGTACAGATATCAGTGATTAATAAAGGGTGGGGACAGAGAGGTACAGACTATCAGTGATTAATAAAGGGTGGGACAGAGAGGTACAGACTATCAGGTGATTAATAAAGGGTGTGGACAGGAGGTACAGACTATCAGGTGATTAATAAAGGGTGGACAGAGAGTACAGACTATCAGGTGATTAATAAAGGGTGGGGACAGGAGGTACAGACTATCAGGTGATTAATAAAGGGTGTAGACAGAGAGGTACAGACTATAGGTGATTAATAAAGGGTGTGACAGAGAGGTACAGACAATCAGGTGATTAATAAAGGGTGGGGACAGAGAGGTACAGACTATCAGGTGATTAATAAAGGGTGTGACAGGAGGTACAGACATCAGGTGATTAATAAAGGGTGGGGACAGGGAGGTACAGACTATCAGGTGATTAATAAAGGGTGGGGACAGGGAGGTACAGACACAGTGATTAATAAAGGGTGTGACAGAGAGGTACAGACTATCAGGTGATTAATAAAGGGTGGGACAGGGAGGTACAGACTATCAGGTGATTAAAAAGGGTGGGACAGGGAGTACAGACTATCAGGTGATTAATAAAGGGTGGACAGGAGGTACAGACTATCAGGTGATTAATAAAGGGGGGACAGGGGGTACAGACTATCAGGTGATTAATAAAGGGTGGGACAGGGAGGTACAGACTATCAGTGATTATAAAGGGTGGACAGGAGGTACAGACTATCAGGTGATTAATAAAGGTGGGACAGGAGGTACAGACTATCAGGTGATTAAAAAGGGTGGGGACAGAGAGGTACAGACTATCAGTGATTAATAAAGGGTGGGACAGGAGGTACAGACAGCAGGTGATTAAAAAGGGTGTGGACAGAGAGGTACAGACTATCAGGTGATTAATAAAGGGTGGACAGGAGGTACAGACTATCAGGTGATTAATAAAGGGTGGGACAGGGAGGTACAGACTATCAGGTGATTAATAAAGGGTGGGGACAGGGAGTACAGACTATCAGGTGATTAATAAAGGGTGGGGACAGGGAGGTACAGACTACAGGTGATTAATAAAGGGTGGGACAGGGAGGTACAGACTATCAGGTGATTAATAAAGGGTGGGACAGGAGAAGACAAGTGATTAAAAGGGGGGACAGGAGTACAGCTATCAGTGATAATAAGGGGGACAGGAGGTACAGGCTACGGTGATAAAAAGGGGTGACGAGGGACAGACACAGGATATAAAGGGTGGGGACAGGGAGGTACAGACTATCAGTGATATAAAGGGGGGGACGGGAGACACTATCAGGTGATAAAAAGGGGTGGCGAGAGTACAGACTATCAGTGATTATAAGGGTGGGAAGAGAGGTACAACTACGGTGATTAATAAAGGGGACAGGGAGGTACAACATCAGGGATTAATAAAGGGTGTAGAGGAGAGACTATGAGTATAAAGGTGTAGACAGAGAGTAACAACAGTGATAATAAGGGGGGGACAGAGAGGTAAGACATCAGGTGTTAATAAGGGGACAGGAGGTACAGATCAGGATATAAGGGTGGGACGGGAGGTACAGACATCAGGTGATATAAAGGGTGTAGACAGAGAGACAGACTATCAGGTGATTAATAAAGGGTGGGGACAGGGAGGTACAGACTATCAGGTGATTAATAAAGGGTGGGGACAGAGAGGTACAGACTATCAGGTGATTAATAAAGGGTGGGGACAGAGAGGTACAGACTATCAGGTGATTAATAAAGGGTGGGACAGGGAGGTACAGACTATCAGGTGATTAATAAAGGGTGGGACAGAGAGGTACAGACTATCAGGTGATTAAAAAAGGGTGGGGACAGGAGGTACAGACTATCAGGTGATTAATAAAGGGTGTAGACAGAGAGGTACAGACTATCAGGTGATTAATAAAGGGTGTGGACAGGAGGTACAGACTATCAGGTGATTAATAAAGGGTGGGGACAGGGAGGTACAGACTATCAGTGAATTAATAAAGGGTGGGACAGGGAGGTACAGACTATCAGGTGATTAATAAAGGGTGTGGCACAGGGAGGTACAGACTATCAGGTGATTAATAAAGGGTGTAGGACAGGAGGTACAGACTATCAGGTGATTAATAAAGGGTGGGGACAGAGAGGTACAGACATCAGGTGATTAATAAAGGGTGGGACAGAGAGGTACAGACTATCAGGTGATTAATAAAGGGTGGACAGAGGAGGTACAGACTATCAGGTGATTAATAAAGGGTGTGGACAGAGAGGTACAGATATCAGGTGATTAATAAAGGGTGGGGACAGAGAGGTACAGACTATCAGGTGATTAATAAAGGGTGGGACAGAGAGGTACAGACTATCAGGTGATTAATAAAGGGTGTGGACAGGGAGGTACAGACTATCAGGTGATTAATAAAGGGTGGGGACAGGGAGGTACAGACTATCAGGTGATTAATAAAGGGTGGGGACAGGGAGGTACAGACTATCAGGTGATTAATAAAGGGTGGGGACAGAGAGGTACAGACTATCAGGTGATTAATAAAGGGTGGGGACAGGGAGGTACAGACTATCAGGTGATTAATAAAGGGTGGGACAGAGAGGTACAGACTATCAGGTGATTAATAAAGGGTGGGGACAGAGAGGTACAGACTATCAGGTGATTAATAAAGGGTGGGGACAGGGAGGTACAGACTATCAGGTGATTAATAAAGGGTGGGGACAGGGAGGTACAGACTATCAGGTGATTAATAAAGGGTGGGGACAGAGAGGTACAGACTATCAGGTGATTAATAAAGGGTGGGGACAGGGAGGTACAGACTATCAGGTGATTAATAAAGGGTGGGGACAGGGAGGTACAGACTATCAGGTGATTAATAAAGGGTGGAGACAGAGAGGTACAGACTATCAGGTGATTAATAAAGGGTGTGGACAGGGAGGTACAGACTATCAGGTGATTAATAAAGGGTGTGGACAGGGAGGGACAGACTATCAGGTGATTAATAAAGGGTGGGGACAGGGAGGTACAGACCATCAGGTGATTAATAAAGGGTGGGGACAGGAGGGACAGACTATCAGGTGATTAATAAAGGGTGGGGACAGGAACGGACAGTCTATCAGGTGATTAATAAAGGGTGGGGACAGGAAGGGACAGTCTATCAGGCAGGTGATAAATGAAGGATAGATACAGAGAGGTACACACTATCAGGTAGGTGATAGACAAAGGTCAGACAGAGAGGTACAGACTATCAGGTGATAGTAAAGGATGTAGACAGGGAGGTACAGACTATCAGGTGATAGTAAAGGGTGCAGACAGGGAGGTACAGACTATCAGGTGATAGTAAAGGGTGCAGACACGGAGGTACAGACTATCAGGTGATA
>CM065715.1:1847428-1854928 GCA_033310375.1 Conus canariensis
CATTCATTTGAGTTTATGCACACATTTCTAAAAGCGTTCATCGGAGATTGCTTTCTTATTAAGACCCTGAGTGTGAAACAAATTGCCTGTAACTCTGTCACACTTTAGTTCATTCCATTTCTTAAACTCTGGCTTAAACACAACACTTACACGTCCCAAGCAGTCCATCATGACCATACAGTTCCATGCGTTTTGACCTGTTCAGAGAGAGAGAGAGAGAGAGAGAGAGAGAGAAGAGAGAGAGAGAGAGAGAGAGAGAGAGAGTGTGTGTGTGTGATGTTAGTATATATGTATGTGTGTATGTGTGCATATGTGTGTGTGGGGGGGGGGGGGCGGTGGATGCAGGGGGCACATGGATAGAAAGAGAGAGAGAGAGAGAGCAAGAGAAAGTGTGGGAAAGAGAGAGAGAGAGAGAGAGAGAGAGAGAGAGAGAGAAGTGGGAAAGTGTGGGAAGAGAGAGAGAGAGAGAGAGAGAGAGAGAGAGAGAGAGAGAGAGAGAGAGAGAGAGAAAGGGGATGATGGTGAGTAGCTGAGGAGGTGATCAAAAGTTTTGATTGTTCTTCTCTTGCTAAGCTTTTAAAACAGATCATGTAAACTTTGCATTGTACATGAACAGTTTGATTTTTCTTGTCTTGCTAAACTCTTAAAACAGATCATGTAAACTGTGCAATATGTGTGTAAGGTTTGATTGTTCTTCTCTTGCTAACCTCAAAGTCCTGGTAAAATCCTCCGCTGTCAAAAATCTTCTCCACACTCGCTCTTACCACAGCGCGGACTGCAACACAGACCACTCCCTGGCATGCTGCAGGATCAGTCTGCAACCAAAAAAAGTCCCACTGCTCAAAGAAACAAGGGAGCTTCTGCATCGTAAGATGTCTTAGCCACATCTTGTGGAACAGTTCGCCGAGGCTTTTGAGAGAGAATATGATGCTTTGCTGCCCAGAGACTCTGTCAGAGAGATGGGAAACTTAAGGAGGCACCATGCACCGCACTGCCCTAGCTACCTTTGGGAAGAGAACTTTGAAGTCTCGTGACTGGTTTGAGGTCAAATCGTTAGAGATGACTCCCATTATTGAGGCCAAGTGCACCGCACTTAATGAGTGCAAGCGGTCACCCAACGAGAAGAACCTGCAGATCCTCAGGGCTGCCAGGAGCAAGGTTAAGCTAATGCCAGGCGCTGCGCCAGTGAGCACTGGACAGAGCTCAGCGAGGAGATACAGACAGCCGCTGCAAGAGGCAACATCAGGGGGATGTATGACGGCATCAAGAAGGCACTGGGACCAACGCAGAGCAAGACGGCTCCCCTCAAATCCTCCACTGGGGAAGTAATAAATGACCCCAACCAGCAGATGGAGAGATGGGTGGAGCACTATTCCGACCTCTACTCCAGAGAGAACAGTGACCTCCTCAGCCATTGATGCCATCAAGTGCATTCCAGTCATGGAAGAGCTTGACGTAGAGCCGACCGTGGACGAACTCAGCAAGGCCATTGACAGCTTGGCATCAGGCAAGGCACCTGGCAGACCTCATCAAACACTGAAAGACTACCTTTCTGCACTCTTTGCACGCAGTTCTGTCAGTGCTGGAATGAGGGAGCTGTACCGCAGGACATGAGGGATGCCAAGACAGTCACCCTGTACAAAAACAACGGCGAGAGAAGCGACTGCAATAACTACAGAGGCATTTCTCTTCTTAGCATCGTCGGCAAAGTCTACGCTCGGGTCCTCCTGATCCACCTGCAGAAGCTGGCTGAACATGTCTACCCGGAATCACAGCGTGGCTTTCGAGCAGAGATGTCCACGGTATACATGGTCTTCTCTCTTCGCCAACTCCAGGAGAAGTGCAGAGAGCAGTAGATGCCCCTGTATGTTGCGTTCATCGACCTCACCAAGGCCCTCGACCTAGTCAGCAGAGATGGTCTTTTCAGAGCTTTCCGAAAGATCGGCTGCCCCGCCTCCCTAAACTCCACAGCTTAATTAGTCCTTCCACTCCAACATCAAAGGGACTGTGCAGTTTAATGACAACATCTCCAAGCCCTTCGACATACGTAGCGGTATCAAACAAGGCTGTGTCCTTGCCCCCACCCTTTTTGGGATCTTCTTTGCTCTCCTCCTGAGGCATGCATTCAGCACAGCTCAAGAGGGGATCTACCTACGGACCAGATCAGATGACAGGCTTTTCAATCTTGCCAGGCAAAGAGCAAGGACAAAGGTCTGCGAAGCCCTCATCAGAGATATGCTGTTTGCCGATGATGCCGCTGTTGCGACCCACACCCAGCAGGAATTGCTGTCACTGATTACAGCTTCTCCCAGGCCTGTAAAGACTTTTGTCTGACTATCAGCCTAAAGAAGATAAATGTCCTAGGTTAAGACACGCCGTCACCACCAGCCATCACCATTGATGATTATTAGCTTGATGCCATCCATCAGTTCACTTACCTTGGGTCCACCATCACCGATAACCTCTCCCTTGACACTGAGATCGACAAGAGGATCGGAAAGGCAGCCACAAACACTTGGACGCCTCACACAAAGAGTGTGGACAAATTCCAAGCTGACCACAAAGACAAAGGTGGGTGTGTATAACGCCTACATTCTCAGCATCTTGCTGTATGGTAGTGAGACATGGACCACGCATGCTCGCCAGGAGAAAAGCCTAAATTCCTTCCACCTCAGGAGCCTCCGGCGTATACTCGGCATCTCCTGGCAAGACAGGGTGACCAACACAGAAGTCCTGTCTCACGCTGGCCTCCCCACCATGTATACCCTGCTGAGACAGCGTCGGCTGCGTTGGCTGGGCCATGTTCGTCGCATGGAGGATGGTCGCATCCCAAAAGACGTCATCTATGGAGAGCTTGCTGCAGGGCAAAGAAGCATTGGCCGCCCACAGCTGAGATACAAAGACGTTTGCATTAGAGACATGAAGGCGCTTGAGATCAACACTGAGTCCTGGAAGAACCTCGCACCAGACCGCAACAGCTGGAGAAGCACTCTCAAGAAACAGCACAAATTGACAGCTGATGCAGCAGAAAAATGAGCCTGCAGAAAGGGGTTGACAGCCAACAAACCAGTGTCAGCATACAGATGTGACCATTGTGACAGAGACCGCGACTCTTGTATCGGTCTCTACAGCCACAGGCGACGCTGCTCGGGGTGAGCAGAGAGCCCGGAGAGATATAAATCTTAGGTCGGATATATTCTCTTCATGGTCAGCTATGATCGACGGAGACCTACTACTACTACTCGTGCTAAGCTCTTAAAACAGTTCATGTAAACTGTGCACTATATATGAAAGGTTTGATTGTTCTTCTCTTGCTAAGGTCTTAAAACAGATCATGCAAACTGTGCACTATATATATGTATATATATATATATAGCATGATTTCAGACTTACGGAAACACCGTCTTCATACAAATGCAGGATATAGGATATGTGCCAAACCTCACCTCTTAATAGATATATGGAATGAAATAGTAAAGTCTGAAAATCGTTGGCGCATTTTTCATCCGGACAGAGCCAAGGTAAAATCCCAAACTCACTGTCCTGCTCAATGTATGTGTCAGCATCGATTTTCAGTGGCTACAAAAAAACAACAGCAAAAACAACCGCACACACACACACACACACACACACACACACACACACACACACACACACACACACACACACACACACACACACACACACACACACACACACACACACACACACAAACCCTACAGCAACCCCATCCACTTCCACTCTGCTTCTTAAAAAGCAACAGAAGAACACTACACTCACAAGAAACAAACAAAAATTGTCAAAGAAACAAATCTTGAGGTACAGGATCAGGAGATAAACAAGCCAAGTAATTGAATCTGGAAGCAATGAGGGGAAAGGCGGAGAGAGGGAGGGAGAGAAACAAGACACGGCTGACACACTACACAAACACTGACTGTGTGTAAACACAGCTGACACACTACACAAACACTGACTGTGTAAACAACTGAGGGGATGGCAGCCCCAAGGCCACACTGGCAGATCACGCTGATTGTCGTGGCGTCTTGTGCTGCAGTGGCAGAGCAGGTAACAATCGTCTCATGAGATCTGATGTGTCTAACATGATTCGTCTGACGTCAGGTTGTCATGTAATCATGCTTCGTCCAACAGAAAATGCTGTGTAAGACACGTTGGTTTTTTTTTTTTTTTTCTTTCCCAACCAATCTCTTACACACCATGCATAGTCTGTGTGTTCTCTTACAAATGGACATATTTTTTGCTGATTTTAGTGTTTTGGTAATTGATACAGAGTGTCTGGGTTTATTAATGTTCTAATGTGTGGTGTACTGGCTCACTCACTCGGATAATGTGTTGCTTATACAAAGAGAACAACATAGATGAGACAAAGGACTTAATTATTTTCAGTTTTTCATTTTGTTTTACACATACACCCACACACACTCTCTCTCTCCTCCTCCCCCTCCCTCCCTCTCTCTCTCTCTCTCTCTCTCTCTCTCTCTCTCTCTCTCTCAAATATGTTAATAATGGAAGTTACCTGTTAAAGACATTATACTACAGCAAAATTATGCGTAAACAACCAATTCCGTATATACACACGCCGTTGTTGTTGTTGTTGTTATTGTTGCTTTCTGACTCCTTGTCACAACGTTTTATCAAGCGTTGGGGCAACACTGGTGGAGCTCATCGTCGCCCAGGTGTCCTGATACCCATTCTAGGTATGGACCACCAGTGAAGGAAATGACATGGCAGAACAGAGGTGTCTGTCTCTTGGAACTGTTTGACTCTGGGATATACTGAAAAAGCATAGATGGCATGTGTTTCTAAAAGGCTTAAACCTGAATGAAACGAAAGCTACGACTCCAACGTCCACACGCATTCAACTAGCCTGACAAAGCATCAACACAGTGCCCCACAGCAATACCATCTGAACAAGCCCAAGACTCCTGCTCTTCAAGGTCTGTTTACAAAGCAACTTCAGCATACTAAGTATTTAGTGCCTACTCGATGCTCCGAGGTCCTAGTGGTTAAAGTTTCCCCCCTTTCGCTATCGGGAAGGTACGAACTCGGGAAGGTCCTCACTACCTTAAGTGCGATCTGTCACGTGACAATTAATTACCCGACCACTTCAACCTCCGTGACACAGTTGGACGGAATGCGCTAGGTGAGGGCGCTGCTGCTGATTGTCCCATTACCTCTTTCTCCACCTCGTGCGACATTCTTTTCCTCTAAAGCGCTTCAGGCCCTATGTGTGAGGTTTTGTTCCCTTGACAAATATGTTTACGTATTGAATAAAGAAAAAATGAGAGATTAGACTCCCCGCATGCCAAGAGTAAGGCAAAAAGAAAGGAACAAATTATTTTCATTGTTTTTTCGTGGAAGAACTTTAAATGGTATTTTGATTGGTGTTTGTGAAAGAGTCAGATGTGTGTTGCGTGCAGGCCGCATGTTTGTCTTTGCATTAAGTGTGGAGGTAGACACCGTCGTGTCACACACACACACACACACACACACACACACACACACACACACACACACACACACACACACACACACACACACACACACACACACACACACACACACACACACACACACACACACACACACACACTCACGCACAAAGTGAACAATTCTCTCTTTTTTCTGTCTCTCTTTCGTGATCGTATTCTGGCACATCTGTCTGTCTGCTGCCTCCCTTCCTGCCTGTCCTGTCTGTCTGTCTGTCTGTCTGTCTGTCTGTCTGTCTGTCTGTCTGTCTTCTCTCTATCTTTCTGAGTGTATTCCAGGCTTTCATGCTGAAACATGAATGTTATGAAAATAGTATAGCCAGACATGAAAATAAAAATTGCTTAAGAGTAAATACAAACAATTTAACAATTCGTCCATATAGAGACTTGAAACTTCTACACATAAACAGAAAGAGTTCTGGAATGAGATGTGAAAAAACTTTATTTAAACGGTCACAGTTAGAAAATAGCATTTCTGTTGATATTTTGTGTAATCACTTCAAATCATTGGTAGAGAAAGAAGTACTTGATGACAATTTAAAAGAAGATTTTAATGATGAAAGTGATGAATATATAAATCATCCAGTTTCTAAGGAGGAAGTATCATTTGCCATTGTAAGCTGAAAATCGTACATCTGTTGGTCCTGATGGAATTATTGGTGAACTGTATATAAACATTCTAATGAGCAGGTCGTTATGTGTGTGTGTGTGTGTGTGTGTGTGTGTGTGTGTGTGTGTGTGTGTGTGTGTGTGTGTGTGTGTGTGTGTTGTGTGTGTGTGTGTGTGTGTGTGTGTGTGTGTGTGTGTGTGTGTGTGTGTGTGTGTGTGTGTGTAAAAATATTGAACACTTTGTTTGACAAAGGATTTTTTTCTTAGAAGTTGAACTGAGTTTATTGTTTAACCATCATTTAAGAAAGGTGATATAAATAACTCGAATAAGTATAGAACTATTACCCTTACTGCTATCGGCAGCAAACAATACAGTACCATTCTTAATGGCAGATTACAAATATGAGCACAGGCACAGAATGTGTATGAACGGGTGGACAGCAGGCTGGGTTCAAGAGGACGTATTCAACGATAGATCACATATTTACCTTGTTAGCATTAGTACAAAAGCAGTTTCATTACATTGCAAACTGTATGCAGCTTTTATAGATTCACAATATGAAATACGCTCCCTAAGCAAGAACTTCTTGACTTCATTCAGTTTGCGAACAACTTCCATCCATCCCTCAAGTTTACCTATGAAATTTCTGACTCGTCCCTTGCTTTTCTCGACATACTTGTCAACATGCAGAAAGACTGACGATCCCTTCATGCTACAGTACATTATAAACCAACAGATTCTCATCACGATCCCTCCATGCTACAGTACATTATAAACCAACATGCAGAAAGACTGACGATCCCTCCATGCTACAGTACATTATAAACCAACATTCCAGAAAGACTGACGATCCCTCCATGCTACAGTACATTATAAACCAACAGATCTCATACGATCCCTCCATACTACAGTACATTATAAACCAACATCCAGAAAGACTGACGATCCCTCCATACTACGGTACATTATAAACCAACAGATTCTCATCACGATCCCTCCATGCTACAGTACATTATAAACCAACAGATTCTCATCACGATCCCTCCATGCTACAGTGCATTATAAACCAAAAGATTCTCATCACGATCCCTCCATGCTACAGTGCATTATAAACCAACAGATTCTCATCACGATCCCTCCATGCTACAGTACATTATAAACCAACAGATTCTCATTCGTACCTTCTCTTCTCATCCAGCCACTCACCTGCATCGAAAGACAGCATCCCTTTTTCCCAGTTCCTGAGGCTGCGCAGACTCTGTAGCTCAGACAGGGCTTTTGTGAAAGAGGCAACAACCATGGCTACTTTTTTCACTGCCAGAGGTTACCCTTTAGCCTTGATACAATCAGCCCTGGAACGAGCCAAGTCAATTCCAAGATGCC
>CM065715.1:1864928-1874928 GCA_033310375.1 Conus canariensis
AGTGAATGACCTCCTCTGCGGGCTTGACGATGGGAATGTTTCCTTATTAGCGATGTTAGACCTCTCTGCAGCATTTGACACGATCGATCATAATATTTTGTTCTCACGGCTTCAAACTTCCTTTGGATTCAAAGACACAGCTCTCGACTGGATTATCTCTTACTTGACTGGACGGACTCAGACAGTGTGTGTACAGGGAAGATACTCAGACAGTTCTCCTCTTAGGTATGGTATGCCTCAGGGTTCTGTACTTGGGCCAGTCCTTTTTGTGCTGTATGCTAGTCCTGTGTCTGACGTCATCAGTGGTCACGCCATGTCGCATGAGAGCTTTGCTGACGATACTCAGCTTCATCAGTCGGCTCCCATTGCTGAAACTGACTCACTGATTTCTCGGATGCGGGGCTGCATTGCAGACCTGAAGGACTGGATGACAACCAACAAACTACAACTAAACGACGACAAGACGGAACTCATGTTCGTGACAAAACAGCCTAACCCTCCTTCTCTGCCTTCAACTGTCACTATCAATGACTGTGCTGTCTCTGTCTCCACCTCTGTCCGCAGTCTAGGCGTCATACTTGACCAATCCCTCTCCTTTGAGAAACAGGTTTCAAATATTTGCAAGATTGCCTATTTAGAACTAAGAAGAATCAGCTCTGTACGTCACCTTCTCTCTACAGATGCTACAAAAACTCTCATTTGTGCATTTGTCTTATCTAGAATAGATTACTGCAACTCACTTTTGACCAGCCTTCCAAAATACCTGATAGAAAGATTACAGCGAATTCAAAATCATGCAGCCTGAGTCGTCTGTAGAGCAAGAAAACATGCTCACATTTCACCTCTCCTCCACTCTCTTCACTGGCTATCTGTCTCAAACCGTATCTCGTACAAAATCTCAACTCTCACTTTCTCTGCTCTCTTTGAAAATGGACCTTCTTATCTCTCAGATCTCCTTAAAATCTACACCCCCTCTCGACAACTACGCTCCTGTGCTGACGACCGCCTTCTGCGAATGACTCGCTTCAGGACTACTACTGGTGAAAGATCTTTCTCTTTTCAAGCTCCAGCGACGTGGAACAGACTGCCAGACTGTCTCAGACATTCAGATTCTATCTCTTCTTTCAAGTCTAAACTTAAAACCCATCTATTTTCTCATAATTAGTCAATGCTGTGGGGAAAGGGGGGGTGGGGGTACAACCTAACTCATAGCCGTCTGGGCCTTTTCAAATGTAGCGTATGTGTATGTTCTCTATTATACGTATTTGTTGTATGATTGAACGTTATAGGATTAAGTTTTTGTAGTGATATTTGAAGAATAAGTGAATGTCACATTGGTAGGATTAGGATTTGTTAGTTATTGTAGTAATAGTATTTGTAGTTGGGTGTAAGGTGTATTATTGTATATGAGAAGGGTGAATGTAGTATGACTTTGTAAAGCGCTTAGAGAAATTCGTTTGATTAAGCGCTATATAAGAAATCATTATTATTATTATGATAGTTTTGTGAAAGAGGTGCTGATAGTTATGTGACTGAGGTGATGATAGTTATGTGAATGAGGTGATGATAGTTATGTGAACGAGGTGATGATAGTTATGTGAAAGAGGTGATGATAGTTATGTGACTGAGGTGATGATAGTTATGTGAACGAGGTGATGATAGTTATGCGAATGTGGTGATGATAGTTATGTGAACGAAGTGATGATAGTTATGTGAATGAGGTGATGACAGTTATGTGAATGAGGTGATGATAGTTATGTGACTGAGGTGATGATAGTTATGTGAATAAAGTGATGACAATTATGTGAATAAGGTGATGATAGTTATGTGAATAAGGTGATGATAGTTATGTTCTGTTGGATTCCAGGTCATGGACAAAAAAAACAACCAACCAACCAACCAAACAACCAAACAAAGAAACAACCAACCAAACAAAGAAACAACAACCAAACAAAGAAACAAACAACAAACAACATGAGGTAAGTCAGAAGGGTTTATGTATGACACAGGAAAACGGAACAAACAGCTGACTGTCCTTCAGCAACAATCTGCCTTGATGCCATAACACCCCGCACACCTGCCCAGTGACTGAGGATGATGATGATGATGATGATGATGATGATGATGATGATGATGATGATGATGATAGCTGACTGTCCTTCAGCAACAATCTGCCTTGATGCCATAACAGCCCGCACACCTGCCCAGTGACTGACAATGATGATGATGATGATGATGGTGATGATGATGATGATGATGATGATGATGATAATGATAATGATTGATGATGACAACAACAAGAACAACAACAATGATGATAACAATAATAATAATAACAATAATAATAATGATAATGATAATAATGACTATGATAAGAACAAGAACAAGAACATCACCACCACCACTACCACCACCACAACAAAATAACTATATCAAAGAAATGATCATCATCATCATCATCATCATCATCATCATCATCATCATCATCATCTAGCCATGAAGAGGCAAGGTCAGAGCAGTGTAGTTTCCTTCCATACATGTCTGCTTCAGCCTTCCTGACTCTCTGAAATGGTTCAGTGCTGACCAGAGAGTGAACAGAGTTCACACTGGACACCCCTTGCACGTGCAACATGTATTGCTGCTGTCGCTGCTGTGGCTTTTACCTACAGCCTTTTTTGGTCATGTGAATAGTGAACTGGTCAACAGACGGGAGAAAGAGGACTCACGTACACAACATGAAGCCTCAGATGTCATTGCAATGGAATACATCTCGGTCTTGAAGCATTTAGGTTTTTAAAAAATTTCTTTTTGGGAATATAAAAAAAATCCAAACTTGTCGTATACTTACAAAGTGCTGTATCTTGCACGAGCAACTCAATGGGTTGTCCCCTCGCAATTCCCTGAAGGAAAACACCCACCCACACACATCACTTCCCCACTTCTCTACCCACCCCTGACCCCATACCATCCCATGCTTCCACCCCTCCCCCTTTCCCAAAACCTTCTCTCTCCCCATCCTTCTCTCCTCTCTCTCTCTCTCTCTCTCTCTCTCTCTCTCTCTCTCTGCCATCCGACAAACGTCATAAATCAGCAGTTAGCTTGTCTAAACCGGCTAATCGTAAGGCTATTTTTAAAACTGGAACAGATGTGATGTTGCGCTGAAAAAGAAATGTAATCTCCCATGGACTTATTTGGCGTCTGGGAAAAAAGAAGATGTAATCTCCCATGGACTTATTTGGCGTCTGGGAAAAAGAAATGTAATCTCCCATGGACTTATTTGGCGTCTGGGAAAAAGAAATGTAATCTCCCATGGACTTATTTGGCGTCTGGGAAATCTGAAGAGATTTTCATGGCAAGAAATAAACGAACAGGACGACTTGCTGTTCAATCTTCACATTGTAACGAACAGGACGACTTGCTGTTCAGTCTTCACATTGTAACGAACAGGACGACTTGCTGTTCAGTCTTCACATTGTAACGAACAGGACGACTTGCTGTTCAATCTTTCCATTGTAACGAACAGGACGACTTCTGTTCAATCTTCACATTGTAACGAACAGGACGACTTGCTGTTCAATCTTCACATTGTAACGAACAGGACGACTTGCTGTTCAATCTTCCATTGTAACGAACAGGACGACTTGCTGTTCAATCTTTCCATTGTAACGAACAGGACGACTTGCTGTTCAATCTTCACATTGTAACGAACAGGACGACTTGCTGTTCAATCTTCACATTGTCAACGAACAGGACGACTTGCTGTTCAATCTTCACATTGTAACGAACAGGACGACTTGCTGTTCAATCTTCACATTGTAACGAACAGGACGACTTGCTGTTCAATCTTCACATTGTAACGAACAGGACGACTTGCTGTTCAATCTTCACATTGTAACGAACAGGACGACTTGCTGTTCAATCTTCACATTGTAACGAACAGGACGACTTGCTGTTCAAGTCTTCACATTGTAACGAACAGGACGACTTGCTGTTCATCTTCACATTGTAACGAACAGGACGACTTGCTGTTCAATCTTCACATTGTAACGAACAGGACGACTTGCTGTTCAATCTTTCCATTGTAACGAACAGGACGACTTGCTGTTCATCTTTCCATTGTAACGAACAGGACGACTTGCTGTTCAATCTTTTCCATTGTAACGAACAGGACGACTTGCTGTTCAATCTTGACATTGTAACGAACAGGACGACTTGCTGTTCAATCTTCACATTGTAACGAACAGGACGACTTGCTGTTCAATCTTTCCATTGTAACGAACAGGACGACTTGCTGTCAATCTTCACATTGTAACGAACAGGACGACTTGCTGTTCAATCTTCACATTGTAACGAACAGGACGACTTGCTGTTCAGTCTTCACATTGTAACGAACAGGACGACTTGCTGTTCAATCTTCACATTGTAACGAACAGGACGACTTGCTGTTCAATCTTCACATTGTAACGAACAGGACGACTTGCTGTTCAGTCTTCCAATTGTAACGAACAGGACGACTTGCTGTTCAATCTTTCCATTGTAACGAACAGGACGACTTGCTGTTCAATCTTTACATTGTAACGAACAGGACGACTTGCTGTTCAATCTTCACATTGTAACGAACAGGACGACTTGCTGTTCATCTTCACATTGAACGAACAGGACGACTTGCTGTTCATCTTCACATTGTAACGAACAGGACGACTTGCTGTTCAGTCTTCACATTGTAACGAACAGGACGACTTGCTGTTCAATCTTTCCATTGTAACGAACAGGACGACTTGCTGTTCAATTTTCCATTGTAACGAACAGGACGACTTGCTGTTCAATCTTCCATTGTAACGAACAGGACGACTTGCTGTTCAATCTTTCCATTGTAACGAACAGGACGACTTGCTGTTCAATCTTCCATTGTAACGAACAGGACGACTTGCTGTTCAATCTTCACATTGTAACGAACAGGACGACTTGCTGTTCAATCTTCACATTGTAACGAACAGGACGACTTGCTGTTCATCTCACATTGTAACGAACAGGACGACTTGCTGTTCAATCTTCACATTGTAACGAACAGGACGACTTGCTGTTCATCTTCACATTGTAACGAACAGGACGACTTGCTGTTCATCTTCCATTGTAACGAACAGGACGACTTGCTGTTCAATCTTCACATTGTAACGAACAGGACGACTTGCTGTTCAGTCTTCACATTGTAACGAACAGGCGACTTCTGTTCATCTTCACATTGTAACGAACAGGACGACTTGCTGTTCAGTCTTCACATTGTAACGAACAGGACGACTTGCTGTTCAATCTTTCCATTGTAACGAACAGGACGACTTGCTGTTCAATCTTTCCATTGTAACGAACAGGACGACTTGCTGTTCAATTTCCATGTAACGAACAGGACGACTTGCTGTTCAATCTTTACATTGTAACGAACAGGACGACTTGCTGTTCAATCTTCACATTGTAACGAACAGGACGACTTGCTGTTCAATCTTCACATTGTAACGAACAGGACGACTTGCTGTTCAATCTTCACATGTAACGAACAGGACGACTTGCTGTCAATCTTCACATTGTAACGAACAGGACGACTTGCTGTTCAATCTTTCCATTGTAACGACAGGACGACTTGCTGTTCAATCTTCCATTGTAACGAACAGGACGACTTGCTGTTCAATCTTACATTGTAACGAACAGGACGACTTGCTGTCAATCTTCACATTGTAACGAACAGGACGACTTGCTGTTCAATCTTCACATTGTAACAACAGCGTTGCTGTTCAATCACATTGTAACGACAGGACGACTTGCTGTCAATCTTACATTGTAACGAAACGGACGATGCTGTTCAATCTTCACATGTAAGAACAGACGACTTGCTGTTCAATCTTCACATTGAAACAAAGGACGATTGCTGTTCATCTTCACATTGTAAGAACGGACACTTGCTGTTCAATCTTCACATGTAACGAACAGGACGACTTGCTGTTCAATCTCCATTGTAACGAACAGGACGACTGTGTTCAATCTCATTGTACGAACGGACGACTTGCTGTTCAATCTTTCATTGACGAACAGACGACTGCTGTCAATCTTCCATTGTAACGAACAGGACGACTTGCTGTTCAATCTTACATTGTAACGAACAGGACGATTGCTGATTCATCTACCATTGTAACGAACAGGACGACTTGCTGTTCAATCTTCCATTGTAACGAACAGGACGACTTGTGTCAATCTTCACATTGTAACGAACGGACGACTGCGTTCAGTTTACATTGTAACGAACAGGCGACTTGCTGTTCAATCTTCCATTGTAACGAACAGGACGACTTGCTGTTCAATCTTACCATTGTAACGAACAGGACGACTTGCTGTTCAATCTCACATTGTAACGAACAGGACGACTTGCTGTTCAGATCTTCCATTGTAAACGAACAGGACGACTTGCTGTTCAATCTTCCATTGTAACGAACAGGACGACTTGCTGTTCAAGTCTTCCATTGTAACGAACAGGCGACTTGCTGTTCAATCTTCACATTGTAACGAACAGGACGACTTGCTGTTCAACTTCAACATTGTAACGAACAGGACGACTTGCTGTATCAGAATCTTCACATTGTAACGAACAGGACGACTTGCTGTTCAAGTCTTCACATTGTAACGAACAGGACGACTTGCTGTTCAATCTTCACATTGTAACAACAGGAACGACTTGCTGTTCAATCTTCACATTGTAACGAACAGGACGACTTGCTGTTCAATCTTCACATTGTAACGAACAGGACTGACTTGCTGTTCATCTTCACATTGTAACGAACAGGACGACTTGCTGTGTCAGTCTTCACATGTAACGAACAGGACGACTTGCTGTTCAGTCTTCACATTGTAACGAACCAGGACGACTTGCTGTTCATCTTCCATTGTAACGAACAGGACGACTTGCTGTTCACATCTTCCATTGTAACGAACCAGGACGACTGCTGTTCAATCTTTCCATTGTAACGAACAGGACGACTTGCTGTTCAATCTTCCATTGTAACGAACAGGACGACATTGCTGTTCAATCTTCACATTGTAACGAACAGGACGACTTGCTGTTCAATCTTCACATTGTAACGAACAGGACGACTTGCTGTTCAATCTTCACTTGTAACGAACAGGACGCTTGCTGTTCAATCTTTCCATTGTAACGAACAGGACGACTTGCTGTTCATCTTTCCATTGTAACGAACAGGAAGACTTGCTGTTCAATCTTACATTGTAACGAACAGGACGACTTGCTGTTCAATCTTCACATTGTAACGAACAGGACGACTTGCTGTTCATCTTCACATTGTAACGAACAGGACGAACTTGCTGTTCAATCTTCAACATTGTAGACGAACAGTGAACGACTGCTGTTCAATCTTACAATGTAACGGGAACAGGACGACTATGACTGATCAATCTGCACATGTACCCTATACAGGACGACTTGCTGATACATCATCACATTGTAACGAACAGGTACACAACACGACTTCTCAAGTCTTCAACATTGCAACAGAAACAGGACGACGGCTGTGCAAGTCATCAACATGGGTAACGAACAGGACGATGCTGTTCAGTCTTCACATTGTAACGAACGACGACTTGCTGTTCAATCTTTCCATTGTAACGAACAGGACGACTTGCTGTTCAATCTTTCCCTTGTAACGAACAGGACGACTTGCTGTTCAAAATACTTCCATTGTAACGAACAGGACGACTTGCTGTTCAAACTTTCCATTGTAACGAACAGGACGACTTGCTGTTCAATCTTCACATTGTAACGACAGGACGACTTGCTGTTCAATCTTCACATTGAACGAACAGGACGACTTGCTGTTCAATCTTCACATTGTAACGAACAGGACGACTTGCTGTTCAATCTTCACATTGAACGAACAGGAACGACTTGCTGTTCAGTCTTCACATGTGTAGCGAACAGGAACGACTTGCTGTCAGCTCTTCCATTGTGCGAACAGGACGACTTGCTGTACAGTTTCGCATTGTAACGAACAGGCAATTGCTGTTCAATCTTCACATTGTAACGACAGGACGACTTGCTGACAGTCACATTGCAACGAACAGGTTCGACCTACTGTCAGTCTTACATTGAACGAACTAGGACGGACTTGCTGTACAGTACTCACATTGTACGACAGGACGCTTTGGGTCAATCTTTCCATTGTAAGAACAGGACGACTTGCTGTCAACTTTCCATTGTAACGAACAGGACGACTTGCTGTTCAATCTATCATTGTAAGAACAGGAACGATTGCTGTTCAATCTTCATTGTAACGAACAGGACGACTGTGTTACAATCTTACATTGTAACGAACAGGACGATTGCTGTTAATCTTCACATGTAACGAACAGGACGACTATGCTGTCAATCTTCACATTGTAACGAACAGGACGTTGTGTCAATCTTACATTGTAACGAACAGGACGACTTGCTGTTCAATCTTTGCCATTGTAACGAACAGACGACTTGCTGTTCAATACTTTCCATTGTAACGACAGGAGACATGCTGTTCAATTTCACATTGTACGAACAGGACGATTGCTGTTCAATCTTCACATTGTAAGAACAGAGCGACTTGCTGTTCAATCTTTCCATGTAACGAACAGGACACTGCATGTTCAACCACAGAGTATCGAACAGGACGACTTGCTGTCACATCTCACATGTAACGAACAGTGCGACGACTATTGCTGTCAATCTCCACAATGTAACACAGGCGACATTGCTGTTCAATCGTACACATAACGAACAGGACGACCTTGCTGCTAATCTTCCCATGTAACGACAGTGACGACCTGTCAATCCTTTCCATTGAACGAAACGGAGAGTGCAACAAATTGTAACGAACAGGAGAATCTGTTAAATCTTCACATTGTAACGAACAGGACGATTGCGGCGTAACACATTGTAACGAACAGGACGACAGTGCTAAGTTCATGCTTCACATTGTAACGGACATGACGACTTGCTGTTCACTCACAAATTTTAAACGACAGGACGACTCTCAAACACACATGTACGAACAGACGACTAGCGACACACTCACCCATAACGATACCAGGACGACGATATGCTGTACAGATGCATGTACATGTGCAAGAAAGGAACGACTGTGTTCAGAGTGACATGAACCGATGTGTGACACAGAGCCAGTGACGTTGCTGAACTAGCGGTGTGACATGAACCGATGTGTGACACAGAGCCAGTGACGTTGCTGAACTAGCGGTGTGACATGAACCGATGTGTGACACAGAGCCAGTGACGTTGCTGAACTAGCGGTGTGACATGAACCGATGTGTGACACAGAGCCAGTGACGTTGCTGAACTAGCGGTGTGACATGGATACATGAGCTGATGTGTGACACAGAGCCAGTGACGTTGCTGAACTAGCGGTGTGACATGAATCGATGTGTGACACAGAGCCAGTGACGTTGCTGAACTAGCGGTGTGACATGAACCGATGTGTGACACAGAGCCAGTGACGTTGCTGAACTAGCGGTGTGACATGGATACATGAACTGATGTGTGACACAGAGCCAGTGACGTTGCTGAACTAGCGGTGTGACATGAATCGATGTGTGACACAGAGCCAGTGGCGTTGCTGAACTAGCGGTGTGACATGGACGCAGGGCCTCCTCAGGAGTGTAACCACACTGGGAAAGCTGCATCAGTGGTGAAAAAAACAACAACAACAACAAAGACGATCTACAACAAGAAGTAACATGACAGATGAACTATTGACACCACAGACATCGGTCAGTCTGGACAGTAACACCCCCCTCCCACCCAAAAAAGAAAAAAAAAGAAGAAAAAAAAAGAGAAAAACAGTGTACTGCAGCTGTATACAAACACAGAAGAGGTCATGGAGGCTAACAGATACTGCTTAATGGACAGAAGAGGTCATGCAGGCTAACAGATACTGCTTAATGGACAGCTGGACAT
>CM065715.1:1877428-1882428 GCA_033310375.1 Conus canariensis
ATCATCACAGGATTCCACGACCAGGCCATGACCAGGCTGTCGCCACAGATGACTGTCTCATCATCATCATCATCATCATCATCATCATCATCATCTCATCTCATCATCATCACAGGATTCCATGACCAGGCCATCACCAGGCTGTCGCCACAGATGACTGTCTCATCATCATCATCATCATCATCATCATCATCATCATCATCATCATCATCATCATCATCATCATCATCATCATCACAGGATTCCACGACCAGGCCATGACCAGGCTGTCGCCACAGATGACTGTCTCATCATCATCATCATCATCATCATCATCATCATCATCATCATCATCATCATCACAGGATTCCATGACCAGGCCATCACCAGTCTGCTGCCACAGATGACTGTCTCATCATCATCATCATCATCATCATCATCATCATCATCATCATCATCATCATCATCATCATCATCATCATCACAGGATTCCACGACCAGGCCATGACCAGGCTGTCGCCACAGATGACTGTCTCATCATCATCATCATCATCATCATCATCATCATTCACCCAATCATCATCATCATCATCATCACAGGATTCCACGACCAGGCCATGACCAGGCTGTCACCACAGATGACTGTCTCATAATAATAATAATAATAATAATGTATGGATTTTATATAGCGCAATTCTTGGGATCAACTCATTGCGCTCAGCACACACTCAAACACTCCCACTAACATGTGTTCCACAACCACACACACACACACAACACACACACACACACACACACACACACACACACACACACACACACACACACACACACACACACACACACACACACACACACACACACACCTACCGACACAGGCGCACTTATCAAGTTCATCGGTTCAAGCGTAAACAATACAGTTATGCATGCAGTACATAAAAAGTCAGGTCATAATAATAGACACAGCATTCAGATATTATGGTTGAAGAAGGCTTTCCTACAGAAGTATGTTTTTAACTCTGACTTGAATTTAGATAATGTAGGCAGGTCACGTAAGCTGTCAGGAAGAGAATTCCAAAGAGTGGGCGCACTAAAGCTAAATGCTCTCTCACCGACTGTCTTTAACGAGCGCCTAGGAATTTTCAGAAGTTTTTGAGAAGATGAGCGAAGAGACCGAGAAGTTTGATAGGTGGACAGAGAAGCAGAAAGATACTGTGGGAGTGTCCCATCAAAGAAACGATAGGCAAAAACTGCGATTTTGAACTGCCATCGATATTTGATGGGAAGCCAGTGGAGTTCACGTAACAAAGGTGTAATATGATCATTTTTACGCTTTTTGAGAACAAGCCGAGCTGCACTGTTTTGCACCCTTTGTAATCGTGCAAGCTGTTCTGAAGGAAGTCCTGCTAACACAGAGTTACAGTAGTCTAGTCGGGACATTACCATGGCGGTGATGAGTCTGATTGTTGCCTGTGTGGAGAGGTAAGACCGGATAGAAGCAATACGTCGCAATTCCAGGAAGCATGCACGACAAACATTAGATATTTGGTTCTGCTAGAGAGCGTTTGATCAATGCTGACACCTAAATATTTCACTGACTCTTTGAAAGGTAAAACAACACCATCAATTTCTGCCGACTCAGCTTTAACCATCTTGACACGAGAGGAGGTACCAACAGCCATGATCTCAGTTTTGGCACTATTCAGCTTGAGTTTGTTGCTGGTCATCCATACTTTTACGTCCCTAAAACATGCGGTAATATCTGATTGAGCACCTTGAAAATCGCTGGTGGTTGCGCTCTTAGAGAGTTCAGTGTCATCTGCGAACTTGTGGAAGTCACAGCCATGGGCAGAAATATCGTCAGATAAGGGCTGAGAATAAAGGGTAAAAAGAACTGGTCCAAGGACAGAGCCCTGGGGAACACCATACAGAACAGGAGAAGGGGATGATGATGATGATGATGATGATGATGATGATGATGATGATGATGATGATATCATCATCATCATCATCATCATCAATCATCATCATCATCACAGGATTCCATGACCAGGCCATCACCAGGCTGTCGCCACAGATGACTGTCTCATCATCATCATCATATCATCATCATCATCATCATCATCATCATCATCCATCATCATCATCACAGGATTCCACGACCAGGCCATGACCAGGCTGTCGCCACAGATGACTGTCTCATCATCATCATCATCATCATCATCATCATC
The DNA here is from genome assembly GCA_033310375.1 of Conus canariensis. Classification (NCBI taxonomy): domain Eukaryota; kingdom Metazoa; phylum Mollusca; class Gastropoda; order Neogastropoda; family Conidae; genus Conus; species Conus canariensis. The sequence continues at coordinate 1,879,639 of CM065715.1, forward strand.
ATCATCATCATCATCATCATCATCATCATCATCATCATCACAGGATTCCACGACAAGGCCATGACCAGGCTGTCGCCACAGATGACTGTCTCATCATCATCATCATCATCATCATCATCATCATCATCATCATCATCATCATCATCATCACAGGATTCCACGACCAGGCCATGACCACGCCATGACCAGGCTGTCGCCACAGATGACTGTCTCATCATCATCATCATCATCATCATCATCATCATCATCATCATCATCATCATCATCATCATCACAGGCCATGACCAGGCTGTCGCCACAGATGACTGTCTCCATCATCATCATCATCATCATCATCATCATCATCATCATCATCATCATCATCATCATCATCACAGGATTCCACGACCAGGCCATGACCAGGCTGTCGCCACATATGACTGTCTCGTCATCATCATCATCATCATCATCATCATCATCATCATCATCATCATCATCACAGGCCATGACCAGGCCATGACCAGGCTGTCGCCACAGATGACTGTCTCATTCATCATCATCATCATCATCATCATCATCATCATCATCATCATCTCATCATCATCATCATCACAGGATTCCATGACCAGGCCATCACCAGTCTGCTGCCACAGATGACTGTCTCCACTCCTCACTTCTCACCATCAGCACCGCTGCTTTCTGCTAATCCGTCATGGCACTTCAGTGGCCGCTTGGAGGGGAGGGCAAGAAGGGGGGGGGGGGGGGGGTGGTTGCTTTGTAGCCATGTCCAGATGTTCTGGTCTACTGGTCTACGGTTTTTTTTGTGGTCATGTTCTCATCACTAGCTCACAGCTGGTAGAAATTATGGCACCTTTCAAGTTCATAGCTGATTTTCTGCTTGCGTATCCGCGAGATTCGTGGTTGAAGAGAGAGAGAGAGAGAGAGAGAGAGAGAGAGAGAGAGAGAGAGAGAGAGAGAGAAGAGAGAGAGGAGAGAGAGAGAGAGAGAGAGAGAGAGGCGCAGGCAAAGAGGGGGGAGGACCGAGCAGGGAAGGAGAGGGTATTGGTGAGGCAGAAGGAAGTTTGCAGACAAGTGCACCACAACTATCCCTCTACCAGGTGTTGCCGCCATGACCTGTACTGACTGGGTTCACGGTGAGCGTTCTACAAAGTAGTATTCACTCCGCGTTCTGCACGTTTGATCCATTTTCTTAGGAAGGGCACGCCGCGTGCACGTGCACACCACACACACACACACACACACCACACACACACACACACACACACACACACACACACACACACACACACACACACACACACACACATGGTTCTCCTTCTCTCTTAAAGAAAGAAAAGAAAATATATTTGACCAAGTGAAATAAATAGCTAGCTCCAACGGGCAGTGATGTTGAAATGACAGCACCTGGACTGGATGAAGCAATAGCTAGATGCACTAGAAATACTTCTTCAGGTCCTGACAAACATCATTATCCAGATATCGAACAGCTGTCTGAAGATGACAAAACCCATCTCCCAAGACAGTTTTGGTAAAGGCTATGTCCCAGAAGACTGGACACAGAGCTACCTGAAAGCTTTACCAGAAGACTGGACACACAGCTACCTGAAAGCTTTACCAGAAGACAGAGCTACCTGAAAGCTTTACCAGAAGACAGAGCTACCTGAAAGCTTTACCAGAAGACAGAGCTACCTGAAAGCTTTACCAGAAGACTGGACACACAGCTACCTGAAAGCTTGACCAAACGCAGGACAAGATCATCCTCGCTCAAATGGCTTCCGCATACTCACTACGCAAAATATAGCAGGAAAGCTCATGGAACGAATCATTCAGTAGAAAACTGGCAAGAGACCTTGAAAGTACACAAATCATTCCACCCAATCAAGGGGGCTACAGAACAGGTAAAAAGTACATGGAAAAATACGGCTGCTTTTGCTTAAGAAGTATGTAAAGGATTCCAAAGAAAGGGAGAAACACTGGAAGTTGCAATAGATCTAGAAGATGCATGCAATAAAGTTTAGTTTTCGCTTCTCATGGAGCTACTCCTTGACTATGGAGTCAGCAGGACACTTACATGATAAACTGCAGCAGCGCTTTAGGAAAGGACCGTCATTGCCTCGATTTGGAGATGGACGGATGAACATCTAAACTCTCCATAGGATGAGCTCTTTCCCCTGTTTTTCTCATTGTTTACGCTAAAGCCTTGTACATCTCAACAGAAACGGAATAACGGAATTGCTCGAGTCTGACACTAGCAGATGACGGTCTGATGTACAAAACATCAAAGAATGCTCAAGAAAGAAGGAAAGCAGTCCATCGACAGTAGGACAAATTGTTCAGTGGTGTTTCCTTCAAATTGTTCAGTGGTGTTTCCTTCAAATTGTTCAGTGGTGTTTCCTTCAAATTGTTCAGTGGTGTTTCCTTCAAACTGTTCAGTGGTGTTTCCTTCAAATTGTTCAGTGGTGTTTCCTTCAAATTGTTCAGTGGTGTTTCCTTCAAATTGTTCAGTGGTGTTTCCTTCAAATTGTTCAGTGGTGTTTCCTTCAAATTGTTCAGTGGTGTTTCCTTAAATTGTTCAGTGGTGTTTCCTTCAAATTGTTCAGTGGTGTTTCCTTCAAATTGTTCAGTGGTGTTTCCTTCAAATTGTTCAGTGGTGTTTCCTTCAAATTGTTCAGTTGTGTTTCCTTCAAATTGTTCAGTTGTGTTTCCTTCAAATTGTTCAGTGGTGTTTCCTTCAAATTGTTCAGTTGTGTTTCCTTCAAATATGTCAGTGCCCTTTAAATTGTTCAGTGA
>CM065715.1:1889928-1904928 GCA_033310375.1 Conus canariensis
CATAACTGGTTAGTTATTTAAGTGTATCAAAGTTATGTATGAAAATGTAAAATGTAGAGTAAGGTGTGGTTCTAAACTTTCTGATTACATTCGATGTACAGCAGGAGTGAAACAGGGAGATGCGTGTAGCCCTGTACTATTTTCTGTATTTCTTAATGAGTTAGCATTACATGTGATTAATAACGGAAAACATGGCGCTGTGCTCTCACGTACTGCATTTGAGTTGTTCATTCTTCTATTGGCAGATGATGTTCTTTTATTGTCAGAAACGGTTATAGGGCTGCAGACACAGCTAAATAACTTGCAACATGCTGCTTCTTCGCATCAATTAAAAGTCAACATGAATAAAAGTAACATAATTGTATTTCGGAAGGGAGGTTATCTAAGTGTAAGAGAACGATGGCTATATGATGACGTGATAATGCCTGTAGTTAATGTTTACAAGTATCTGAGAATATTTATCTCCACTCGTCTGAGTTTCACTGCTGCTTGTAAAGATCTTGCCAGTCGAGCGAAAAATGCATTGTTGTGTATAGTTCAGAAGCTATATGCTCTAAATAACATAACAATTCCTTTGAACTGTTTATAAAACTTTTTGATACACGTGTCCAGCCAGTACTGCTATACGGATCAGAAATATGGGGGTTAGACCAAGCCGCTGTTCACTGTGAGTCAGTTCATTTATTTGCTCTTAAAAAGTATTTAGGCGTAGATCTGCGTACTCCCAACGATTTAGTATATGGTGAAACAAACAGATTTCCCACGTATGTTAATGCTGCAGTTAACTGCGTTCGATATTGGTTTAAGCTATTACATATGGATGAACATAGGTTACATAACATAGCGTATAAAATTAATGCTGTATGATTTAGATGTTAGGGGAGGAAGAACTGGGTTTCAAATGTACGTGTTTGTTTATATAGCAATGGTTTTGGTGACGTGTGGTTAAATCAAGGTGTGGGAAATGAAAATCACTTTATGGCAATGTTTCGTCAGCGTTTGATTGTAGATGGCAAAACTGAAATAACCACATTTACCCTAGTGAAAGATTTCATTTGTATAGAATGTTTCGTAATACCCATGACTTGAAGCAATATTTGAAAGCAAATATGGACCGAAAACTGAAGCTCATAATGACTAGGTTTAGACTAGGTATATCTGACTTGAATGTGCATCGATTTAGATATAAATGTTGTAATGATTGCGATCTGATGTGTCCATTATGCCAGATGTCTAAAGAAGATGAGATACACTTCGTTCTTTGTTGTCAAAGGTTGAAAGAAATAAGAGAAAAGTTTTTGGAGCCTAAATATTATCGACAACCTTGTTTATTTAAACTAAGTCTACTCATGCACTAAACCTGATGTTGTACGTAATTTATCGTTGTTTTTGTATAAGGCTTTTAGATATAGAGAAATAGCTATTTCATAGTTTTGCATGATGTGCCTGCCATAAACGTAGCCCATTGTATTGCATGATGAAGTGGTATACCTGTACGTTTACCCCTTCATGAGGGGCTGAGGCCTATATGAATAAACATTCATTCATTCTCTCTCTCTCTCTCTCTCTCTCTCTCTTCTCTCCTCTCTCTCTCTCTCTCTCTCTCTCCATCTGTCTCTCTCTTTTTCTTTTCCCACCGTCTCCTCTCTCTCTCTCTCTCTCTCTCTCTCTCTCTCTCTCTCTCTCTCTCTCTCTTCCCAAACCTCCCTCCCTCCCGCCCTGGTCAATCTGGATTTGGTCGTGCACGGCTCACTGCCCCGATTGCCTCAAGAAACCGCGCTGGAAACATGGTGCCCTACATCACTGGGAACATGGTGCCCTACATCACTGGGATCATGGTGCCCTACATCACTGGTATCATGGTGCCCTACATCACTGGGATCGTGGTGCCCTACATCACTGGTATCATGGTGCCCTACATCACTGGTATCATGGTGCCCTACATCACTGGGATCATGGTGCCCTACATCACGGGGAACATGATTATTGGTGCCCTACATCACTGGGTTCATGGTGCCCTACATCACTGGGATCATGGTGCCCTACATCACTGGTATCATGGTGCCCTACTTCACTGGCAACATGGTGCCCTACATCACTGGATCATGGTGCCCTACTTCACTGGGATCATGGTGCCCTACTTCACTGGCAACATGGTGCCCTACATCACTGGGAACATGGTGCCCTACATCACTGGGATCAGGGTGCCCTACTTCACTGGGAACATGGTGCCCTACATCATGGATCAGGGTGCCCTACATCACTGGGATCACGGTGCCCTACATCGCTGGGATCATGGTGCCCTACATCACTGGGAACATGATTATTGGTGCCCTACATCACTGGGATTATGGTGCCCTACATCACTGGGAACATGATTATTGGTGCCCTACATCACTGGGAACACGGTGCCCTACATCACTGGGATCATGGTGCCCTACATCACTGGGAATATGGTGCCCTACATCACTGGTATCATGGTGACCTACATCACTGGGAATATGGTGCCCTACATCACTGGGATCATGGTGCCCTACATCACTGGGAATATGGTGCCCTACATCACTGGGAACATGATTATTGGTGCCCTACATCTCTGGGAACATGATTATTGGTACCCTACATCACTAGGATCATGGTGCCCTACATCACTGGGATCATGGTGCCCTACATCACTGGGTTCATGGTGCCATACATCAATGAGAACATGGTGCCCTACATCACTGGGATCATGGTGCCCTACATCACTGGGAACATGGTGCCCTACATCACTGGGAACATGGTGCCCTACATCATTGGGATCGTGGTGCCCTACATCACTGGGCTTGCCTGCACACAGCCCTTCAGCCGGCCTGGCTGCACGTGATGTACATAGTACTGTGTCCCTCCCATCTCTGTGGTCCGCACGTGATGTACATAGTACAGTGTCTCTCCCACCTCTGTGGTCCGCACGTGATGTACATAGTACAGTGTTCCTCCCACCTCTGTGGTCCGCACGTGATGTACATAGTACAGTGTCTCTCCCACTTCTGTGGTCCGCACGTGATGTACACAGTACAGTGTCTCTCCCACTTCTGTGGTCCGCACGTGATGTACACAGTACAGTGTCCCTCCCACTTCTGTGGTCCGCACGTGATGTACATAGTACAGTGTCTCTCCCACCTCTGTGGTCCGCACGTGATGTACATAGTACAGTGTCTCTCCCACTTCTGTGGTCCGCACGTGATGTACATAGTACAGTGTCTCTCCCACATCTGTGGTCCGCACGTGATGTACATAGTACAGTGTTCCTCCCACCTCTGTGGTCCGGACGTGATGTACATAGTACGGTGTCTCTGTCACTTCTGTGGTCAGCACGTGATGTACATAGTACAGTGTCTCTCCCACTTCTGTGGTCCGCACGTGATGTACATAGTGCACGTGATGTACATAGTACAGTGTCACTCCCACCTCTGTGGTCCGCACGTAATGTACATAGTACAGTGTCCCTCCCATTTCTGTGATCAGCGCTTGATGTACAAAGTACAGTGTGCCTCCCATTTCTGTGGTCCGCACGTGATGTACATAGTACAGTGTCTCTCCCATTTCTGTGGTCCGCACGTGATGCACATAGTATAGTGCCGAGTCGCCGAACGCACGCGCACGTCTCATACGCGCGCGCGCGCTCACACACACACACACACACACACACACACACACACACACACACACACACACACACACACACACACACACACACGCACACACACACACACACACACATTATCAAATTGTTCTGCTGTTATCGTGTTCTCGTGTCTATTACAGACTGAGAGTTTGAGTGTAAATCTGAGTCTCACACACACATATACACGGAGGGTACACTTGCGTCAGTGCATGGTTCGACAAAGAATAGAACTACGCGTGAGAGTGAATATTGCCACACCAGTATAGACACTGATGTGCAGGATTAGAAATTCGCATGAGCAACCACACACACACACACACACACACACACACACACACACCACACACACACACACACACACACACACACACACACACCACACATTTTACCCCCCCTATCTTCACATCCTCTCTAACACATGTACCTGTCACTCTTATTTACCAACACTCGCAAAATCTTAGTCCTCCTTCTCCTCCTCCACCCCCCCTCTCTCTCTCTCTCTCTCTCTCTCTCTCAAGGCAGATGATGAGCAAATGCTACCATCAGAGAACAGGAACTGTGTAAGGACTTCCAGACCAAGGAAGATAGAAAGAAACTCCCATCCCAACCTACCTCCTCCCCCCCCCCCCCACGCCGCCCCCTCCCCGCCCTCCCCTCTCCACCCCCCCCCCTCTCCTCTCCCTCTGGCTTCTTGAGCCTTAACCCCTCGTTTGTGCCTACGTAAGCACATCCCCATGCTCTTCCTCCTCCTCCTCCTCCTTCTCCTCAGTCTCTTCCTCCCCCCCCCTCTCTCTCTCTGTGCTCAGTGTGCAGTCCTGGTGACGAGTGTTCGTGGCGTGACGCGCTGTGCGTTCTGTAGGTTCTTTCAGGTTGAAGAGTGAGGCCGCAGAGAGCGAGAGCCTTGGCTTTGTCTGCCCACTTCCCTTCGCTGGTGATCACCGTATAGCTCTGTCCGTCCGCTGCCGTTTGCCGCTGCTAAGGTGAGTGATTGAGTTCAAGCTGCATCTCTCTCTCTCTCTCTCTCTCTCTCTCTCTCTCTCTCTCTCTCTCTCTTGTTGCTTTTGTTTTGTTTGAGGGCATGGTGTAAAAAAAAAGCTATTAGCTTGTCCATTTTAACCTCAGTAAAAATATTCGTATTCGATTTCGTATTCTCTCTCTCTCTCTCTCTCTCTCTCTCTCTCTCTCTCTCTCTCTCTCTCTCTCTCTCTCTCTCTCTCTCTCTGTTTTGTTTCTATTTTGATGTTATTTTGATGTGCGTGTGCATAGAGTTGTATTTGAGATATGTTTCACAAATGTGTTTGGTTTGTGTGTTTTAATGTCTAGTTATGTATTTAAGGGGGCGTCTTTTAATTGTTTGTTACTGTTTTGTTTCTTTTCCTTTCTTCTGATTTTCATCTTTCTCTTTCTTGTATTTTCTTCTTTTGTTCCTTCACATTGTATTTTCTGTTCTTTTTGTCTGTGTTTCAAACCTTCCTACACTCATTTTGTATTTGTTTTTCTTAACAAACCACTCTTATTCCTACAGTCTCATTTTTAGTTTTACTTACTTACCTGATCATTAATATTTCTATCTATCTTTCTGGGTTTTTTTTTTATATCGAGCGTTGAATTCTGTGGTCTGTTTCGTCGTCTCTATGCACGCTTTCAAAAGATTTTACTTTTCGTGGCTGGATAATTTCATTGAAGTCTGTCGAGTTTTACAACGCTATTCTCTATTGGAAACAGTCTCTTCCAAAGGTGTGGTATTAACCAATGGATGCTTGAGGCACGTGTGGTGAGAATAACTATGGCAATTGTATATCTTTACAAATCAAATGGGAAGGAGGAATGCTACGTGGTTGTCGTGTCAAGTGTGTGTGTGTGTGTGTGTGTGTGTGTGTGTGTGTGTGTGTGTGTGTGTGTGTGTGTGTGTGTGTGTGTGTGTGAGCCGATTAGATTTGTCGATAGTTTACCAAAGGTGTGGCAATAAAACGAAAAAAAAAAAAAAAAAGAAAAGAAAAAAAAAATTCTCACACCAACTTCAGGACGTCCCGTGTTATATTCTCCACATGTCTGTCTGTCTCTCTCTGTCTCTGTCTCTCTGTCTGTCTGTCTGTCTCTCACTCTTTGTGTCGCTCTCCGTCTCTCCCTCTCTCCCACACTCTCTTCCTCTAGTTATATTGTGCATTCTGTTATTCTAAATTGCTGTCTATTCATTGTTGTTTATGAGTTTAGGTGCAGTTCTATGCAATGATTTCTTCCATATGTTAATTGTTTGAGGGCTTGATGAAAAAAAGCCACTGACTTGTGCTTATACCTTTCCCTCATTAAACAACATTTGGTTCGTTCGTTCTCTCTCTCTCTCTCTCTCTCTCTCTCTCTCTCTCTCTCTCTCTCTCTCTCTCTCTCTCTCTCACACACACAGCATGCAGCAATGAAGACTTTCAGAGGAGGGTGTCTATCTGAAGGCATCACAGTGAACTCAGTCACTTCCTCTCCCCTCCCCCCCCCCCTTGTCCCTTCTCCTCAGCCTCTTCTTTCCTTCACTTCCTCTCCTGGCTCCAGCCATACAGGTACACATACATTCGCTCGCAAGTGTGTGTGTGTGTGTGTGTGTGTGTGTGTGTGTGTGTGTGTGTGTGTAAGTGTGTGCATACGTTCGTCATATTTTTCTGTTGTTTTTCGTTGTAATTGTGAATTGCCATACATCACATTACTATGGTAAATATAGTGTTATCTTAATCGTTTCTTCTTCTCTTCTTCTTCTTCTTCTTCTTCTTCTTCTTCTTCTTCTTCCTCTTCTCTTCTTCTTCTTCTTCTTCTTCTTCTTCTTCTTCTTCTTCTTCTTCTTTCATTGTGTATCAACATTCTTCACAGAGTCTCATTAGCAGTATCAGGGGAAGACAACTCCAGTGTTGTGCCTTTGTTACGGGCTTCTTTAAAAGAGTGCTGTTAAAAAAATACAACAACAAAAAAAAATGTTGTTTTTTTCCCCCCAAACTGCGGACATAAACAATCTGCCTGCTCTTCTGTCAGAAGCCGTTACATTTTATAAAAAATCTCGTAAAGATATTTCTGTATAAGTGTACAGAAAAATGCATTTTTGGTTGAGATTTTTTTTTTTCAAACTATGAAACCATTCTTAATCTTCGTTAATTTTCAAATGCTTTTGAAAAGGCTTTTCAGGTTTCCATATGAAGTAAGTCTGTCTTACACTTAGACACTTAGAAAGAAAGTTACATTCCCGTCCTGCGCCTGTAAAAAGTTGCACTACACCAAACCCTTTTTAAAATTAAATTTTCTGCACTTTGGTATGCTCAGTGTAACGGCCAGACTCACGATGAACAAGAAGCAGTTAGCTTGCTCGCCTGAACAGTACTGAACTAGGCAAACTCGGGAACTTCAGTTAATGTAATAAACATTTTATCGTGCTTTTATGCTTCGAGGAAGTCGACCCGTTTCTCCACAGACTGAATTGTTTGAAGAGTGCAAGGAAACTGAGCAAACGCACAAACAGCTAGCAGAGTTTCTGAGAGTTTATTTTCTGTGTAAAGGCCTCAAACTCCGACCGTGTAAGTCAGAGTTGGTTCAATTTGTATGTCTATTTCAAAAAAGAAGTTTACATGTGATGTATTTCATCTTCTTGATGACTGTCGTATTTTTAATTCTGTATTTCCATTTTCTCCTGAGCTTCAGACAAAGAAGTAATTACACTCAGTTATCTTCTGGCAGAACGATGCACTGACTTTCAACAGACCGTACTGTTTGCCTTTTCACATGCAGTCAGTACGATCAATCTGTATTCCTCTGTATGTCAGATGTGGCATTGATTCTGACGATCAGTACCCGAATCAAACGGTAGAATGACATCACTGATTGAACAGATCATAGTATCAATGTTAGAATAACATCACTGATTGAACAGATCATAGTATCAATGTTAGAATGACATCACTGATTGAACAGATCATAGCATCAATGTTAGAATAACATCACTGATTGAACAGATCATAGTATCATGTTAGAATGACATCACTGATTGAACAGATCATAGTATCAATGTTAGAATGACATCACTGATTGAACAGATCATAGCATCAATGTTAGAATAACATCACTGATTGAACAGATCATAGTATGAATGTTAGAATGACATCACTGATTGAACAGATCATAGTACCAATGTTAGAATAACATCACTGATTGAACAGATCATAGTATCAATGTTCCTGCAGCACTTAGAGTTTACTGAATACTGTGTTCACACCTTTTCTCCAGAAATCAATTTACTGCTTGTTGATAATAATTTTAAAACAACAACATCAAAACACCAGCAACAGCAGCACCACCACCACCAGCACACCACTGAGTGGCGGGCTCAGCAGACAAGCTGAGGTCCCAGGTCTGGAACTTTTCAGTGCTGAAGCACCCACCAGGCCCCACGGCCCCACAGAGACATCAGCACTGTGACAGTCTGGCACAATTCAACGGGTCTGCAGCTGTCCATAGGGCTGTTTTCCCATGCACACCTTCTAGGGCTTTGACTCTTCGGCTGACTCCAATAGAGAGGCAGCACATGTCGGTATATCGGTAATGTCGGTAATCTGAAACATTTCTGATGGAGAGAGAGAGAGAGAGAGAGAGAGGAGAGAGAGAGAGAGAGAGAGAGAGAGAGAGAGAGAGGAGAGAGAGAGAGATGTCCTATTATCATAATAATAGACTGAGCACTTCTGTGCTTTTTGTATTCATTCCTCGCTCTGATGTAGGTTTACCATATAGTATGACACCGTGTTTTGGCAAATCATAACAGAGAGAGCGATAAAGAGAGAGAGAGAGAGAGAGAGAGAGAGAGAGAGAGAGAGAGAGAGGAGGGAGGGAGGGGGGAGGGAGAGAGAAAAGGGGAGGGGGCTGGGTGGGTAGGGAGGGCGGCAGAGGCAGAAAGAGCTGTATATTATCATAATAGCAGACTAAGCACTTGCATGTTCCTTGTAACTGGTCTTCGTCTGATGTCGGTTTACCGTAAACATGACACCATGTTTTGGCATGTCATGGAGAGAGAGAGAGAGAGAGAGAGAGAGAGAGAGAGAGAGAGAGAGAGAGAGAGAGAGAGAGAGGAGAGAGAGAGAGAGGGGTGTGTGTTAAAGACGAAAGCGTTGGGTACAGGACAAAGCTCTTTATTTACCTTAATAATAGATAATACAGATGTGTTGTTTTACACCAAGTCTTCGCACCAAGCTGTGCTTGCGTTAAATATGTATGTAATATTTTGGCAGGTGATAAAACACAGGAGAGAGAGAGAGAGAGAGAGAGAGAGAGAGAGAGAGAGAGAGAGAGAGAGAGAGAGAGAGAGAGAGGTTTTTCTCTAGTCTTAGGATGATTAACTTGAACACAATGATGGTAGTCAATATTGCAATCACCCTTTGCAATGATATTATGATTCTTATAATTCGTAATTTTATCTATTAACGCCTTATAAAACCGTGGATAGTCTTTATCTGGGCCATATACATTGACTTAAAGTATTTCCTTTTCCACCGTGGAAAGGGATATCGTTATAAAATTACCAGGTTTGATCAAAAGGATGCAAAGAAACATTCAAATCCTCATTGAGATTGTACTGTTTTTCTAATGTATTCTTAAGATGAGTATCTTGAAGGCAATAGACAGTCTCTTTTTGTTTCAGATAATGAAACACATTTCTTCGTTTGTGCATGTCTCCGAGTCCTTGACAATTCACGGATGGTTGGTGTTATCTTTCTTTATCAGAACAGCTGCAAATGCAAAAATCAAACCAGATGTGTCCAAGTTTACACAATTTGGTTGTAGCAGGCTCCGGTAAGTAAGGACAGTATCAGAAAATGTTACGACTTAAAAAAAAAGTTATTGACAAAAGCCAAAAGAAACAGGTTTCTGCCACGTAATTTGGCCACTGTTTTGAGATATAGTTTTCACCTTAAACACAAAAGTCATTGAGAAAAGCCAAAAGAAACAGGTTTCTGCCACATAATTTGGCCACTGTTTTGAGATGTAGTTTTCATCTTAAACACGAAAGTCATTGAGAAAAGCCAAAAGAAACAGGTTTCTGCCACATAATTTGGCCACTGTTTTGAGATATAGTTTTCACCATAAAACACCTGTACGTACATTACAAAGAACGGAACAAGGTTTATAAGAAAAGAAAGAAACTTCTATTGGATAATTGTTAATGTTGTTATTGTTGTTGTTGTCGTTCTCCTTCTTCTTTTTCTTCTTCTTTAAGAAGCAACAATACTTATGAATACAATAATAATAACAGTTTGAATAGTAATAATAATGATAATAATTATGATAATAGTAATAATAATAATACCACCCTACAGACTAACACACGCAATGAAATGAAAGCGTTTTGTAATAATAATAATAATGATGATGATGATGTTGATGTTAATAATAATAATAATAATGAAAATAATGATAATCATACTATACTACTACTACTACATGCTACTACTACTACTACTACTACTACTACTACTACTTACTACTCTACTGTCCTACAAACTAACACAAATACACTATAAAAATAGAGCATTTCATGAATGAAAACGACCCATCAATGACCAGTCGATCAATCAACAAATCAACAGGTCAAACAGATGATAAATCACTTAAGTGAATCAATCAACCAACCTATTATTGAAATACCAGTCGAGATTTTCAACCAGTCTATGCGTCAATCTGTCATCTAAAGCGTCAGTCACTGACTCATTAAGCTATTGATTCCACCACAGAATGCAAACATAAGCACCTCAAGTCGACAGGGCAGCCAAAGAAACAGCTGTAAGAAAGGCTGGCTCCTCACTCACTGACAGATGGGAAGCAGGATGGAATGTTAACAAGAGTACAGGAATAGGAAGGTGAAAATAGACAGCACTTTGTTGTGGGAAAGAAACTTTTAGTACACACACACACACACACACACACACACACACACACACACACACACACACACACACACAACACATACACACACACACACACACACACACACACACACACACCACACACACACACACACACACACACACACACACACACACACACCACACACACACACACACACACACACACACACACACACACACACACACACGAGAAAAGAGAAATGAAGCCAGTACCCTGTGTTTGAGTGTGTTCAGGAGTCAATGTCCTTAGAGCTCATGTCACCTGACTCACAGCTCGCCTGACGGCTTCTTCAAGGTCACTGTGGATTGTCAGTTTCAACTGAAGGCTTCTTCAAGGTCACTGTGGATTGTCAGTTTCAACTGAAGGCTTCTTCAAGGTCACTGTGGATTGTCAGTTTCAACTGAAGGCTTCTTCAAGGTCACTGTGGATTGTCAGTTTCAACTGAAGGCTTCTTCAAGGTCACTGTGGATTGTCAGTTTCAACTGAAGGCTTCTTCAAGGTCACTGTGGATTGTCAGTTTCAACTGAAGGCTTCTTCAAGGCCACTGTGGATTGTCAGTTTCAACTGAAGGCTTCTTCAAGGTCACTGTGGATTGTCAGTTTCAACTGAAGGCTTCTTCAAGGCCACTGTGGATTGTCAGTTTCAACTGAAGGCTTCTTCAAGGTCGCTGTGGATGGTCAGTTTCAACACACGTCCATTTTTCACTTTTGCGAAAATGTTCCCACTCGTGCTCCATGATGACAGTGTCAAGAAGTGGCCCATTGCACGTTTCAACAGCTGATAAACTTAAAAAGAAGTATTAATATACCGCCGAACGAAAAACAAACAAACAAACAAATCACAAGACAAATACGACGCGTTTCGCCCTCTTTGGTCTTCTGCAGGGAAGACAAACAACATTCAAAACAATGAAAAAAGAACAAAAAACGCACAATGACTTGTCTCCTCAAACTAGGCGCAGAATGGTTCTTGCTTTTCATCGTCTTGAATGTTGTTTGTCTTGCTTGAAAAACACCAAAGAGGTCGAAACGCGTGGTGTTTGTCTTGTAATTTGTTTGTTTCTTTCGTTCGGGGGCACACTGATTTTTCTTTGAAGTTTGTTTCAATTTCTGCCTGACGTCACTTCACTTTGAAACTGACTCAGTGGCTGGTGGTGCGTGTGTGCAATGTCTTCACCAATAACTACACGTTTATTTTTTTAAATTTAGATGATTCTGGAGAATCTCGTTTCTCTGGCGTCTGTCAAAGAACCACACTAAGATGGGTCTGGCCGGGGTGCCGCTCCCCTGACCTGTACGGTGTGCCCCCTCGACCTCCTCCTTGGCCCCCCCTTCTCCCCCCCCCCCCCCTCCACCATGCTGTCCGTAAGAAACGCATCATCTTTGCAACACGGTCATCAGCTGTTTCGTGGTGATTTTCCCTGACGCCAAACACCCTGGGGTTCCACCGTCCAGAATGTTGTTGTAAATCGTTCTACTCCCTCTCGCGCTGTGTTAAACGGATATCCAAGAGTTGGATTGTATCCTTTGTACGTTCACTGTTCTTTTTCTTTTTCTTTTGTTGTTTTTCATTTCTGTGTCTGATTTCTGTGCAGTATGTTCCATAGTTAGCACATGGCTTTCAATCACGCCTGCATTTTCGGTCAAGGCGTCTGTCCGGTCAAGGGTGTCTGTCCGGTCAAGGTGTCTGTCCGATTCTTTAATTCTCGGGTGACCCCATGTTCTCCACATCTGCCTTCGTCGACACAGACGACAGTTTTTCATTGACGGTGCCTACCTACAGTTTGTACTGACACTGTCCAGTGCTTCTTGAAAAGTCAGATCTACAGTATTTTCCTCAAGTTCAGAGATATTCGCTTTTTTGCCGTCCTGTTTTTCAATTACGCTTGTGTCACTGTCGTTAGATGAAGATGAAAATATTCATTTTTTTTTTTTTTTTGCTCAAAAGCAGTCAGGCTGTAGTGTTGCTCATATCGTCGTCGAAGAGCGATCAGAAATTCCATTAGACCACTGGCACATCCACTCCTTCACTCCTCCACCCCTCTACCCCCCCTCCCTCCTTCGTTCCCCTGTTCTGCTGTCTACCTCTTTCCCTCAGCTCTGCTTGCCTCATTGACCATGGTTTGGGCCTTCCAGCGGTTGGCTTGCTGCTGGGTTTCACGGCATAGGTCTCTCTTTCTCTCTCTCTCTCTCCCCTCCCCCCCCTCCCACCCGATTAAATGGCTGCACGTTGCGCTCGAGTATACAGCTATCAATCTATCATCAGTCGTGCCTGTTATGAGGGAGGGCTATCAGGAAGTCTCGTTCACTTATTAGGCCCGCCGAAGTTGCAAGTTTCGGGCCATGACAGATTGAGCAACACGGTTCCAAGCATTGGCCGAACCTGTCCGCAACATTGCGAGTGGATAGTTGGCAGATTAGGAAAATGTTCTGTTGGGTTTATCTTCCCCTACCTAGCATTGCTTGCAACTGTCTGATCCAAGTCGCTATCCTGGATCCGGAGTAGATAACCCATGCGACGCTTACTTCCCTTCCGATCTGAAAACTGGTTCGCTGACGTCGATTCAGTGATAATTTCCATCACGCAGAGAATAATTCAGTGATTATTTCCACCACACAGAGAATAATTCAGTGATTATTTCCACCACACAGAGAATAATTCAGTGATAATTTCCACCACACAGAGAATAATTCAGTGATCATTTCCATCACACAGAGAATAATTCAGTGATCATTTCCATCACACAGAAATAATTCAGTGATCATTTCCATCACACAGAGAATAATTCTGTGATTATTTCCATCACACAGAGAATAATTCAGTGATACTTTCCATCACACAGAGCATTCATCACTTCACCCTCACAGAGAATTGAAAAGACAGAATTACACACGCAAAGTAGGAGCACATGCGACTACCTAAAATCGGCTGAATGTGGAAAAAAATCATCTTAAATTCAGTGTCAGTCTGTGTGAAACGACGAGTAGGCTACTCCCGTACAGCGACGATCGATAAAGGTACATGCATGTCAGCTGGGCTGAATATTCAAGTTTATGAGTTGGTATGAGAGCATTATTGTCTTACTGCTAATGTCTGAGCGCTGCCAAAAGTTTTACTCTGTGATGATCTCCAATGACTTTCTTTTCGTCGTTTGAACGGAAGCATTCACGCAGAGAGCGCGCGCATGAAGCAAGATGAAAGGTCAGGTGTGCCAATGCCCAGACAACGTGTCTTCCGTGTGGCTGGCTACGGTGTGCCAATGCCCAGACAACGTGTCTTCCGTGTGGCTGGCTACGGTGTGCCAATGCCCAAACAACGTGTCTTCCGTGTGGCTGGCTACGGTGTGCCAATACCCCAACAACGTGTCTTCCGTGTGGCTGGCTACGGTGTGCCAATGCCGAAACAACGTGTCTTCCGTGTGGCTGGCTACGGTGTGCCAATGCTCCAACAACGTGTCTTTCCGTGTGCTGGCTACGGTGTGCCATGCTCCAACAACGTGTCTTCGTGTGGCTGGCTACGGTGTGCCAATGCCCAAACAACGTGTCTTCCGTGTGGCTGGCTACGGTGTGCCAATGCCCCAACAACGTGTTTTCCGTGTGGCTGGCTACGGTGTGCCAATGCCCAACAACGTGTCTTCCGTGTGGCTGGCTACGGTGTGCCAATGCCGAAACAACGTGTCTTCCGTGTGGCTGGCTACGGTGTGCCAATGCCCAAACAACGTGTCTTCCGTGTGGCTGGCTACGGTGTGCCAATGCCCAACAACGTGTCTTCCGTGTGGCTGGCTACGGTGTGCCAATGCTCCAACAACGTGTCTTCCGTGTGGCTGGCTACGGTGTGCCAATGCCCAAACAACGTGTCTTCCGTGTGGCTGGCTACGGTGTGCCAATGCCCCAACAACGTGTTTTCCGTGTGGCTGGCTACGGTGTGCCAATGCCCAGACAACGTGTCTTCCGTGTGGCTGGCTACGGTGTGCCAATGCCGAAACAACGTGTCTTCCGTGTGGCTGGCTACGGTGTGCCAATGCCCAAACAGCGTGTCTTCCGTGTGGCTGGCTACGGTGTGCCAATGCCCAGACAACGTGTCTTCCGTGTGGCTGGCTACGGTGTGCCAATGCCCAGACAACGTGTCTTCCGTGTGGCTGGCTACGGTGTGCCAATGCCCCAACAACGTGTCTTCCGTGTGGCTGGCTACGGTGTGCCAATGCCCAAACAACGTGTCTTCCGTGTGGCTGGCTACGGTGTGCCAATGCCGAAACAACGTGTCTTCCGTGTGGCTGGCTACGGTGTGCCAATGCCCAGACAACGTGTCTTCCGTGTGGCTGGCTACGGTGTGCCAATGCCCAGACAACGTGTCTTCCGTGTGGCTGGCTACGGTGTGCCAATGCCCAGACAACGTGTCTTCCGTGT
>CM065715.1:1912428-1917428 GCA_033310375.1 Conus canariensis
ACGTTGGCGAACGTTTGTGTGTCAGCCCAACGTTTGTTTGTCAGACCAACGTTTGTTTGCCAGCCCAACGTTACCAACATAATCCAATCTGCAATGGCTTTGGATACGGCCCCCTGTCTGGAGGGCGCATGTCGAGTTGTCTCTGTTTCACAGTGAATGCCTAGCTCTTCCACATTTGTTATCCATCCAGCTGAAAATAGGCATCACTCTGCCTGGGAACTTCAGAGTTTTCTTTTGTCTTAAAGCTTGAATGGAGAGTGTTCATGAAGGCGCATCTATGAAAGAGTTATAAAACTAAAGGGGACCGAAGAGCGACGTCAGCACGAGCAATTCGACATTACTGACTCTTAATCTAACGCACACACACACACACACACACACACACACACACACACACACACACACACACACACACAAAGATACGCACACACACACACACACACACACACACACACACACACACACACACACACACACACACACCTTAAATTCCAAAGAGGAATCAACTTACGACGAATGATAGGAGCGGCAGGGTTTGAACTCTCACAGATGTTGGAAATTGTTGGTTCAAACCCCGGGGTGACAGCGTGTGCTTAATTTTTTTTTTCCTCCTTTCCTCTTCTCCTCTTTCTTTCTCTCTCTGGTCGCAGGCCGGGTTTTCGTAGCTGGCCCCGCCTGCCCCCCTCCCCCCTTCCCCCTCCCCCCCCCCCAGCTCCTCCCCCTCTCCCCAGCTGGTTTCTTTTAACATAAACCGCTTTACCTTCTCTGTCACTGTCCGTCTGTCTGTCTGTCTGTCTATCCATGTCTGTCTGTCTGTCTGTACTGTCTGTCTGTCTGTCTGCCTCTCTCTCTCTCTCTCTCTCTCTCTCTCTCTCTCTCTCTCTCTCTCTCTCTCTCTTTGTGAGCATTCACTTGCGCGCGCGCGTGTGTATGCGTGTAGTGGCGGGGCGGGGATGTATTAGATATGGAGCAAGGGGGGGTAGGGGTAGAGAAGAGGGAGGGGGAGTGGGCGGAGGGAAAGTAAAAAGGCTGCCGTTTCTTTTTCACTGCTGGGCTGCTCAAAGCTGGAATGGGTTTGGCTTTAGAAAACATAGCGAATATTTCTGAGAGAGAGAGAGAGAGAGAGGAGAGAGAGAGAGAGAGAGAGAGAGAGAGAGAGAGAGAGAAATAATGTTTTTTTTTTCTCGTCTATGAAAGGTCAGAGTTAAATTCCCACAGCAGTTCTGCACAAACCTGGAATTAATTTGACTCCGGAAAACGTAGCGAATGTTTGTGTTAGAAATACGGCACCTTTGTAGACTAATTACTGTGCACGGCATTTGATGTACAGATGACCAAGTATGAACGGTTTGTAAAGGGTGACGGTAACCGTCCTTTACACTGGTTTCAAAGTGAGATGAATGCAGGACATGAGCAAAAAGCAGAGTAACTGCGCCGCCAAACCGAAGACCAAACAAATGACAAAACAAACACAACGCGTTTCGACCTGTTTGATCTTGTTCAGGCAAGACAATTAGTATTCAAGTCAATGAACGACGAACAGACTGTCACTTATTTCTTCGAGCTGCGGCAAAATTTGGTCATAGGAGAAGGAGGGAAAATATGGAATGGCATGCAGAATTTGGTCATAGGAGAAGGAGGGAAAATATGGAATGGCATGCAGAATTTGGTCATAGGAGAAGGAGGGAAAATATGGAATGGCATGCAGAATTTGGTCATAGGAGAAGGAGGGAAATATGGAATGGCATGCAGAATTTGGTCATAGGAGAAGGAGGGAAATATGGAATGGCATGCAGAATTTGGTCATAGGAGGAGGAGGGAAAATATGGAATGGCATGCAGAATTTGGTCATAGGAGAAGGAGGGAAAATATGGAATGGCATGCAGAATTTGGTCATAGGAGAAGGAGGGAAAATATGGAATGGCATGCAGAATTTGGTCATAGGAGAAGGAGGGAAAATATGGAATGGCATGCAGAATTTGGTCATAGGAGGAGGAGGGAAAATATGGAATGGCATGCAGAATTTGGTCATAGGAGAAGGAGGGAAAATATGGAATAGCATGCATAATTTGGTCATAGGAGAAGGAGGGAAAATATGGACTGGAATCGAGGTTGAAGGGAAGGCAGTACGAGTTAAAATAATGGTAATAGTGATAATGAAATAAACTACTACTACTACTACTACTACTACTACTACTACTACTACTACTACTGATAGTGTTGTCATATAATGTCGATAAGAATATTCTCACCCAAATCTTGAACAAATGTTTCACGTCCGCTAATTTTTCAGAATAATTAATATCTGCACAGTTTTGCAAATCGTTGGTAAACCAGATTCCAAGAATTTTGAATTTTTGTGGGTTCCACTCCATACCTAAATGGTCCATGTAACGAACAGCAGAATTTTTACAGCTCCCCAACCAAACAGCGCTAGTTTTTTCCAGGATTCATATATAACCCCGATATTCGACCAAACATTTCCAGTACGTTTATACATGTTTCAAATGATTTTATGTTGCCTGCTAAAGGAAATTCCGTGTCATCTGCATACTGAGAAAGCTTATGTTCGACTGTATCTACAACTATTCCACGTATGTTTACATTTTCCCGAATCATTAATGCTAGAATTTCAACACATAATATATATTATATTATAGAATATTGATGATA
Organism: Conus canariensis; assembly: GCA_033310375.1. Classification (NCBI taxonomy): domain Eukaryota; kingdom Metazoa; phylum Mollusca; class Gastropoda; order Neogastropoda; family Conidae; genus Conus; species Conus canariensis. Next base: position 1,915,102 of record CM065715.1, read on the forward strand.
ATGGTAGTAGTAGTAGTAGTAGTAGTAGTAGTAGTAGTAGTAGTAGTAGTAGTAGAAGTAGCAGCAGCAGTAGTAGTAGTAGAAGTAGCAGCAGCAGCAGTAGTAACAATAATGCTCACAACAACGGTAATGATGATTGTAGTAATAATGATGATAAGCATAGTGACAGAAGAAAAAGAATTAAAGGAACGAGAGGATAGTAATAACATTGTGGTGGTTGTAGCAAGGAGGAGGAGGAGGAGGGAGGAGGAGGAGGAGGAGGAGGAAGCTGATATCGATAATGGGAACGGGTCACAGTTTATTCGAAAGACTTTTAGGGAATAAAGTCAGAACCAATGTTTACTCAGAGGGAAAAATCCCATGGTACTGAAATAACTTGGGCGAAGATTCGAACCCGCAACCCCAGGATCATCAGACTCATGAGTTCCATGCTTTCACCAGCTGAACTATTCAGATGTATTACGCTGGGTAAAAGTAATAAAGGCTACTTCTGCTACTATTTTTGCCACTGCTGCTGCAACTACTACTACAGCTACTACCAGTACCACCGTCACCACCAGATAGAGATCGTCACACACTACTACTTATCTCCCTTGAAGAATGAAACCACGTACAGCGCCACCTGCGTCTGTCTTGGAGTGTCTCTCTGGCGCCGAGCGTGTGAACTCTTCACTTGCCATTACGGGGCGGCCATGAATGCGCCATAACTGTCAGTAACGGGCAGATAAATTACGTTCCTGGGGCGGCACCTTTCCAGAACTTGGAGGACCAACACTGTCTGGCGTCAGACAAGGCGCACGTGTATTGACAAGCGTTGTGAAGTGGGGAGGTCGTTTGACGTCACAGATGACGGATTTATGGGGACTTGTTGGAAGTTGGTTTGTGGCTGTTTCTGGACTGGGCTAATGGTCGAAGTTCGCAAAAAAGAAAAAAAGAAAAAAAAGAACTATGCGTCATTTGAATTAGAATCCCCTTTTCTTCTCCTCTCTCTCTCTCTCTCTCTCTCTCTCTCTCTCTCTCTCTCTCTCTCTCTCTCTCTCTCTCTTACTCATTCTCTTCTTCTCTGTATACATCATTTGTTTCTGTCTGTCTGTCTGTCTGTCTGTCTTCTCTCTCTCTCACACACACACACACAACACACACACACACACACACACACACACACACACACACACACACACCACACACACACACACACACACACACACACACACACACACACACACACACACACACACACACACAGAGAGAGAGGATTACGTATTTATGGTGCATGAAAACAAAAATGGCGGCAGGTGATTCGGACAGAGTCCCTTTCTTAATCTTTACAGACAGCATTGATCTTGTTGATGGCGCAGGTGATTCGGACAGAGTCCCTTTCTATAATCTTTACAGACAGCATTGATCTTGTTGATGGCGGCAGGTGATTCGGACAGAGTCCCTTTCTTAATCTTTACAGACAGCATTGATCTTGTTGATGGCGGCAGGTGATTCGGACAGAGTCCCTTTCTTAATCTTTACAGACAGCATTGATCTTGTTGATGGCGGCAGGTGATTAGGACAGAGTCCCTTTCTTAATCTTTACAGACAGCATTGATCTTGTTGATGCAGAAGATCCAGAGGTTTACAGACAGCATTGATCTTGTTGATGGCGGCAGGTGATTAGGACAGAGTCCCTTTCTTAATCTTTACAGACAGCATTGATCTTGTTGATGCAGAAGATCCAGAGGTTTACAGACAGCATTGATCTTGTTGATGCAGAAGATCCAGAGGTTTACAGACAGCATTGATCTTGTTGATGCAGAAGATCCAGAGGTTTACAGACAGCATTGATCTTGTTGATGCAGAAGATCCAGAGGTTTACAGACAGCATTGATCTTGTTGATGCAGAAGATCCAGAGGTTTGCAGACAGCATTGATCTTGTTGATGCAGAAGATCCAGAGGTTTACAGACAGCATTGATCTTGTTGATGCAGAAGATCCAGAGGTTTGCAGACAGCATTGATCTTGTTGATGCAGAAGATCCAGAGGTTTACAGACAGCATTGATCTTGTTGATGCAGAAGATCCAGAGGTTTACAGACAGCATTGATCTTGTTGATGCAGAAGATCCAGAGGTTTGCAGACAGCATTGATCTTGTTGATGCAGAAGATCCAGAGGTTTGCAGACAGCATTGATCTTGTTGATGCAGAAGATCCAGAGGTTTACAGACAGCATTGATCTTGTTGATGCAGAAGATCCAGAGGTTTACAGACAGCATTGATCTTGTTGATGCAGAAGATCCAGAGGTTTACAGACAGCATTGATCTTGTTGATGCAGAAGATCC
>CM065715.1:1922428-1944928 GCA_033310375.1 Conus canariensis
GACAGGTAGGGGAGGTAACAAGACGGGCGCCAAAGCTGTCTCCTGAATCAACATCACGGCTCTTCCCTGTGGCAGGGGGCGGACAGAATAGATACATTCTGGATGGACGCGGCAACATCACGGCTCTTCCCTGTGGCAGGGGGCGGGACAGAATAGATACATTCTGGATGGACGCGGCAACATCACGGCTCTTCCCTGTGGCAGGGGGCGGGCAGAATTGATACATGCTGGATGGACGCGGCAACATCACGGCTCTTCCCTGTGGCAGGGGGCGGGCAGAATAGATACATGCTGGATGGACGCGGCAACATCACGGCTCTTCCCTGTGGCAGGGGGCGGGCAGAATAGATACATGCTGGATGGACGCGGCTTTCAGACACTTGTTGTTCTTGTAATCGGTGTTAATGGCGGCGGCTCTCTCCTTCTCTGCTTCCCTTTCTGTTGGGTTTCCAAGTTGCTGTCGAGCATGACAAGGCTGTTTTGGGACTGCCACATGTTTTTGTTTTTTTTTAGTGATAGTAGCTTTTTATCTTTATGTATTTGTTTACTTTTTTGGGGGTTCAGGGTGGCTAGATTTTTTGACGACCTTTTCTTGTCGGTTTTTGTAGCTGTTGTTTTGCGTGGTCGGATCTTCTTTTTCACTGCCGCGCTTTATTTTTGTCATTTTTCCTTTTTCGGTTTTGTTTTCTTTTAAATTTTTGGGTTTTTCGCTTAGAGTGGCGAATTTGTTTTGAATGCAGTTTTCAAATCCGCTTCCTTAGAGCAGAGGCTATGTGTTGCTCTTCGTGGTGCTGTGTGTTTGATGGGATGTGGGGACCAGGGATTCGGAATGGACTGTTTTTAAACCAAGATAAACATGCCAACAGAGTGGACCCAGGCACTGGTGATTCCTTTACCCATGTTGTGGGGACCAGGGATTCGGAATGGACTGTTTTTAAACCAAGATAAACATGCCAACAGAGTGGACCCAGGCACTGGTGATTCCTTTACCCATGTTGTGGGGACCAGGGATTCGGAATGGACTGTTTTTAAACCAAGATAAACATGCCAACAGAGTGGACCCAGGCACTGGTGATTCCTTTACCCATGAAGGCAACCTCAAGCAAAGCCGAAACTACAGGACTATAAGTCTGATCAGCCACCCCAGCAAAGTCATGCTTCGCATCATCCTCAACCGACTGAAATCCAAGGCTGAGGAACTATTATCAGAAGAACAAACAGGTTTTAGAAGAGGGTGGAGCACTGTGGAACAAATTTTAAACTGCCGAGTCCTGATTGAAAAGCAACAACACCAAAAGGACCTCTTCCACAACTTCATCGACTTTAAGAAGGCATTTGACCGGGTGTGGCACAACGGCCTATGGCAGGTTCTGAGAGACTTCAACATTGATGAGGGGCTCGTCCAAGTCACCCAGGCCCTCTACGAACATTCCAGCAGTACAGTACTCCTCAACAGCCAGCAGGGCCAGTTCTTCCCGACCACAGTCGGAGTCAGGCAAGGATGCCTACTATCTCCAGTACTTTTTAACATCTTTCTGGAGAGAATCATGCAAGAGATCCTCGAAGACCATAACACCTCCGTCTTGGCAGCAGCAGGCCAATCTGCAACCTCCGTTTCGCAGACGATATCGACCTTGGGAGGGAGCGGGGGGGGGGGGGGGGGGGGGGGGGGGGGGGAACACTGTAATGATACAGCTAAAAAGGCAAACAATAAAAATAAAATAAAAGGTTCAAATTCAGCATGGGTTTTGGGTGGAGGTAGTGTTGGAAAAAATAGCCCAAAGTGCAGTTTGAACAGGTCATGCCAATGAAAAATGAAGGCCACATGTCCTGTCACAATGTCATGGTATCGAACGTCACGCCAAATGTGACATATGGCTCAAGGGTTGTTACTCTATGACACGTGAAGTACGCCGAAGGCCAGGAGTTGTGGTCCGTTACCGGCGGCAAAATACACTGACAAGAAAATGCTGTAAAAACTACTTGCAAGTCGTGATCAAGTTTAAAATATTCGGCGAATCTCTCTCTCTCTCTCTCTCTCTCTCTCTCTCTCTCTCTCTCTCTCTCACGCACGCACGTACGCACGCACGCACACACCACACACACACACACAGATAGATAGATAGATAGAGAGAGAGAGAGAGAGAGAGAGAGAGAGAGAGAGAGAGAGACAGACAGACAGACGGACGGACAGACAAACAGACAAAAGACAGACAGACAAACAGATAGCCAAACAGACAGAAAGACAAACAGACAGACAGAGGGAACTTTTCTACAACTTCTGATTTTATTATTACTACACAGAACCATACTGAAGTTCTGACGCTACTACTCCCTGCTATTTCTTCTTGATCTTCTTCTGCTGCTGCTGCTGCTGAAGACATCAGCCAACCATGGCCTGGTATGTTCACGCACAGTTAAACACAGAAAGGACCGTAAAAAACACCCCGTCCCCCAATATTACAGCCTTGCGCAGGATACCTACGGCAGACACCGCCTGTTTCTAGGTGGGGGCTCGATTTGCATAGCGCGTACTGCGTCCTTTCTGGCCCCTGTATCCGTTTCCAAAGGTTCATCCGCAGACATCATGATAATTCAGGATCTCCATGGATCCATGGATCCATGATTCTAGAGTCGCTGACGGGTCCTCTGCTCTTCTTCTCGTGCGGTCGGTAGGACTGGTGGCACCAGATCTGGCATCCGGGTGCCATGATCAATTCCACGGGGGCCTTCTCCTTGTCCTGCTTGATATACCCCAAGGTGCGCCTGCCGCTCCACGCCCTTTAGCCAGGCGTGATGTCGCAGAACCTCGCAGACAGGGCAGTCCTGGAGGATGTGTTGTGGGGGCTGGGACCCAGTGCCACAAGGACGTTCCTCAGTGTGGGCAGTCTGGAGCTGGTTGAGGAGGCTCGGTAGTCTGCAGTGGCCGGTCAGTGTGAACAGGTCTGTCTGCCGGTGTCTTGAACACCGGCGGATTGTTTCAACACCATTGTCTGAACTGTGTCTTGAACACCGGCGCATCGTTTCAACACCATTGTCTGAACCCTTCCTTCTCTTCCAGTACCGGTAGTGATGATCCTCTGCCAAAACGATCACAGCTGCTTTCGGTTACAAAAGCCCCCCCCCCCCCCCCCGGCCCCTGCTCCCACCCCCCCCCACCCCCCTCCCATCGTCTACGAGGTCTAATCGATTCCGTTCAGAAGCAGCCAGCGTGCAGCTGGTGGAATGGGCTGCCGGCTGGTGTGGGTCTTTGGTGCATGGGGAGGGGAATGGTGGATCAAAGAGAGGTGGATGAGGGTGGATGGGAGTGGAGGGTGGGGTGGAGGTGCGTGGAAGTTGGGGATGGTGTCTGGGGATGGTGGAAAAGGAGGATCTGTCTCCATATGTTCGTGGACTAAATACATACATACACAGATGCTGCCATTTACTATGTTCGGAGAGAGAGAGAGAGAGAGAGAGAGAGAGAGAGAGAGAGAGAGAGAGAGAGAGAGAGAGAGAGAGAGAGAGAGAGAGAGAGAGAGACTGCTCCATGATCGTAGAACTGCGGTGAGTTTTCTGGTCGATCTGTGATGTCCTAAATCATTTCTGTTCCTTTATTTTCTACATACTTCTCCTCCTCCTCCTCGTCGTCGTCTACTTCTTCTACTGATTCCTTTCGTTTTTGTTTTCCTTTTCCTGTTGTTGTTGTTGTTGTTGTTGTTGTTGTTCTTCTTCTTCTTCTTCTTCTTCTTCTTCTTCTTCTTCTTCTTCTTCTTCTCTCCTCCTCCTCCTCCTCCTCCTCTTCTTCTTTTTCTTCGTCTTCTGAGCTTACCACTGTTACTTCTCTTCCTCCTCTTCTTCCTTCTGCCACCACAACTACTAATGCTGCTGCTGCAACAGACTGCATGAGTGCTTTGTCTCTACCGAGCCCAAAGCAGTTTACATACATTACATACTTAAATGTTGCAAAGATCATGAAAGTGAAAGGAAGCGACATAACTAAACCCTAGAGCCCCCCCGACCCCTCCACGCCCCTTCCACGCCCCATCTACGCCCCATCCCTCTCTACCCCTCCCCGAGTCCTCTAAAAGGCACTGCACCGTGACATCAAGACTCCATACACGCACACGAGCACACACTCCCTCTCTCTCTTCACACACACACACACACACACACACACACACACACACACACACACACAACATACACACACGCACACACACACACACACACACACACACACACACACACACACACACACACACACACACACAACTCCACGCCCTCCACTCCCATCCTCCCTCTCCACACACACACATATATGCGCGCACAAGACGCATTCATGACTCAAGAGTTGTTATGAAATCACCGATAACAGGACAAGAACCCCTCACTGTCTGAACAAGTGGATCTTCAAAGAAACAGAGAACAGAGAGTGTGGAAGTGGAGCGTCTGATGGTGAATGGAAGAGCATTCCACCTGCTGGGCTCTGAAAGAAAACAGAGCGCACACAGAAGGCTTTTTGTCTGAGAGACAGAACATGGGGAAATGCTACTGTTAGACGAAGAAGGGAGATAAAAACAAGTGTATCAGGTCAATAGTCAGGGTCAGCGCCAGTAATCAATCAGAAGCAGAGAAGAGGATCTTCTGTCTGTCTGTCTGTCTGTCTGTCTGTCTGTCTGTCTTTCTGTCCCTTTTAATGCCAGACTGAATTTGAAGACAATGCAAATCAGAATGATATATTTCTCGAGAGTACAGTTTTTTTAATGTGAAATCAGTAGTGATGAGTGAAGGATTTATAGTCATGTTTTCATTCTTTTTTTTTCATTTCACTGAAGAAAACATGGAGGCAGATGCGCACAATGCACACACACACACACACACACACACACACACACACACACACACACAGAGAGAGAGAGAGAGAGAGAGAGAGAGAGAGAGAGAGAGAGAGAGAGAGAGAGAGAGAGAGAGAGAGAGAGAGAGAGAATACTCAGTCTGGAAACATCTCGCAGTTCAAATGATCCCTGACAGCACCACAGCAATGTTACGACAGCAACAAATTTCTCGCCCTCCCCCACTCCCCTCAAACACACACACACACACACACACACACACACACACACACACACACACACACCACACACCACCCTTTCGCTCCCCCCTTCTCCCCTCCCCCCCTCGTCTGAACGTCGGAATGACCACAAATGAATGCAAGACGTTACTCGTCACTCCCCCCCAACCCCTCACACCACCACCCTTTCCTGCTTCTGCCCCCCCCCCCACTCCCCCCAGTTGTAGCAGGAGAAGCTAACACCCTGGTTCTGGAACGCCATCACAACCATCACCACCAGCTGCATGAGGTCTGCTTCCCAGACCAGTCCAACTTTCATTAGTGATGTCTGCCAACCTTCCCTCCCCCTCCCACCCCCACCCTGTCCCCCCCATCCACTTTCTCCTCCCACTTTCCTCACCCCCCCCCCCTCGCCCCCTTCTTGTCTTTCCTTCTCTTCCAGCCTTGAATGTCTCCTCCCCCCCCCCCCCTTTTCCATCTCCTTTCACCTTTCAGGTACAGACAGGCAGTACGCTCCGCGAAGCTGATGATGAGCGCGTGCATGCCCCACGCTTCTGGCGCGGGCCACGCGCCACAGAGAGAGAGAGAGAGAGAGAGAGAGAGAGAGAGAGAGAGAGATGCACGTGCTGTGTGCTAGCCATATATGTCGCCACCGCCGTGTTATGTGATACATACACACACTTCTTCCGCCTCACTCTCTCTCTCTCTCTCTCTCTCTCTCTCTCTCTCTGTGAGTGTGTTTTTATGGTTCCCCACCTATGGCAGACATGCCCCTTGTCGGTTTCGCTGACTGTGTGTGTTGTTGTGTTCCTGTTGTCGCGTCGACTCCTTTGAACAACGCCAGTCTCCCCGCTTGTGCAGGGTGCTGGGAAGGCAGCTTTTATGGGAGCACACACGTGTCATAAGCCATAATATCTGTTTTCCTTGCTTTCTGAGGAAAACACACATCTCCTGGTAAACAGTGTCAGACTATTGTCACTGAAAATCACACCTATTTTCAATAGGATGATAACTAGTTTCATGTTTTTCCCCAGGGTCACCAGCATTTCTAGGTTTCCTGAAAACAAAACAAAAGAAAACAATCGTTCTCATATGTGGGGATTACAACTACTTTCTCTGTTCAAGACAGGCAGTCCGCAATATAACGCCTGTACTAGCGTTTAAATGATTTCCGTGAGTAATCACCGTTTTCCTCGAGATAATGCCCATTTCCCCCAGGAACACAGGGATAATTATAGTTATCTTAGAGAAAACAATTGTGACCCAGAGAGAAAGCAGAGAAACCGTTGTTATCCACAGGAAAAACGGGGAATAAAAAGCAGATGTAATTCTAAGGAAAACAGTCGTGGCACCAATGTATAACAATCAGTAAGTGGTTCCCCTATTTTGGCTGTTTTCCTTTTGACACGACTGCACTCCCTTACAGTTTCAGTGTTGTTATGAATGTGGAAAGCGTTCTTTTAAGGGCTGTTCTCACATACAGAAAGAGAAGAAACGTCCTGTACTGACAACACAGAAAGAGAAGAAACGTCCTGTACTGACAACACAGAAAGAGAAGAAACGTCCTGTACTGACAACACAGAAAGAGAAGAAAGGTCCTGTACTGACAACACAGAAAGAAAAGAAACGTCCTGAACTGACAACACAGTTAGATAGAGAAGAAACGTCCTGTACTGACAACACAGTTAGAAAGAGAAGAAACGTCCTGTACTGACAACACAGAAAGAGAAGAAACGTCCTGAACTGACAACACAGTTAGAAAGAGAAGAAACGTCCTGAACTGACAACACAGTTAGAAAGAGAAGAAACGTCCTGTACGGACAACACAGTTAGAAAGAGAAGAAACGTCCTGTACTGACAACACAGTTAGAAAGAGAAGACACGTCCTGAACTGACAACACAGTTAGAAAGAGAAGAAACGTCCTGTACTGACAACACAGAAAGAGAAGAAACGTCCTGTACTGACAACACAGAAAGAGAAGAAACGTCCTGTACTGACAACACAGAAAGAGAAGAAGTCTTGTACTGACAACACAGTTAGAAAGGAAATCTGAAATGAGGGAGAGAACAGCAAACAGTAAATAACAAACAAGAAGCGCACCTCTTGCTTTCATGACGAAACAAACACACGACCTTAACTCTAAAACGAATGCTGCTTATGACAGCGAATCGCCGAGCAGTAAGGATAAAACAATTAGAAACACACCAGATCTGCCCGAGGTTAGTGTACATAGATGATGACCATGATGTCAGGGTTGCCATGACTCTGACGTCGTCGTGGTGAAAGGATCAGTCATTCCAGTGGATGCTTCCTGTTACCCCTAAACTGAAACCAACAAAAGTTAAAAAAAACAACAAAACAAAAACAACAACAACACACAAAGAAACCCTTAAATCTAAGGGAAAGACGTAGTGAAAGCGGTATTGGTGAAGACACCTTGCAGGCCGTCCTCTTTTTCACACGGCATGGCTGCTTGGTCTCTCTGAGCTGTGTTCACATTTTCATTATGTCATTGCCATATCACACACACACACGCACGCACGCACGCACGCACGCACACCGCACGCACGCACGCACGCACGCACACACACACACACACACACACACACACACACACACACACTGTAACAGATGCCGCACATGCGGCTTAGAAAAAAGCAGAAAACTAAAATGAACTTTTATAGACTGACATTGTCGTCACCTGACATAGATCAGCCTATTTACACATTGGATGACTGAATCCATCAGCACGTGCATCACCGGGTCAGTCAGGACCGTCACCGTCACTTCACGGCCATTTCAGTGCCCCATGAAGCACAAAGAACAGTGCACAGACCTCTGGGAGAAAACCGATCATTTCATCTACCAATCAGAGAACGCCACTCATGATGGTGCAAACACCATAGTGGCGGTTCAGGCTGCACACCAAAAATCAATGCGCGAAGGCCTTGCTTAAAGAGTCGAGTATTTATAGACTCTTGAAATTAGAATGTTTTGAGAATTTTGATTGTGTCTGATTGTGTCATTTTCATTCATATGGCCATCAAGGTACAAGCCAGGTGGTTCCAAGCAGACAAATTAAAATCAAAGGAATGGGACTATTTGGGCGCTTCAAGGGGGCGCAAAGACAGGGCCACGGGTGAGTGCAAAGGATGTAGAATCCCTGTCTTCATAGACATGGTCGGCATCTGTATGTTTAAAACGCTGTGGAATGCCTTAAGTCTTCGTAGACTTTTGTTCTACATCCCTGTGTCTTTGAGGACAAGATGCACTGTCCCTCAGTCTTCACAGACTTTTGTTTCTGTGTCTTTCAGAAGGCAGGGGTGCCCTATCCCTCAGTCTCCATGCACTATTGTTGGGCATCTCCATGTAGAAAGGGCTTTGGAATGCCTCAGTCTGCACAGAATTTTGTTCTGCATTTCTCTGTCTTTGAGGACAGGGATGCACTATCCCCCAGTCTTCACAGAGTTTTGTTCCGCGTGTCTATGTCTTTGAAGAAAGGGGCGCAGTATCCCTCAGTCGTCACTGACTTGTTGTGCATCACTGTGTAGAACAGGGCATGGAATACTCTATGGGTCTTCACTGACTTGTTGTGCATCACTGTGTAGAACAGGGCATGGAATACTGTATGAGTCGTCACTGACTTGTTTTCCCTCTCTGCGTGGGAAGAGGTGTAGAATCTCCTGAACGATTCACATACTTGTTCAGCATCACTACGTAGGAAGGGATATAGAATCTCCTCAGTGATTCACACCCTTGTTGAGAATCACCATGTAGGGAGAGGTGCAGAATCCCCCCCCCCCCCCCGCCGTGTTCTCTACGCCTGTATGTTGTACTGCGTATTTGCATGAAAACCTCATGGTAAACAACGGAACTAACCAAGCAACCCGAAGGCAAACAAGCTGCTATGCAAGCCAGCAAGCCAACCAATAAACGAGCAAATAGTCGATTAGATAAACAACGTTTTCACTACGTTTTAGACTCCCCCCCCCCCCCCCAAACACACACACACATACACAAAGCTGGCAAAGGACTGATTAAAAAAGAAACGAAGCGCAAACTTAACAACAAACAACACTAAGCAAAGACGCCAAGACCCAACAAACCAGGCGAAACAAAACAGGTCTCCCAGCAAGCCAAGCAAGCAAAGACCCAAAGAAAACAAGACAAAGACAGACAGACAGACAGACGGACAGACACCCATTCCCTCTCCTTGTAAGCACCACAGCAGTCACCCCACTACAAACAAACGGCACTCACTCAGCTGGAAAGCAGCGTGCAGTGCACAAACTGCACCAGTGGCTGCTGCAGAGGTTGGCAGGGGGGAGAAACAGGGACAGGGGTAAATTACCTCCCCTGGTAGTGTATTGACAGGGGTGCTCATCGTAACACGTGACCTGGCGGTTGTCTTACCAAGGGTGTCGTGATGCCGCTGTAGAACTGCCGCCTTACTGGGCCCGACTCCGGCATGGTGCCATCACTGACTCCCGGGATATCGTCTGGAGAACTCTCGCTCTAAATGTCAGGCGGTGACATCAGTGATGGGGAGAGGGGTTTCGGTGATGTTATGGAGGGAGGGACCCTGTGGGTGGGTGGGAAAAGGGGGGACGGAGATGGGAAAGGGAGCGATAAAATCGAAGAACAAATGCAAGGAAATACAGCTCGCAGACGAGCACACGCGGTAAGCAAGTATACGGACACGACGAAACACAAACATAAAGATCAACGTCAGAGCTTGACGATAATCTGCTTAAAAGGTTTGCGTGCCAGTTAAAAACCAAAGCAACAGGCAGAGGGTGGGATCACCGGATAGAAATGATGAGCCAATGCAAAGTGAAAAGCCAAGAAAGACGTGGTAACAGAGGAGATGGTGGAAGAAGAAGATGCCGGAACTATCCGGAGATCATTGCAGGAAGGCAGCCGAGGGTAGTGGATTGTGGAACGTGCACTCTAAGGCAGCATGAGCTGAAGTGAAACATGACACAGAGCCCCTCTCAAGATCATCATCAGCTGAAGTGAAACATGACACAGAGCCCTTCTCAAGATCAGCATCAGCTGAAGTGAAACATGACACAGAGCCCCTCTCAAGATCAGCATCAGCTGAAGTGAAACATGACACAGAGCCCTTCTCAAGATCAGCTACATCCTCAGGTCTGTATACCACCTCCTGCCCTCCAAGGGAAACCAGGCGACGTGGGGAAACCAGGCGACATGGGGAAACCAGGCGACATGGGAAACCAGGCGGCTGGGGAAACCAGCCGACATGGGGAAACAGGCGACATGGGGAAATCAGGCGACATGGGGAAACCAGGCGATCTGGGGAAACCAGGCAATATGGGGAAACCAGGCGACATGGGGAAATCAGGCGACATGGGGAAACCAGGCGATATGGGGAAACCAGGCGACATGGGGAAACCAGGCGACCTGGGGAAACCAGGCGACATGGGGAAACCAGCGACATGGGGAAACCAGGCGACCTGGGGAAACCAGGCGACCTGGGGAATCAGGTGACGGCCTGTCCTCTTTTCCAGGACAAACCAACAGTGGAGCATGTTCTGAGCGCATACAAAGCAGAGCTGAACCCAGGAATGTAGTTCAAGGAGACACGGCCAGGTGCTTGAAGATGGCACGTGATCAGCACTGCCAGAGGTCAGAGGTCAGAGGACGGCACCAGAAGCCGCAGCAATGACGTTCTTCTGCACAGAGATGGCACGTGAGCAGCACTGCCAGAGGTCAGAGGTCAGAGGACGCCACCAGAAGCCGCAGCAATGACGTTCTTCTACACAGGATTGAACAGGCAGCAAGCCATGACCCGGAAAGGCCGTGACGTCATCCGGTGCATGGAGGCGGGATGGACTGGATGGAGTGAATGACTGGGATACACAGCAGTCCTTCCAGAATGGGAATAAGACACTCTGAAACACCAGCACAATACACAGCAGTCCTTCCAGAATGAAAAAAAACACCCTGAAACACCAGCACAATACACAGTAGTCCTTCCAGAATGGGAAATAAGCATCCTTAAAATAAAAAACACCCGAGCACAATACACAAGCAGTTGCCTTACCAGAAATGAGGAAATAAGACACCCCGAAACACCAGCACAATACACAGCAGTCCTTCCAGAATGGAAATAAGACACCCCGAAACACCAGCACAATACACAGCAGTCCTTCCAGAATGGAAATAAGACACCCCGAAACACCAGCACAATACACAGCAGTCCTTCCAGAATGGGAATAAGACACTCTGAAACGCCAGCACAATACACAGCAGTCCTTCCAGAATGGAAAGAAGATAACCTGAAACGCCAGCAGAATACACAGCAGTCCTTCCAGAGTGAAAATAAGACACCCTGAAACACCAGCAGAATACACAGCAGTCCTTCCAGAATGGAAATATGACACCCCAAAACACCAGCAGAATACACAGCAGTCCTTCCAGAATGGAAATAAGACACCCTGAAACGCCAGCAGAATACACAGCAGTCCTTCCAGAATGGAAATAAGACACCGCAAAACACCAGCACAATACACAGCAGTCCTTCCAGAATGGAAAGAAGAGACCCTGAAACACCAGCACAATACACAGCAGTCCTTCCAGAATGGAAATAAGACACCCCGAAACACCAGCACAATACACAGCAGTCCTTCCAGAATGGAAAGAAGACACCCTGAAACACCAGCACAATACACAGCAGTCCTTCCAGAATGGAAAGAAGACACCCTGAAACACCAGCACAATACACAGCAGTCCTTCCAGAATGGAAAGAAGACACCCTGAAACACCAGCAAAGCTCTGCTTCATCCAAACCAATAATTCTGAGTGAACTCATTGTTCCACATGAAAGCGGAGCTAAAGAAGCAGACACCGGTATGACTGGACAGTGTGGCCTGAGGGAGTGAACTCATTGTTCTACATGAAAGCAGAATCAAAGAAGCAGACATCTAAGTGACTGCACAGTGTGGCCTGAGGGATCCAGCCTCCAAGCCAAAGTCCTGGCTGTAGACATCAGAGGAAGGGGGCTCTAGGCACATCCATCTATGATCTTCTGGAAGAGTTCTCGGTTTCTGGAGCCATAAAGACAGCGACAGCTGGATGTGGTGGAACACAGTGAACGTTACAAGGTTTAAATGTGACAGTTGGGTTAGGTGGAGGAGGAACGTCACAAGCTTTAAACGTGACAGTTGGGTTAGGTGGAGGAGGAACAACGTCACAAGGTTTAAATGTGACAGTTGGGTTTGGTGGAGGAGGAACACAGTGACCGTCACAAGGTTTGAACGTACTTACCGACAGCTGCCGATAGCGACGTGGCGAAGTCCCCGCCTGACCTGGTCTTGAGGCCGGCTGTCTGACAATGTGAGGAGTCATGGACCGACTGGTAGGAGGATCGGCTCTTCTCTGAACAAGTACACTGTCCAGTTGGCCATGGAGGCCTTTTGCTGGGTTTTACTCCACGGCAGTGTGTCATCTTTAATCCAGTCAAAACACCGCCTTTGATCACCATCCTAAGCGTGCACCGTAGTGGGAACATCGTGATGTCATCACATGCGCTCATCTCCTTGGCAACAAGGCGAGGGTGATATCACACTTCCTGTTCGACACGTTGAACACCAAATGATGAACACCAATCACAATGGCGCTTACAGAAGTCAGCGACTTACACGACAGTTATATATCACTATTATTATTATTATGAATACATATATGAAAGAGACAGAAAAAAAACCGAACAAACAGACGAAGGAACCGTTTAAAGTACTAATCTGAGATTTAGTATTGTTGATGTTTAAGTGATCAAACTTGTTTTTAATACAAACAGGATACATGTTACCTGTAGGGCGGAAGGTCAAAATGATGTTTATTGCCATGATGTAACCCCCAGTACATTTCTTTGTAATCTCTCCATCGACGCTGAAACAGATCGCAGCCTCACTGAGAGCAAGGCGAAAAACACGTACACATACACAAAGCAACGTGCGGAATAATGCTAATGTGAACCACATTACGTAGCACCCATGCAAACTGTCGACAATGATCTTCTTCACACGTCAGAAATAAGAAACAGCATAAAACCGTCAGTCCTCTCAAGATGGTTATCAACAGAAACACGACAATGTGGGACAAGCCCATCTTGTTCCAGTCCATGCCAGAGTACAACATCTGCTGACTTTTAGACAACCAGCGAGCATCTGATGGAGACCAACCATCTGCTGTTAGCCATTCTGCATGGCAGAGACACAACCATCTGCTGTTAGCCATTCTGCATGGCAGAGACACAACCATCTGCTGTTGGCCATTCTGCATGGCAGAGACACAACCATCTGCTGTTAGCCATTCTGCATGGCAGAGACACAACCATCTGCTGTTGCCATTCTGCATGGCAGAGACACAACCATCTGCTGTTGGCCATTCTGCATGGCAGCTTGTCATTCATGTCAGTTTGTACTATAAGAGATCGCACAGTATAGAAACATACTTACCATACAATAAACAAAAAGGGAGAATCTGATCGTCCTAAGATGGCTAAACCCCACACTACCCCCCCCCCCCCCCAAAGATTGAGATGGCTGCCTTGTGTTATTAACGTCGACTTCATGTTCGCTCATGTTTGGCTGGATCAGTTTTGTCACTGTGCATATGATCTCAATGTCAATATCATTGTGTACATAGTCTCCTGATGTCAATGTCACCGTGTACATAATCTCCTGATGTCAATGTCACCGTGTACATGATCTCCTGATGTCAATGTCACTGTGTACATGATCTTCTGATGTCAATGTCACCGTGTACACAATCTCCTAAAGTCAATGTCGCCGTGTATATAATCTCCTGATGTCAATGTCACCGTGTACATGATCTCCTGGTGTCAATGTCGCCGTGTATATAATCTCCAGATGTCAATGTCGCCGTGTACATAATCTCCTGATGTCAATGTCGCCGTGTACATAATCTCCTGATGTCAATGTTGCCGTGTACATAATCTCCTGATGTCAATGTCGCCGTGTACATAATCTCCTGATGTCAATGTCGCCGTGTACATAATCTCCTGATGTCAATGTCGCCGTGTACATAATCTCCTGATGTCAATGTCGCCGGATCGCACGAACCCCCACCCGTACCGCCCCCATTCGTCACGCTGTTACCCCCCACGTCCTCTCTCTATCATACATATATCTTGATATTGCTGCTGTCATCATCTCCTCTCTCTATCATACATATATCTTGATATTGCTGTTATCATCATCTCCTCTCTGTATCATACATATATCTTGATATTGCTGCTGTCATCATCTCCTCTCTCTATCATACATATATCTTGATATTGCTGTTGTCATCATCTCCTCTCTCTATCATACATATATCTTGATATTGCTGTTGTCATCATCTCCTCTCTCTATCATACATATATCTTGATATTGCTGTTGTCACCATCTCATCCCTCTATCATACATATATCTTGATATTGCTGTTGTCACCATCTCATCTCTCTATCATACATATATTTGATATTGCTGTTGTCACATCTCATCTCTCTATCATACATATATCTTGATATTGCTGCTGTCATCATCTCCTCTCTCTATCATACATACATCTTGATATTGCTGTTGTCACCATCTCATCCCTTATCATACATATATCTTGATATTGCTGTTGTCACCATCTCCTCTCTCTATCATATATATATCTTGATATTGCTGTTGTCACCATCTCCTCTCTCTATCATACATATATCTTGATATTGCTGTTGTCACCATCTCCTCTCTCTATCATACATATATCTTGATATTGCTGTTGTCACCATCTCCTCTCTCTATCATACATATATCTTGATATTGCTGTTGTCACCATCTCCTCTCTCTATCATACATATATCTTGATATTGCTGTTGTCACCATCTCCTCTCTCTATCATACATATATCTTGATATTGCTGTTGTCACCATCTCCTCTCTCTATCATACATATATCTTGATATTGCTGTTGTCATCATCTCCTCTCTCTATCACACATATATCTTGATATTGCTGTTGTCACTCTTGTCATTGTTTGTTTGTTTCAAACTGTGTTGTTGTTTTTCTTTTCCTCTTTAATAATGATGACGATCTTCTTGTGAAGAAGAAGAAGAAGAAGAAGAAGAAGAAGAAGAAGAAGAAGAAGAAGAAGAAGAAGAAGAAGAAGAAGACAACGACTACGATAATGATGATGTCGATGATGATGATGATGACGACGACGGACGACGACGAGAGGATGATGATGATGATGATGATGATGATGATGATGATGATGATGATGATGATATATACATCATATATCATCATCATATCATCATCATCATCATCTTCTTCTTCTTCTTCTTCTTCTTCTTCTTCTTCTTCTCTTCTTCTTCTTCTTCTTCTTCTGTCTGCCTCCATCTAACTGTCCGTCTGTTATCTTTCCGTCACTACTCGTCATCTTTACATCATCATCATCATCATCATCATCATCATCTTCTTCTTCTTCTTCTTCTTCTTCTTCTTCTCTATGTTCCCTATCGTGATAGTGATGATGATCTCTCTCTCTCTCTCTCTCTCTCTCTCTCTCTCTCTCTCTCTCTCTCCCCCCCCTTTGCGTCACAACCCACCCTCCCCCCTCCCCCCTATCTGCTATGTATGACGTATCACGGGCATACACGCCCGAATACTGTGCATCGAAACGAGTCGTGTCCCTTGTAATTTGTAAACGAAAACGGGAGAGGAAAAAAATGCATTGGGGAAGATTTCGGTTAAAAGGGAAAAAAAATGGTGACGTCACTAGAGAGGGATAAGCGGTGAATGATGGGTAAAGCAGACATTGTGAACTGCCGCCTGGAGGGAGGGGGTTAGGTGGGTGGGGGACCTACCTTTGCCCTCCTCTTCAAGGTCTCCTCCTGCTATCTCTCACACCTCTTCTTCAATGTCCTTCTTTCTCTTTTGTCTCTCTTTGTCTCTGTCTGTATGTCTGTCTGTCACTGTGTGTGTGTGTGTGTGTGTGTGTGTGTGTGTGTGTGTGTGTGTGGTGTGTGTGTGTGTGTGTGTGTGTGTGTGTGTGTGTGTGTGGTGTGTGTGTGTGTGTGTGTGTGTGTGTGTGTGTGTGTGTGTGTGTGTGTGTGTGTGTGTGTACGTGCGTATGCCCGTCTACAAGCAAATGCGAGAGAGAGAGAGAGAGAGAGAGAGAGAGAGAGAGAGAGAGAGAGAGAGAGAGAGAGAGAGAGGAAAGTGGATAGGATGAGGGTGGGGGAACATGATGGTGGGAGGGGAAGGGTAAAATGAGGTTAGGGAGAGGGGTTGAAGGGAGGGGAGAAGGAGAAGTTAGAGGGGAGAGAAGTACAGAGGCGGTCGTTGTGACTGGGGGGGGGGGGGGATGGGGGGAAAGGGGGGGATGGGGGGAGGGGGTTGCAGGGGGGAAACGATAAAGAGATTGCCTTGTTTATCGGTGGAGAAGGATGTTTGCCTGACTGGGACAGGGCCCTGAAGGAAGCACGCTTACACCGCGTACACACACACACACACACACACACACACACACACACACACACACACACACACACACACACACACACACACACCACGCACCACGCACGCACGCACGCACGCACGCACGCACGCACGCACACACATACACACATACACACCCGCACACACACTTACACACACATACACGCACACGCACGTACACACATACATATATCCACACAAACAAACACACACACAAAGACACAGTCACACACATGTACACACACATACACACAAACAAACACACACACAAACACACACACAAACACACACACACACACACAAAGACACAGACACAGACACACACACACACACACACACACACACACACACACACACACACACACACACACATGCACACACACATTCTCTCTCTTCTTTCTCTGTCTCTTTCTCTGTCTCTCTCTCTTACACACACACACACACACACACACACACACACACACACACACACACACACACACACACACACACACACACACAGAGGAGTGTATCCCAGGTATCTAGGTGTATTAGCGGCTCTGATGGAACTTCTCCGTGTCAAGAGAAGACAGGCCACTTGCAGCCGCCTGAACACTGGTCTGGCATTATCATCATGAGTCAGGTCTGATATCGGAGGGTGGAGTCCCCACCCTCCCACCTCTCCTGTCTGTGATGTCTTGTTTCATCAAGGTTTGGAGGTAATTAGGTGCGGGGCTCCGGTGTCCTACTGTTTTCAAGTCTGATCTCATCCGCGAAGAATATGAAAAAGTGCTTCTGTGCGTCTGTTTTTCGCTTACTAATTCTTTCTTTCCTTCTTTCCTTCTGTTCATTTATTGAATTATTAATTAATTAATTAATTTAACTATCTTATTTACTTGTTTGTGCTTTTGGTTTGTTGCTGTAGTATCTATGGGCTTACTGGTTGCCAGTGTTTACTGGTGATTTTGTTCTCTGACTCTGTTAGTTGCTACTGATAATGTTCGTCTTTATCTATCTTCCGGTCAGAACACTTGATTATGTTCGTCTTTATTTATCTCATGGTCAGAACATTTGATCATGTTCGTCTTTATCTATCTCATGGTCAGAACATTTGTCTGCGGTGCTGACGATGGTCAGTTCGAACCACTCGTGCGGTGGGACCATCTCAATATGACTACAGTTAAGAAAAAGTCGTGTGCATGTGCATTTAATTTTACACGACTGTGATTATCTGTCCATCTTCATCGTTTCTGTATTGAGGCGCTTTCACGTGACGTTAAAGTAGGTACACCACACCAACAAGCCGTGGATTCATACTCATTTTGTTTGCCTGAATCAACGGTTCCAAAGGTCTGCACTCATTGTTTTTTCTCCCCAACTCCGGTGAGTAAGATTGATGAATGTTAATAGGAGTAACTCGGGGCGATAAGAACCAGTAGCATGACAAAGAAGACAAGAGCAAGGAGAAGGGTTCATTCACACAGTGTGATCATGACAAAGAAGACAAGAGCAAGGAGCACGGTTCATTCACACAGTGTGATCTTCTTCCAGGAATACACGTGAAGCAATATGATCGAGCCATGTATATATTATTTCATGATCGTATCATGAAAGTAAAGACACTTCATTTTCTTCTGGCGACTGGCGACATTCGTACCATGAAAGCTTTCATCTCTTTCTCGGTCGCTTGCTTGATATGACTAAAAGTATATTATTAAAAAAAGAAAGAAAGAAAGAAAGAAAGAAAGAAAGAAGACAGACAGAAGACCATCTTTTCACAGGGGAAAAAAAAAGAAAAAATAAGAAAGAAAGAGGGAGGTAGAGAAGAAAGAAACAAACAACTAAAGAAAGAAACGAAGAAAGGAAGAAAGAAAAAAGAAAGCGAGTCATACTCTTAAGACAATTCAATGAGCTTCTCCCTTTGCTCGTGGCCACTGAGGATGGAACTACAGCCCAGGAACTGGTGTCTGGGACAGGCCGAAACAATGCTAGTGCTTCCCTTCTGGGGGGAACTGGAAGGTCAGATCTTCTGGGGGGAACTGGAATGTCAGACAAGATGAGAAAGATTTTGTTGATTGCAAACAGAGAAATCCCGTCAGGGGGCTACTATTATCGCACGAAGGCGAATGGACAATATCAAATAGATGTGAAACCAGTAGCAAACATATTTACCCGATATTAGCAGAAAGAAACTCGTGGAGAGCGTGGCAGCAGAGAGTCCTCAGAAGAGAAGCCCCCTTCAAGCAAGTGTTTCGGCCCTTATCTCCTGACACTCTAGGGGGGTTGGGCCACACCCGGTTCATGACTCCGGATGTCCCTCTGCTGCCCCTTTTTTTCCCATCTTGGGACGAGCCATGGCTGGGATTCGAACCCATGACCCTCTGGACATGCTCATTTTCCACTTAATGACTCGCGCTTTAACCACTGAGCCACAGGGACACCTGTTATTTGTAGGGAAATTAAGCCTTATGAAGTTCACTTTTGTTTCTCCTTGACCAGATCCAGCTTGAACACCCCTCTGCCGCTTCTGCCATTGCTTTCAGGGCTCTGGTTTTTTCCTTCCCTGCAACTGAGAGCTGTTTCATGAGGCTGTATGCAGACGTTCCTACAAACCCCCTAGCTCCAATTTCTGCAGTGAGGACTTTGACCTGATAGCCTTCTCTCCTCAGGCTGTTTGCCAGATCAGCATACTTTTCAGTCTTGTAGATTTGAGCTGCCTCCATTCTGTTCTCATATGGCACCGTGAGCTCGATCATGATCAGCTGCTTGGTTGACTTAGAGTGGACTACTATGTCTGGTCTCATGCCACTCTTGCTGATGATCTCTGGGTGACTCTTCCATTCTGGGAGGTCTGCAGTGCACTCCCAGTCATCTGCCCCATCCAGCAGACTCTGCCTGCATGTTTCGAGTGGTACTGTTGTTCTTGGCCATGATTTGCTGCCTCCTGCCGTGAAGAATGTTGCGGGTGCTTTTGGAGTCCTGATTTTCCCTTTTGTGGCCCAGACTACTTGTACAATCTCTTTGAGCACTTGGTTGTGCCTCCATGTGTACCTTCCTTGAGCCAGGGCTACTTTACATGAGCTTAGGACATGCTCCACTGTTTGTTTTTCATGGCAGAGGGGGCATGCAGGATCGTCTGTTTTCCCCCACTTCACCAGGTTTGCATTTGAGGGCAGAAGGTCATATGCAGATCTGAGAATGAAGCTGATCCTGAGAGGGGCCATGTGCCAAATGTCATTCCAAGTGAGACTTCTTTGGAGTGCATTCTCCCACGTTGTCCATTGCCCTTGCTGGCTCTGCTGGACTGCTTTTTGGAGTCTTTTTTGGTCTTCTTCTTTTCTCATCTCCTGAATCATCATGTCTCTTTTGGCTTTTCCTTTGGCCTTTGACCACCATTCAGTTTTGGTCACCCCCAGTCCTTGTTTGTTGGTCTGTGTGTGTCCTGTTATTTCTCTGATCTTGAGACTTTCTTTTGCAGAATCCATCGCCTCTTGAACTTTCCATTTTCTGCCTGTCTTCAGCTGGGGCTTGATTGCTTCTACCACCTTGTCTCCTGAGTCCTCCAGCATGCTTTGAAGTCTGATCTTCCCTGCTTTGTATTCTTCCAGGATGGATTTCAGTGGTAGTTTCAGCTTTGCTTGGCGACAGTACAGCGCTATGTCAGTCAGACAGGGTGGGACACCAAGCCATTTCCTTGTGAACTTGTTGATTTTGGCTTCCATTGCCTCCACTATGCTGGTGCAGATGTCGTATATCATCAGAGGCCATAGCAGCTTTGGTATCAGCATGAACTGCAGACACCAGACCTTGTATTTGCCAGGGAGCCCACACTGGTCAATGGTCTCCAAGCCTTCCTCCGCCATCTGCTTGGTTTCTTTTGCTCTTTGTGTGTCTTTCAGCGTATCATCATACCATCTTCCAAGGCTCTTGACTGGTTCTTCTGTGACTGTTGGAATGGCCTGGTTGGCAACACTGAAGACCACAGATCCGGCCACTTTTCCTTTCCTCAGTGAGAGACTCCGTGATTTCTTTGGCTTGAACTTCATTCTGGATGAGGCAACTATGTCGTCCAGCCTCTCCAGCACATGACGTGTCTCGTCTTCTCTGGATGAAATCACTGTAGTGTCATCCATGAAGGCCTTGAGAGGAGGCATCTTGTATCCATCGCCAAGGTCTGTTTGTCTCGCGTTGTTTGTTGCTGCTTTCAAGATGAGTTCCATTGCCAGCACGAACAGTATTGGGGAAATTGCACAGCCCATTGCAATACCCACTTCCAAGTTGATCCAGTCTGTTGTGTACTCCTTGGTAGAGAACCGCATTGAGAAGCCATTGAAGTACTTCTTGAGCATGTCGCGGATGTTCTTTGGCACATGGTACATCTCAAGAGCCAACTGTATCATCTCATGGGGCACAGATCCATATGCGTTTGCCAGATCAAGCCATACTACGTCCAGGTCTCTCTTTTCTGTTTTTGCTTTTTGGATTGCGTCCCAGATCATTGTGGCGTGTTCTACACAGCCAGCCACGCCTGGGATGCCACCTTTCTGGACTGACACATCCAAGTACTTGTTTTCCATCAGGTACTTGGTCAGCCTTGCTGCCATGACAGAGAAGAAGATTTTCCCTTCGACGTTCAGTAGTGATATTGGCCTGAACTGGCTAATGTCACTTGAGTTTTGCTCTTTGGGGATGTACACACCATCTGCCGTCATCCACTGGCCGCTGATCTTCTGGTTTCTCCAAGCCGATCGCAGCAGCCTGTGGAGCCACTCCAGCACCTTGGGACATTTCTTGTAAAGCTGGTAAGGTATTCCGTTTGGCCCTGGTGATGATTTGGCTCTGGCTTTGTCGAACACCTTCTTGATTTCCGCCAACGTTGGAGGCTTGCCATTGAACTGTTCCTCAGGGTTGGTTGGCCACACCAGACCTTGAATGTCGAGTGGTGCTTTGCTCTGTGGGTCAGAGTATGTTTTCCTCAGATGCTGCTCAAGAACTCCTTTGTCCACACTTAGGGTCCAGATTTTGGCTGCTCAAACAGTAATAGTAATAAAGCATCGCAAAAGGTTTAACATTGATAAATACACAATGATATCATGCTACCTCTAAAATGTACAACTGCAAAAATTACTACCACTACTATTAAAGAAGCATCCTTCCGCGTAGGAAATTTTGTATGCCCCATCGAAAATTCACAAAGATTTGACACCAGTATGTCCGTTCATCATCTGTTTCCATATTCTCCTTTGTTTCCCCTCCTCCTCTACCCCCCTCTCCTTCCCGCATCCCTTTCCCCCCTTGCTACTCCCCCCCCCCATCCTATCCACTCCCGCCCCCTTCGTCGGGTCTTCGTAGACTGAAGAGCTGATTAACTATACTTGTTACCTCCCCTGTTTAGTTGTTCATTTTCAATTACCCCCCCCCCCCCCCCCCCTTGACAGCAGCTAAGGTGTATTCTCAGCGAGGAGAGCATTGTGGGATGTGTAGGATGGTGAGATGGAGCGGAGAGATCGGGTCACCAGGCACCGCTTTATGTCTTCTGGTTCTGCTTCACACGTGGATCAAGAAAGGTTGACTCAGGTGAAAGTAATTACACCTTGAAAAGCCGTCACTGAGCTACACTCTCCTGCACACCTGCAGCCCAAAGTGTTCACCAGTAACCACTGAAATACAAAGAAAGAAAGAAGGGCGGAGAGAAAGACAGGCTGACAGGCAGGAAGGAAGGAAGGAAGAAAGGAAGGAAGGAAGGAAGGAAGAAAGGAAGGAAGGAAGGAAGGAAAGGAAAAAGACCACCCAGACAGACTGTACGCATGCTATTTTCGGAGAAAGGGGAGCTAAGCAGCTTCGATCAGAGGATGGAGGTTGGCAAAAGACACTGTTCACTATCCGGGCCGCTGCTTGGCTTGTCTGGACTTTCACTTCTGAGTAACTTCCCCTTAACGCCTTACGATA